>JAIUSX010000192.1:600000-1095922 GCA_026573805.1 Hesperophylax magnus | reverse complement strand
AAATCTGTTTTGTTTCATCGTCGCCGCTGAGCTTTGTTGATGTTACTCATGATCGCATTCTCTGTTCCCTGACTCGAGCAATGAGCAATGAGTAATGAGCGCCGATCAACGAGCATGTCCCCGTCCCCATGTCGCTTGGAAGATACCGCTACGCGTTCTCCGCAGTTCACCTCTCCCGCTCTCTCCACGAGCACGAGCAATGAGCAATGAGCGCCGATCAACGAGCATGTCCCCGTCCCCATGTCGATTGGAAGATACCGCTACGCGTTCTCCGCAGTTCACCTCTCCCGCTCTCTCCACGAGCACGAGCAATGAGCAATGAGCAATGAGCGCCGATCAACGAGCATGTCCCCGTCCCCATGTCGATTGGAAGATACCGCTACGCGTTCTCCGCAGTTCACCTCTCCCGCTCTCTCCACGAGCACGAGCAATGAGCAATGAGCAATGAGCGCCGATCAACGAGCATGTCCCCGTCCCCATGTCGATTGGAAGATACCGCTACGCGTTCTCCGCAGTTCACCTCTCCCGCTCTCTCCACGAGCACGAGCAATGAGCAATGAGCAATGAGCGCCGATCAACGAGCATGTCCCCGTCCCCATGTCGATTGGAAGATACCGCTACGCGTTCTCCGCACTTCACCTCTCCCGCTCTCTCCACGAAGGAGATAAATATCTACGCGCTGAAAATGCCTCGCTGATTTTGAGCCACAAATTCATCTGCGATTGTAAATCATTCGAATTATTACAGCATTAAATCAAGACTGTTTGATAATTCTAAATATCTCAGGTTTTATTAAAACTTAATTCGAATCAATTGGCGGAGGCGCTAACCACAGCACTCTCGCATTTAAATCATTATCCACACGGAGAAAAACGAGTACTTACTGCTAATTTTTTTTAAATCTCTTCAAATTATTTGTAATCCGGTTAAAAACGGGGTTGCACGCCTTTACCTGATAAACGTTTAGTTAATTCATATTGGAACACGTGTTCATGCAAATGCATGAGAAAATATTATGATTTTTTTGAACACATTTTATGATAATACATTCATCTTTTACTAAAAGTTAACAGAAAACCTATCAATTCATTCGTTAAGGGCCTGCAATCCCGTTTTTAGCCCGATTACGAATAATTTGAAGAGATTCTTAATAAATTAAAATTCTTTTTTTCCCATTCACATGTACACATCTTCACGTATTTTCCAGAGACGTCCTCAACATCTTATCCCGTCAAAGTAAAAAAAAAAATTATTTAACGTAGGTACTGTTTTAACATTTTACTGAACTCTCCTGACTTCTGAACCCAAACGAACTTAAATTTATTAACAAAAGCAATTAAAAAACAAACAACGTATTTTCTGTATTGCTAACGACCATCGCAATTAGTAGCACTCATATTCACTAGCATCCACAGAGAACGTTCAACATTACATTAGGCACAGTGATAATAACAATCGAACCAGTGCAGTGGCGCGAGTCGGTACATTGTGTCCGATGTTTGGGTCTGCCTTGTCTACCATGTCAGCCACGTGGTCACTGGTCACTGGTCACGCACCTTGTCCTAGGCGCCCCGGCTAATTTACCTTCGTTACGCCACTGGGTACGAAAATACATTTCCTTTCTTTGAGTTTTATGTGAATGCACTTGTTCTCAAACTCTGACATATTTATTTTGTTTACGATTTTTAATTAGCTATACTAAATTTCAGGGGGTAAAATGTACTGACCTCGGGAGGTGATTCTATGAAGACGATGATAGAAGTAAAAAAGGTAAATAACTTTTTAGAATTTTCGTTGCAAATATATTTTTTCCATGAAAGATTTATTTCCATACAAAACATTCAACCTTTTTACCTGAAAACTACCAAAGTTGAATTACTTGTATTGTCATATAGAATCGCCTCCCGAAGTTAGTGCACCTTGTATATTATTATTATTTGTAGGTGTATCTTGTACCCTCAGGAATCCGTTTGAGATACTCATTTCGATAACTAAACGGAACTATAGAAACATTGTCATGAATGTTACTTACCAACCTTCCCCTGCCCGTTTTGACAAATAAAGGTCACATTATTCTCAAAGTTTTGCAAATTTATTGTAGTTGTGTGATTTTAATATTTGTTATGTACACCTGTTTGAAAGCTTCGATATTTTTTTGCAAAATCATAGTTTTCTAAAGAATTATATCTCGCGAATCATCATACCTATATAATGCATATTGTACTCACATTGTAGCTAATTTATTCTACTTTAAAAAGGCACGTGTGTTTTTGTCGAAAACTTGATTTTTACATCTCTGTGGCAACCAAAGATATTAGAAGAACGAGATATGCTATGTTGGCCGCCGGACCGTAGCCGGAGTACTACCTAATTAGGGTACTTTGAACGGTATCGGGACGTGTACGCACAGAAATCTGTTCTATGTATTAGTGCGGATACCTTAGCGATGCCTTAGCGTAAGCGAAAGTGTGCAGTAGTATTGGTGAACAAAACAGGCGACACTCGGCAAAACAATTCCACTCAGTACGAACTGCACATCTCGTTCTTCTAATATCTTTGGTGGCAACCCAAATGATATATCAAAAATTCAAAATAACTCGACCTTTTGCAAGCCAGCAACCTCCAGCAAGGCCTGGGAGTCTACACATTAGTTTCGTACGTTTTCTTTCAAATTGTGACGAAAAATCCAAAAAAATATATAGAAAACATTGAGAATCACTTTCATTCAATTGACGTTGAAACATTTAAAATATCGGCTAGTTCCCAACTAACTGCCTAAGTAGGTACCCTGGATTGGCGGGTAGGTTAGGCAGATGGAGGGCACGGAAACGGATGTACCCACTCCACCCCGCGCGCCACCGGGCGAGCCTTCACGCACCGGAAGTTGTCTGGCCACAGGGGGAGAGGGGGCATTCAACAGGAACGAGAACCGCGGTGGCGCCTAATCAACTACTATGCGAGTGTTTCCTAGTGCAAATATACCTTCAGTCAGTTTGTACACAAAACATTATCAAGTTATCTGGTATTTTGGTTTCTGTAAAATATGTTTTTTGTACATCTTATTCATCTTTCCGTAACGGACCGTGTTTTTTATTCTATTTTTTTTTAAATTTTATTGGATACCTTAATCAAATTTTATTATTAATAAGTTCTGAAAGCATTTTGCTTTTTATTATTTTGACAGATGAGTAATAATTTATCTATGCAAAATATAAACATAATTGATAACAGGGTAATATGTATACATATATGCATAATATGATCATAATTTATAACAAAGTAATAATTCATAATATGTAATATTTCACAGTTATGTATTCATATTTTTATTTAAAGGTGTACCCCATTGATGTTTGTAATTAGTCAATAGTGATAATAATACCCCCCATGAAAAGTAATGCTCATTTGACTGAACAGAGGGTTGTTTTTTATTAGTTTTAGAAGACTTTTATTACAATGTTTTTTTTTTAATTTTCATGTATTTTACTGTATTTAAATGCACTACTTACATATTTTTTATTTTTGTGATGTTTAAAATGATTTCTATTTTCTGTAACGGATTCACAAAATATCCCAATTATGGATGTCATATTCTCACTGGCTCCAGATGGGACGCTTGTGCCAAATTCAAATTTAAGGAAATCAAAAAAATATATAAAAATAATTACGTACAAAATATATTAAAAAGTTACATGATGTTTAAATACATACAAGCTACAAGGGAAGCTAGTGAGAAAAACAATCATTGCGGTTCACGACCAATAATAATAATAGATTATAATGCCCCGAGGGTTCAGTACAGTGTTCAGTTCGTGCCAGCGAATACATTAATCTGTGATGAAGCATTATTCGTCCCTTGTAATCGACTGGCAGTGTGTTTTTTCGAGTTAATTGGCCGAACCTCTCTAATCCCGCGCCCGCTCTACGGCAAAGCAAAAAAATCTACTTATTTATTATTCTGCAGCTGCCTTTGAACCTCTGATGTATTGAATGCACGCGGATGCGACCACTTGAAGGCTATTTAAACTTTCTTTTTTATCAACTTTACTTACACTAGCAATGGTCAAAATCTTGCCTAAAGAAAACCATTGATAACGATCAAGTGGTAATAATAGTATGATTAGTGATTATTCCATCAGGGTATATGTAATCTTTGACGATGGGTACTATTACAGTACTAGTGTGTCCGGTAGTGGCGTTAATATCCGTCCCTATCACTGCGATGCAAGACTGTGGGTCTCCCTCAACCGCCTTTTCCTGATTCGGCTCGCCTTGCTGGTGAACAGGCCCATCGCGCATCCTAAAACCAGGACTCACCTCACTTACGTCACCGTTTCCACTTTGAATGGTGGTCTTTACCAGAACGATAGAAAGATTGTTTGTCACTCGCTATTCACCTTCAGTCCTCCAGTTCCAATCCTCTTCCAAGGCACCTCTTCTTCAGTCTGCTTCAGGTTCGCTTCGACTGCCTAATCCACTTGGTATCCTGTCATCTAGGATTCTTTCAACATGACCACAGATCCCGGCAATCATGCCCAATTAGAATTTATAAATTAACTACAGTATGTGATATATTTTTTAATCTTGCTAAAATTACCTTTCTATAAAACACGCAATAATATTTCACAATTATTGTTTTTCATTGGGTTCTGACCTACCTACTTAAGGCTGAAGTTGCGGTTCTAATAATGTTTTTTACTCCGACCCTTCGCTGCAGATTTTCCCGTTCAATGGCATAATAAAAATAATCGTCGACTGTCTTGACGTTTTATCTCTTACTTTCTCGTTTTGAGATGCCTGGCCGACAGAGACAGGGCGATAATACTAAAAGAATTCCCCAGCCGAGACAGAGCGCGCGGTGCAATAATTTATCAGAAAGATCGACATTTTTAATCGTCGGATACTTTTTACCTGTTCCGCGTGTGTGTGTGTTCCTAGGGCTACCGCCAAAACATCGCTAAATCGAAAGTTCATGCTTTGTTCTCCATTCTTTGTTTTCGATGTCAAAATAGAAGGCAGTTTAATGAAAATGTTGTGGCCAATGGGCCACAACATTTTCTCTTTTCCGGAGGTTGCCATCAATCTCAAATTTAGTAGTTTCTTCTTTTCTTGACCATGATTTGATGGATCTTTTTACAAACATAGTTCCTCATTTCAAGCATACCTAGGCACTGCATTTTGTTAAAAAAATACAAAATTGCGAAGGTATTTAAATTTATTATATTCTGTTCGATTCTCGATCATAAATATTATGTATTTCTCCAGTAAAACTTTTATCCACCGCGTTAGGATTTTAAATTCAAGTTCAAAATAATTTATAGTGGGAAGAATGTCCGAAAGGGACTAAAACCAAAGATAAAAAATAAATGATGACTGCGAGCTGTTTATTGAAATGTACTTACTGTTTGATTTATATTGTGGATTTCAAATCTAAATGATGTATTAACATTCTAGAATTATTGATTGACATTTAGTAGTGATAATACAGTTTAAAGATTCGATCTCCCGATGTTGACACATCTTCACTACCAAAGGTGAAATTAAGAGGTTATTCGAAATTCATTTGATTACCAATCGACGCAAACAACGATGTCGATCACGAGAGTCGCATCCCTATTCTAGTCCCGCCGGCAAATGTACGGCCGATCAAATGGTCAAGAATAATAATTATTATTTACAAGCCGCCAAGTCCCGCGTTGATTTATACCGCCATTAACTACACTCTCGGCGAGCGAGCACCGAGCACCAAGCACCGAGATCTCAACTTAAAAAAGCTGCCGTAGCTAGGCACTGCAAAAACCGCTTTTAATTACACATTTCCATCCTGCTTGTTGTTACGTAACACGTCCGTCAGAATCGCATTGAAACGTGATTTAAATGAGCTTTTCCCAGCGAGTCTGCGCTGGACGCGAGGACCCACAGCGATGAAATGTGCTCGTGAATAGAGATTAATTACTTTCTGGAATATGTTTGACTAAAAACAATGTTAACCTAACCGTCTTTTTAGAAAACTCCATAAACAATTTTTTTAAGAACTTTTGATGTTTTCCTTTAATAGCGTTTCATGAGATATTTTTGAAAAATGCTAAGATTTGTAAACAGAATGTAGCGAATTTCGGCATTTTTCGACCGGTTTCATAATAGAAAAGTTTCTTCTTCAGGAAATAGGTACCACAATTCGGGGGGGAAATAAGGAGGGGGTTAGGGGGTTAGGGGGTTCGGACCCCCCCCCCCACATCGCCTCAGTATTCCGTTCCAGGAAAATACAATAATATTATTTGCACCTATATCTTAGCAATGTGATGTAAGCTAGTAGTTCTTTGGACAGTAGACCACGCGTAATGTTTTGATTATTTCGATTTGACAGCTCGTAACAATCATGCGAACTCTGGCGGTCAGACGAAATGCAAAGTTCTCGACAAGAAACAAGACTTCGCTACGCAATATAATAGTCATTACAATGTTGCGGTGAGCAGAGGTCCCAAAAAACTTTCTAAAAACACTCTCAAAGTTCTATGTACTCCGTTCAGAGTTCGCGCGGTTGTTTGGTGTTGCCACTGAGGTAAGGTAATAGGTAGGTTATGTCTTCTCTCATCATCTACAACAAAGGCGCCACTGTAATGAGCAACTAATATTCAATAAATGTACTTGCCTTGGTCTTCCATGGTCGCTATCGAAAACAGAGGTTGACAACAACTAGTAACAAGAGCATTGGCTAAAATGTAACATGGAGTTTAACATTAAAAAAAAGAACCCTAAACTAAATATAAATACAATAGAAGTCATTTTCCCTTCAAACGTAATACTACCCGTTAGATAGATATCGTAAGGAAAATTACGATACCGAGTTTAACGGTTATGAAGTGCTTTTTTTGTTAGTAAGGCTGTTAAAAAATAAATTAATAATGCGCTTTTCGTATAAAGCTTTATTAAGTGATAAAATTAGGTTGGTACCTGCATATCTCTTGTAGGTACTAAATATTTTGATCGATACGCATTACGCAGAAATATTTCACATTACTTATCAACTTACCCACGCACCAACAGAAATGAATATGTTTAATATTTTACAGTATATATTTATTTATATTATACGCCCACACCGGCTTTTACAAACTTGTCATATACATATATAATAATTTAGTGGAACATTATTAAAGAAGTAAAATTTGTTATATAAATTATAAAATAGAACACATGCAAGAGAATAATAAAAGCTAACGTTAATATTTATTTAAGAGGTATGTTATTATAGCCTTCTTATAACTAAACAAAACATCTACTTTTCTGAGAAAGTATTGCCAACTGCATGCAATCTAGGTTCAAACGAGTATCTAAATGGCTCAGTCCTGATGTTGTTGTTGCAATTAAGAATGATCATTTACCGAATGCATCAATGAATGTGTGTTTTCCAAACATAAAGAGTCCATTGCACGGTTCGCGTGCCAATTGGTTGATTATTTGCCCATTTACAGTGGGTGGGCCACCCGACGCCACTGGCACTCGGATAGGCACCGGGCGGTGTAATGTAGCTCGGCTAGGTAGGTGTATGTACCATCTACGAAAGGTAACGAGTAACGACATTATTATAGAAATACCTATCTTCCTCTCTACCGACTCTATCCCGCGTCAGCCCTCCCACCGAGAATAAACTATGGGAAAGAGGGTGAAATTAAATAACAAATAGACAATTTTACACCTATTTAATGTTACAGTAATTATTAAGTACTGAGCTCTTCATTTGGTCCATCAAAATTATTAAACTAGTAGTTCTGTAAACAATAGACATCGCGTAGTGATCATTACTTCGACTTGACAGCGGAACACATAAACTAATTTACGGACAGACGAAATGCAAAGAGGTTGTGTCAAAACAACTTCTTAAATGCTTGAAGTATTTCTAAAGATGCGTATAAGGGTACGAATACATTTGCGAACCGAAACGCGAACCGTACCACGAATTACGGGAAAGGAACGAATCAACTTCAAGCGGCGTTTCACGCCATTTCGGTTACTACGTTCCTTTCCCATAAGTTGAGGTTCAGCTTGGCAGTTCGGCTCGCGTATGTATCTGTGGCATAACTTATGGGAAATTCAATTCAATTTTATTTATTCATTTCAAAAACATTACAAAATTTTTAATTTCAATGCGTTTTTAAAATATTTATGTAATAAGAATTCTTAGATTAATATTAACAGTGTGTATATCAACTATACCAGTAATAATAGAGCTTGCCTTTTAAAGGAAGCTTCATTGATGCTAAAAATGTCGATATCCGAATTGATTCTGTTCAACAGCAAGATTGCTGGATTACAGGCATGACCATTGGCAAGTTAGTCTATGTTGTCGGTGACGTAGATAACCATCGGGAACATAGAAATGAATGAACGAAGTAAGCGCAAATGGTTCGGCTCGGACGTTTTTACTCGGGTCTATACGCAGCAAATAATAGGCTCGAACTCTAGTATCGCGGTTCCACAGCAGTCCGAGTACATCTGGCTTCAGACCAGCAGGTTCTTCAATATTGACCAGCTCCTAACCATGTACAAATCTTAAGTACGTCCAACAGTTGAATTAGGGAGCCACCTCTTTGTGGAGCTACAAAATACTTGGTTAACCTACTGGTTAACCTACTCTGCAAAGGAGATCTGAGTTGTAGATACTTTCAGTATCGCTCTGGTAAAAGATCACCATTCAGAATAACTGTTGTTTGATGACCATCTCTGAATTGACAGGTACCTACATACCCTTTAGTCTCACAACACAAGCCTAATTGGGTATGCCATAGTCTCACTGGCTCCAGCTAGCAGCGAGCAGTGGGGACTCTTGTGCGGTATTCTCTTAAATAACAAAATAAAAAGTGTGCTGAAATTTGATGTTAAAGGTATTAATTTGTCGCAAATAAATAAAAGGAAGTAATAAATACATCTCTCCAGCAGATATTTTTAAATAATTGGATTCTTGTAAGTTTGCATAACAGTTTGCGAAATGCAGGCAATGAAATGAAATAGTCTGACAATGCTCTCACCACGCTGTACTTTCCGTGGAATTGAATGGACCACACGAAACGTCTGCGATTATCAATCTTTACTGCGGCGCCAGCAGATATTCAGTTGGATTCCGCTAACTTTTATTATTCCTTTACAATGGCGCGAGACGTGAAATCTGTCTGAGCTGTCGATACAAAACTATTATATATTTGCAAAATTCAATTGCTAGTCTCTATGTGCATAGGTAATCAAAAGTAACGAGCTGTCTGTCCTCGCCAAAGAATGTTACATTATTTTCACAAGTTATAAAAAATTTCCTTAACCATTCTGTCTACTGTATTGTCAATGATAGGTGTTTTCATTTACTGAAATTTGCTTGAAATTGGGGGAATAGTCACTTACATTAACCATTTACTGTCAATGAAAAACCAAGAATATAAGAAAAATCCTATTAAATTATAAAAAGGGGGATATTTAAAAAAGAATTACTTTAAAACTACTTCATTAAAATGCATAGAGTTATTTTTTTAATAAAATAGGTACATGTCTATAAATCCGGATCAACGAAAGACAATGGTGGGCACATATATACCAAAAGTAGGTACCTATCTAATCTATTTAATTTTGGGTGCGATTGTGCCACGGATGGCCGGAGGCATCCAATTGTTTACGATAGACAATCATCATTTCAAAACTGTAACACAAATTAAAGATGCCAGATAATCTGGAGACAAGGCCTACAAAAAAGCGTGGAGTTACAAATCAATGAGATCATTGTTACAGCTGTTGGTGATTGTTTCTGTGATTACACCTTTGTGCAAATGAAAACTGGTCGTATAATCTACAGTGGACATCTTGGTATTTTCTTGTAATGCAATAAGCAATTCATTTAATTTTGGCAAAGCATGGATTACCATTTAAATATTTCATGAACTTATTTGCTTGACTTAAATAGTTTCAATACTAATCTGATACTTTTCTTTTCAGGTAAGTGATGGATTGTGCCAACACCACCCAACTACAATTTTCAAGAAGAACTAAACAAAGTAAAGTAGGTGTATACTGATATTTAAAACTAAGTGTCTAACCACTTTACTAAGATGTTTTTTATCCACGAAGTTTATTAATGTTTTCTATTTAAAACTCTTAAGGTTCGTTCACAAAATCGTATTCATAAAATTATGAAATTTCTAAGAGTTAAAAACCATTCCATATTTCCCATTTCAAATGTTACGAGACGACTACAGCAATTAAATCAATCGATTAAAATCATCATTTTCAATTTGGGAGGCGGGTGAGCTGGAGTGAGTTCATCGGGTGAGGTGTGATCAGGATGCGCCTGCCCGCCAGCTGCGTGGCGTGCCTGATCGGAGACGCTAGTTTGGGAGACCCTTTGACCTCTCCAACTGGTCACTGACCCATCGCCTTGCGTCACAGCGGCAGGTACTGAATTACTGATCCCTAGATTCCTATTCGCCCTTCATAACTTTTTCCTTTCCAAAACTACCTTTCCTTCCTTTCTGTAAAAAAGACCTCCCACCCAGCATCTCTAAAGATGACATAGGCCCTGATGTAAATAATTTCCTGTGTGAGGTTAATGTAAAAAAAACCTTATGCTTTACAAAAGTTACAGTAAAATAATTGTAAAAATGGAAACAAACAAAGTAATGGGTTTATGCAAAAGTTAACAGCGCAGCATTTCTGGTAGGTATTCAAGACAAAAGCGCTAAAAACTAAGTTAGTCTATAAACACACCAACGCGAAAACATTTTAAATACTTCTGAATACTTATTCGCTTTCAATTTTTTAATAACTACATACTCAATATAATTCAGATTGAATTGAACAGATAATGGTTAGTAAAAGACCGCCTCGCATTGAAATTGCATCCAGTTGAACTTTAATGTTTTTGATTTGTGCTTTCGGAAAACGGGAATGCTTTTATGCATCGCAGACTTGATATTTCAATAAGTTCTGCAGTTTATATTAATATTGCTGGTCCTTACGACAGCAGGGGACCACTTAATCTTGCAAATTGTTTCCCTTCCTGGCAATACATTTTAGTAATAGGTCAACGCCGCGCCGAAAGTATAAGCAATTCATTTATTTATTGTTATCAACTTTAATTTGTATAACTTAATTTTGGGATTTTTCTTTTATTGTTCAATTTACAAAAAAAATAAGTTAATTTATATTCAAGGTCTGCTGTGTAATTATTATTACGCATGACAGATGTTTCGCCCTCTGAAGGCATTATCAAACTGTGTCACAACAAAGTCACTTACAGTATAGATTGATAATGTAAACAAACGGTTACTTATTCCCGAGGAAAATATCACCGTTTAATGTTTCCCTCAACTATTAATTTGTTTTCAAATTAACAATGTTCCTTAAAGTTCGGTTGTTTCCAAATTAATAATTTGTGTGACTCATCGGTTTTTTGCATCATTTTACATTATTTTGATCATTTATCAAACTAGCAATTAAATGAGGTCAACGAATTAGAATAAGGCATTATATAGGGACGTTTGAAGGCGCCTTGTGGAAGCAATTGGATGTTTTTTATATGAACACCGCACAAGAGACGCAATTGCTCCCAACTGTCCCGAGTCTGAAGGGACTGTTAATATTACTAAGGGCATATACCCTCTAGCATAAATCCCGGTTCACACTTGTTGACGCATATTATCGCTATTACATTGAAGGGCATAAAGTTTTAAGTTTTGTGATGGATCCTGTCCTACTATGAACTAAAAAATATATACATGCATTTAATCGATGGAAACGTATTTACACTTAAAATGTTCAGTTTTTTAATGTACCGATTTATTTTGTGATATTAGATTTGTTTGATGATTGATTGATCGAAGAGAAGTATCGTGACTTGTCCAATAAAAGGTCCATGAGTTGATCGTGTTGACGGAACAACTCGACAGCTTTTACCGAGACAATGTTGTATTAAGTTTCTCACTACAACCACCAAAACTTTGGTATGTGTCTTGATTAATTCATATCACATTCGTATTATTACAAAACATAGTTTTTATCATTCATCGTCACAATTATTGCTAGATTACAGGATAGTGTTAGGGTTAATTTAAGAAAGTTCTCAATGAAATAATAAATCTAATAATTGTTTGTGCTTGGAACAAGAATGGAATAATTCTTAACCACAACAAATTGGGTGCACGTAGATTGTAGATATAACTGTACAAACTCATATGGTCTCATATAAATCGTTGTATCTCCCTTACTCTCATGGTTAGAAATATGATCTAAACGGTGTTAGAAACAAAAAACACCACGCTTTATATTAATTAATTAAAATGTGCACCTTTATGAACCAAAGTTTACGACCGCAATTTAAAAAAAAAGTTTTTATGAAACAACAAAAAAGTGAGGTGACAAAAACTTTTGTAATACATTTTTCTATTAAGATACGTTTGTTTTTATATCGTTTTTCGTTATCAGTATTTTTAGTAACAAAAAACGTGAGTTGAGCCATTTTTAATTTGTAAAATTTTAACAATTAAATACAATTTATATTTTAATTTATAATTATGAATTTTATCACCTTTCTAAAACAGTTTTTAGTTTTCGGATACCTCAGAAATATTCAATTTATTTGGATTTCATTGCAAAGCGGGAATACTCCGACATTCTGTCAAAATATGCCAGAGGTCTGAGGAGTTAATTGAAATCGCTGGTGAAGCCTGGTATGAAAGCTAGTATTATAATATTCTTAAACATGTAACACAATCTAGTCACTGAATCAAATGCCGGACACGAAGATCTCCTAAGATTTAAGAGTAAGCCTAAAGCATCTTATAATACGCCCCACGGTTCTGTCTTCTGAATTGTCTTAATGAGCTCCTCCAAGCTGGAGAGGAAAAACGTCAGCCATAAATTACTAATGCAAAGCCCCAACGCGAACCCCTGCGGTCCGCCGCCGGACCCGTCTGCAAGTCTACCAGCGAATTGGTTGCCAGCACTGAACACAAAATCAGGATTGGTATATATGTTCTTTCCGACTCCTGAAGGCCTCAGACAGTCTAATAAATTTGTTTATCTGTTCATAGTGGGAGATTTTTCCTGTATCGCCCTGATGAAAGACAACCATTTAGAATCTTAAGGTTTCTTCAGATGAATTCAGCCTTGTTTCCAGCCGCTCCTAACCTCTCTCTTCCCAATATCCTACTCCCTTCGCCTCACAATGTACCCCGATTGAGGAAGCCTTAGTCCCAGCTACTGCTACCCTACTGGGACTCTTGTGCGTTATTTAGCGTATTCACAAAAGATTTCGATATTTTATCAATTTCACCAGTCGGATAAAATCTACCTTACTTCGGGCTCACTTATATCAGTTTATGTGTTCCATGGTTGGCAGTGTTCCATCTAGGTAGAGATTGAGGATATATTATGAGAGCTTATTACGAAAATCACGCACCACCTTTCTTACTGGTTTCCTGGTTTCATGATTATTGCAATATCTTAGAGGCTCGAAATAGATGACGTTTTTGCTAATCACTTACTCCTATTATTAAATTATAATTAAACTTCAGGATGCACTATTCTAATATAATACTATCTGATAGCGATCAAAATGTATAGACGTGAGGGAACAAAAGAGAGACACATTTGTACACTCATATATTTTATTTTAGTATTTAGTGCACAACAAAGAAAGGGGTAACAATGAAAAATTACCAATCAAAGAATAAATAGCAACCATTCAATAACGGTGTTCAACAATATGTAAACACAAACCACGATTATTAGTAAGGGGATTAAGTGTGTAAAATAACAACAACAAAAAACAAGTGAAAATAAAATTTGAATTAAGTGAAGTCAAGTTTAAACGAGAGATTCAGTTTTAAAGTTCTGGGGGCTATTGCCAAATATGTCAGGAGTCTTGCCACTACAGTGGATGTTCTACTATAGTCGGCACATTCGCACACGAGCTTCTTCCTCCTGTTTGAACTGATAACCGCGTATTAAAATATGTCAGGAGTCTTGCCACTACAGTGGATGTTCTACTATAGTCGGCACATTCGCACACGAGCTTCTTCCTCCTGTTTGAACTGATAACCGCGTATTAAAATATGTCAGGAGTCTTGCCACTACAGTGGATGTTCTACTATAGTCGGCACATTCGCACACGAGCTTCTTCCTCCTGTTTGAACTGATAACCCCTCTATTAAAATATGTCAGGAGTCTTGCCACTACAGTGGATGTTCTACTATAGTCGGCACATTCGCACACGAGCTTCTTCCTCCTGTTTGAACTGATAACCCCTCTATTAAAATATGTCAGGAGTCTTGCCACTACAGTGGATGTTCTACTATAGTCGGCACATTCGCACACGAGCTTCTTCCTCCTGTTTGAACTGATAACCGCGTATTAAAATATGTCAGGAGTCTTGCCACTACAGTGGATGTTCTACTATAGTCGGCACATTCGCACACGAGCTTCTTCCTCCTGTTTGAACTGATAACCGCGTATTAAAATATGTCAGGAGTCTTGCCACTACAGTGGATGTTCTACTATAGTCGGCACATTCGCACACGAGCTTCTTCCTCCTGTTTGAACTGATAACCCCTCTATTAAAATATGTCAGGAGTCTTGCCACTACAGTGGATGTTCTACTATAGTCGGCACATTCGCACACGAGCTTCTTCCTCCTGTTTGAACTGATAACCGCGTATTAAAATATGTCAGGAGTCTTGCCACTACAGTGGATGTTCTACTATAGTCGGCACATTCGCACACGAGCTTCTTCCTCCTGTTTGAACTGATAACCCCTCTATTAAAATATGTCAGGAGTCTTGCCACTACAGTGGATGTTCTACTATAGTCGGCACATTCGCACACGAGCTTCTTCCTCCTGTTTGAACTGATAACCCCTCTATTAAAATATGTCAGGAGTCTTGCCACTACAGTGGATGTTCTACTATAGTCGGCACATTCGCACACGAGCTTCTTCCTCCTGTTTGAACTGATAACCGCGTATTAAAATATGTCAGGAGTCTTGCCACTACAGTGGATGTTCTACTATAGTCGGCACATTCGCACACGAGCTTCTTCCTCCTGTTTGAACTGATAACCGCGTATTAAAATATGTCAGGAGTCTTGCCACTACAGTGGATGTTCTACTATAGTCGGCACATTCGCACACGAGCTTCTTCCTCCTGTTTGAACTGATAACCCCTCTATTAAAATATGTCAGGAGTCTTGCCACTACAGTGGATGTTCTACTATAGTCGGCACATTCGCACACGAGCTTCTTCCTCCTGTTTGAACTGATAACCGCGTATTGAAATATGTCAGGAGTCTTGCCACTACAGTGGATGATCTACTATAGTCGGCACATTCGCACACGAGCTTCTTCCTCCTGTTTGAACTGATAACCGCGTATTAAAATATGTCAGGAGTCTTGCCACTACAGTGAATGTTCTACTATAGTCGGCACATTCGCACACGAGCTTCTTCCTCCTGTTTGAACTGATAACCCCTCTATTAAAATATGTCAGGAGTCTTGCCACTACAGTGGATGTTCTACTATAGTCGGCACATTCGCACACGAGCTTCTTCCTCCTGTTTGAACTGATAACCGCGTATTATAATATATGTCAGGAGTCTTGCCACTACAGTGGATGTTCTACTATAGTCGGCACATTCGCACACGAGCTTCTTCCTCCTGTTTGAACTGATAACCCCTCTATTAAAATATGTCAGGAGTCTTGCCACTACAGTGGATGTTCTACTATAGTCGGCACATTCGCACACGAGCGTCTTCCTCCTGTTTGAACTGATAACCGCGTATTAAAATATGTCAGGAGTCTTGCCACTACAGTGGATGTTCTACTATAGTCGGCACATTCGCACACGAGCTTCTTCCTCCTGTTTGAACTGATAACCGCGTATTAAAATATGTCAGGAGTCTTGCCACTACAGTGGATGTTCTACTATAGTCGGCACATTCGCACACGAGCTTCTTCCTCCTGTTTGAACTGATAACCCCTCTATTAAAATATGTCAGGTGTCTTGCCACTACAGTGGATGTTCTACTATAGTCGGCACATTCGCACACGAGCTTCTTCCTCCTGTTTGAACTGATAACCGCGTATTGAAATATGTCAGGAGTCTTGCCACTACAGTGGATATTCTACTATAGTCGGCACATTCGCACACGAGCTTCTTCCTCCTGTTTGAACTGATAACCCCTCTATTAAAATATGTCAGGAGTCTTGCCACTACAGTGGATGTTCTACTATAGTCGGCACATTCGCACACGAGCTTCTTCCTCCTGTTTGAACTGATAACCGCGTATTGAAATATGTCAGGAGTCTTGCCACTACAGTGGATGTTCTACTATAGTCGGCACATTCGCACACGAGCTTCTTCCTCCTGTTTGAACTGATAACCCCTCTATTAAAATATGTCAGGAGTCTTGCCACTACAGTGGATGATCTACTATAGTCGGCACATTCGCACACGAGCTTCTTCCTCCTGTTTGAACTGATAACCGCGTATTAAAATATGTCAGGAGTCTTGCCACTACAGTGAATGTTCTACTATAGTCGGCACATTCGCACACGAGCTTCTTCCTCCTGTTTGAACTGATAACCCCTCTATTAAAATATGTCAGGAGTCTTGCCACTACAGTGGATGTTCTACTATAGTCGGCACATTCGCACACGAGCTTCTTCCTCCTGTTTGAACTGATAACCGCGTATTATAATATATGTCAGGAGTCTTGCCACTACAGTGGATGTTCTACTATAGTCGGCACATTCGCACACGAGCTTCTTCCTCCTGTTTGAACTGATAACCCCTCTATTAAAATATGTCAGGAGTCTTGCCACTACAGTGGATGATCTACTATAGTCGGCACATTCGCACACGAGCTTCTTCCTCCTGTTTGAACTGATAACCGCGTATTAAAATATGTCAGGAGTCTTGCCACTACAGTGAATGTTCTACTATAGTCGGCACATTCGCACACGAGCTTCTTCCTCCTGTTTGAACTGATAACCCCTCTATTAAAATATGTCAGGAGTCTTGCCACTACAGTGGATGTTCTACTATAGTCGGCACATTCGCACACGAGCTTCTTCCTCCTGTTTGAACTGATAACCGCGTATTATAATATATGTCAGGAGTCTTGCCACTACAGTGGATGTTCTACTATAGTCGGCACATTCGCACACGAGCTTCTTCCTCCTGTTTGAACTGATAACCCCTCTATTAAAATATGTCAGGAGTCTTGCCACTACAGTGGATGTTCTACTATAGTCGGCACATTCGCACACGAGCTTCTTCCTCCTGTTTGAACTGATAACCGCGTATTAAAATATGTCAGGAGTCTTGCCACTACAGTGGATGTTCTACTATAGTCGGCACATTCGCACACGAGCTTCTTCCTCCTGTTTGAACTGATAACCGCGTATTGAAATATGTCAGGAGTCTTGCCACTACAGTGGATGTTCTACTATAGTCGGCACATTCGCACACGAGCTTCTTCCTCCTGTTTGAACTGATAACCCCTCTATTAAAATATGTCAGGAGTCTTGCCACTACAGTGGATGATCTACTATAGTCGGCACATTCGCACACGAGCTTCTTCCTCCTGTTTGAACTGATAACCGCGTATTAAAATATGTCAGGAGTCTTGCCACTACAGTGAATGTTCTACTATAGTCGGCACATTCGCACACGAGCTTCTTCCTCCTGTTTGAACTGATAACCCCTCTATTAAAATATGTCAGGAGTCTTGCCACTACAGTGGATGTTCTACTATAGTCGGCACATTCGCACACGAGCTTCTTCCTCCTGTTTGAACTGATAACCGCGTATTATAATATATGTCAGGAGTCTTGCCACTACAGTGGATGTTCTACTATAGTCGGCACATTCGCACACGAGCTTCTTCCTCCTGTTTGAACTGATAACCCCTCTATTAAAATATGTCAGGAGTCTTGCCACTACAGTGGATGTTCTACTATAGTCGGCACATTCGCACACGAGCTTCTTCCTCCTGTTTGAACTGATAACCGCGTATTAAAATATGTCAGGAGTCTTGCCACTACAGTGGATGTTCTACTATAGTCGGCACATTCGCACACGAGCTTCTTCCTCCTGTTTGAACTGATAACCGCGTATTAAAATATGTCAGGAGTCTTGCCACTACAGTGGATGTTCTACTATAGTCGGCACATTCGCACACGAGCTTCTTCCTCCTGTTTGAACTGATAACCCCTCTATTAAAATATGTCAGGAGTCTTGCCACTACAGTGGATGATCTACTATAGTCGGCACATTCGCACACGAGCTTCTTCCTCCTGTTTGAACTGATAACCGCGTATTATAATATATGTCAGGAGTCTTGCCACTACAGTGGATGTTCTACTATAGTCGGCACATTCGCACACGAGCTTCTTCCTCCTGTTTGAACTGATAACCCCTCTATTAAAATATGTCAGGAGTCTTGCCACTACAGTGGATGTTCTACTATAGTCGGCACATTCGCACACGAGCTTCTTCCTCCTGTTTGAACTGATAACCGCGTATTGAAATATGTCAGGAGTCTTGCCACTACAGTGGATGTTCTACTATAGTCGGCACATTCGCACACGAGCTTCTTCCTCCTGTTTGAACTGATAACCCCTCTATTAAAATATGTCAGGAGTCTTGCCACTACAGTGGATGATCTACTATAGTCGGCACATTCGCACACGAGCTTCTTCCTCCTGTTTGAACTGATAACCGCGTATTATAATATATGTCAGGAGTCTTGCCACTACAGTGGATGATCTACTATAGTCGGCACATTCGCACACGAGCTTCTTCCTCCTGTTTGAACTGATAACCGCGTATTAAAATATGTCAGGAGTCTTGCCACTACAGTGAATGTTCTACTATAGTCGGCACATTCGCACACGAGCTTCTTCCTCCTGTTTGAACTGATAACCCCTCTATTAAAATATGTCAGGAGTCTTGCCACTACAGTGGATGTTCTACTATAGTCGGCACATTCGCACACGAGCTTCTTCCTCCTGTTTGAACTGATAACCGCGTATTATAATATATGTCAGGAGTCTTGCCACTACAGTGGATGTTCTACTATAGTCGGCACATTCGCACACGAGCTTCTTCCTCCTGTTTGAACTGATAACCCCTCTATTAAAATATGTCAGGAGTCTTGCCACTACAGTGGATGTTCTACTATAGTCGGCACATTCGCACACGAGCTTCTTCCTCCTGTTTGAACTGATAACCGCGTATTAAAATATGTCAGGAGTCTTGCCACTACAGTGGATGTTCTACTATAGTCGGCACATTCGCACACGAGCTTCTTCCTCCTGTTTGAACTGATAACCCCTCTATTAAAATATGTCAGGAGTCTTGCCACTACAGTGGATGTTCTACTATAGTCGGCACATTCGCACACGAGCTTCTTCCTCCTGTTTGAACTGATAACCGCGTATTAAAATCACTAGTTTATTAATTTATATATTTATTTGTTTTTATGTTTATTATTATCAATTAACCGTTCGACACACCTTCTCCTCCTCAATTATCCATACAAGGCTTTCGTTTCTTTGGATGCCAAAATTTGCATAAGTTGGCAACATATGGCAATGATAAACAACTGTTTATCGCATGGTGATAAAGTATTCTAGATCATCCTAGGAACATGCTCAAGGGACAACGATTGGCCCTTTTTGTTTACCTGGTGTATTCTTTTTAGTCCTCCATAGTACGCCAAAGTAAAAATAATTGCAATCCATTAAAACTAACCAATTCAAGGTATTTTCGATGGCACGAAATCCATTCTGCTATTTTCTTTATCGTTGCTAAAGAGAAAAAGTATTAATTATTATTTTAGACTGATTGCCCAATCGTCGTTAGTATCTAATTAGGCATCACGTCTGGAGAGACATAACAGACTGACACATAAAACGGGTGGTTTCACAGAATTTGAAGAATTCATTAAATTTTTTATTTAAAATTAAGTTCTGTGGAGGTTCTATTCAAGTTCTGTTGTTATTTCAGTTTGGTGAAGCCCCTGGCCAATAATCATATAATAATAGAACTTAAATAGAACCATCACAGAACTTGAAAATCAATTTTGAAATTTGAGAATTGTTCAAATTTATGTCGTTACTTTTAATGCATATCGTTACTTTTAATTTACTTCTTAACCGGTTTTGAAGTATTCTCCGAAGGTGCCCAAGAACAAATGCTTTTACCTAAGCACAGTTCGGGGTCATCGAAAACACAATTAAGAATAAGCATTTTCCAGATACAAAACTGCATATTAACTAGCAATTAGTAACAGTGGCCATAAATAAAGACTTGCTTCATTCACATTCATTAATTCAACTGACATTATCCGTTTTCATTCTCTTGCGCCTCGTATATTTGTATTCTTCTGCTTGTCCAATTCATCTGATCATGTATATTTTCTGAAGACATTCCTAAAACTGTCGTACCTACTTGGTTTTATATTAATTATTATTGGATATTTGTATAGCGCCGTTTTCGTGAGAAAATAACCTCAAGGGCGCCCCACACAATATCGCCTTAGGTATCTCATTTCTGAAGAAAGTGACCTTTGCGAGTATTATTATTAAAACTACTTGCCCTTCTATTTTTTTTAATAAGGGAAAACTTAACATATTATTTATTCTTCAGGGCATTATCATTGAAAACTAAGTAACCTAACTACCTACAGTCATATACATTGTATTAGAATGTATACATTACGTCAACTAGTTTCAGTTCCCATTTTCTAACCTTCTTCAGGACAGTATCATTGAAAACTAAGTAACCTAACTACCTACAGTCATATACATTGTATTAGAATGTATACATTACGTCAACTAGTTTCAGTTCCCATTTTCTAACCTTCTTCAGGACAGTATCATTGAAAACTAAGTAACCTAACTACCTACAGTCATATACATTGTATTAGAATGTATACATTACGTCAACTAGTTTCAGTTCCCATTTTCTAACCTTCTTCAGGACAGTATCATTGAAAACTAAGTAACCTAACTACCTACAGTCATATACATTGTATTAGAATGTATACATTACGTCAACTAGTTTCAGTTCCCATTTTCTAACCTTCTTCAGGACAGTATCATTGAAAACTAAGTAACCTAACTACCTACAGTCATATACATTGTATTAGAATGCATACATTACGTCAACTAGTTTCAGTTCCCATTTTCTAACCTTCTTCGGGACAGATCATTGAAAACTAAGTAACCTAACTACCTACAGTCATATACATTGTATTATAATGTATACATTACGTCAACTAGTTTCAGTTCCCATTTTCTAACCTTCTTCAGGACAGTATCATTGAAAACTAAGTAACCTAACTAGCTACAGTCATATACATTGTATTATAATGTATACATTACGTCAACTAGTTTCAGTTCCCATTTTCTAACCTTCTTCAGGACAGTATCATTGAAAACTAAGTAACCTAACTACCTACAGTCATATACATTGTATTATAATGTATACATTACGTCAACTAGTTTCAGTTCCCATTTTCTAACCTTCTTCAGGACAGTATCATTGAAAACTAAGTAACCTAACTAGCTACAGTCATATACATTGTATTAGAATGCATACATTACGTCAACTAGTTTCAGTTCCCATTTTCTAACCTTCTTCAGGACAGTATCATTGAAAACTAAGTAACCTAACTACCTACAGTCATATACATTGTATTATAATGTATACATTACGTCAACTAGTTTCAGTTCCCATTTTCTAACCTTCTTCAGGACAGTATCATTGAAAACTAAGTAACCTAACTAGCTACAGTCATATACATTGTATTATAATGTATACATTACGTCAACTAGTTTCAGTTCCCATTTTCTAACCTTCTTCAGGACAGTATCATTGAAAACTAAGTAACCTAACTACCTACAGTCATATACATTGTATTATAATGTATACATTACGTCAACTAGTTTCAGTTCCCATTTTCTAACTTTCTTTTTATAAAAGATTGATTATTATAAAAAAAACAAAAATACTTAATTTAATCAAACGAAGATTAAGATAACTTTCTACGCTAACGCTATTTATAAGTTCTGGTGTATTGAGGTGATCACTTAATTTTCAGAATTCTCAAAATATCTGTCGGCCCAAAATCATTCGTTTTCTTTCTGGAACAGTATGTCAAACAAACAAGTTATCAATATTTAGCCAGGGATTACCATAAAAACCGTAGCGCGTGTGGTCGGCCGCCAGATCAAAAGTTCAAATCCTTTGGCGAATGAGAAATGATTTGTTTACAGTGCGACCGAAACTATGCTCATTCGCCTGTAATAAAGATAGTTCCTCCTTGGAATTATCTTTTCCTTACAATTGTTTTTTTTGCTGAACAACCGCCCCTATTGGGTCCCCGGTAACGCCTATTTCGCATCGACTGCACGGAGAAAACTCACTGATCTGAAATACTGTTAATTTATTAAAAATCTGCTCTGGCCTACAAGAATGAATTGAAAGAGTTCCTAACAAAGTATCAGTCAAAAGCAAATGTTTTATAAGGAACGCGGAATCAGTGTTCATACAAATACTGATATTGTTATTGACATACTGATATTGTCGTATTCCGCGTAACACGTGTTCTCGATATATTCTCAATGACTAATATTTTATCAGGAAGTTGGCAGACTGTTACTTTTTTAACAAGATCATTTTTCTCTGTGTGCCTCCATATGATCTGTTTACTGTGTCCGCGTGCCCTCTGATGATCTGTTTGCTTTCTCCGTGTGCCTTCCGATGATCTGTTTGCTTTCTCCGTGTGCCTCCCGATGCTCTGTTTGCTTTCGTAATGCTTTATAAACATTTTAATGATTATCATAATCGCTTTGAGGTTTGACATATTAACGTTTTGATATAATATCTTATGTAAAAATAAGTTTTTAATAATGTTAATGAATGTTGTCTTTCTCGAAACGAGTTTTTTTTAACTCACTGGGAATAATATAGTATTGCTATTATTTAGTGATATAATGTCACTAAATACATATTGTATTATATAGGTGTTTGTCGCTTATCGGTTTTTGATTGTGTCTAAGCATCTCCTCATTTGTAATTGCCATGTCGGTTGTTCAATTTCAAAATCTAGTAAGGAATAACATTTTCAAATCTCACTTTTCGGCTACAATGCGCTGTTGGAATTTTATATGAAACCAAATCGTAGAGGGGTAATATGTAGAATATGTGTGTTTGATCTTATCCTGGACACTTTCTTTGAAAACAATTACTAGGTTTTTAAATTTCACAGTCGATATATTTGCTAACCTTCATCTTCTCCCCCTCCTTTCTACATTTCTTTCAGCCTCAACGTTCCCCAAACAGAGACAAATAAATAAATTGTGTAAAATCCACCGCCAGCCTCTCTGTCAGTTATCTTTTGTTTAGTTTGTTTTTCTCTACCTCTCTTCCTCAATTTTTATAATTATTTTGCCTTTCTATATTCTAAAAAAATCATCTTTATCATCACAGTGCTATATTCCAAGGTGGTATTTGACCTCCTTAATAAAATGTTCTGTGTCCATTTTGGTCCATGGCCTTCCCATTCGTCTTCAATCCTCTTACGTTTTGTCAGTCCTCTTCATCAACGGTCTGCAAAGAGACTCTATCGGTCGCATCCACTGCACTGTCATGAGTCGCCAGAGTGCTGTCATCTGTCCTGACATTATTTCCACGTGTCCACTATCCCACCATAGCTTCTGGCACGTAAAGAATCTTACGATGCTCGTGGTCATAATTCATTAAAAATCTAAATGATTTAAATTAATTTGAATCATTTTACAAAACTAAACTGACATGTGTGTAAATCCCGAGGTATGGCTAAGCAGCTGCTCGGATGATTTTATAGCTACTATAAATGCTCTCCGTTGGTCTGGTTGGAGATGCATCTGACAGAAGCTTGCGATTAACATGAATAAATCAGACTGATCCATAAACAGTCTCGGTTTAAAATCGAAATGTTCCACATTATATTATACAAAATATAAAACTCGTCAGTGTATAAACTGTACAAGAAAATGTCAGAACTCGGTACCCATACAGGGTGACGGGTAGGTAATGTTAATGGAAAGGTTAAGGAAAGAAAAAATAATGTAACGTCCGAAATTCATCTGCTTCGATTTAGGGAGCGGGATTTTCAGTAGGTTCTGTGTCAAGGGGCACGACGAGAAGTTATATTTTGTAAAATAATAGAAATTGTGCTATTTTTATAAGCGTGCCACAGTCCGGTTGGGTTGGGTTGTGAGACGGTATTGCCATTTGGCTTTAAGCTGTAAGGAAAGATTTTAAAATACGGGCATTTTATAAATCCGAATCGAAATGAAGAATTCGAATTCTAGTAGTTGTAGTACCCGCAAGTGTCGTTTTTTTATCTGCCTAGTTTCTGATTCTTCTATTACCTCCCAGTCACACTGTACGTATAATGAGAACATGGAAAGACTCCCGCCATGTCAGTAAATAATTATTATACCATCGGCCGAACACGATGCATGATTGCGACCGAAGCCAATGGCGGGCACACGAGGGAGAATGCGCCAAGTCATCGGGGTTTCAACAAAAAATAAATAGAAAATAAACAAAGACCCACAAATATTCAATTCCGAGTAGTAATGATTTTAAAATGATGCTATCCATCGCGGTCGATCTTCGGCCAGGATTGTCTGAGAAACAGATAACCCATCAAAGAGATTCATCCAGTTTTAGGCATTACGATTAACTACCGCAAAGTTCAAATATGGGACATTTTCCTTCAATAACCAAACTTCTTCGTGTCTGTCAATTTCTTCTCTTATTCATATGGTAGGGAGAGTTACGAGTTGATGGGGTTCAAAGCTGAACGCTGGATGCTGAGGTTGTTCAACCAGTTGACAGCACCGGGAGACACTTGACTCAGCACAGACATGTCCGGAAAACCGATGAAAGGAACATTCTTTTACAATAATTTCAACTGCTAATAGTGCTAATGTATCTGATATATTATTCATATGGTAGGGAGAGTTACGAGTTGATGGGGTTCAAAGCTGAATGCTGGATGCTGAGGTTGTTCAACCAGTTGACAGCACCGGGAGACACTTGACTCAGCACAGACATGTCCGGAAAACCGGTGAAAGGAACATTCTTTTACAATAATTTCAACTGCTAATAGTGCTAATGTATCTGATATATTATTCATATGGTAGGGAGAGTTACGAGTTGATGGGGTTCAAAGCTGAACGCTGGATGCTGAGGTTGTTCAACCAGTTGACAGCACCGGGAGACACTTGACTCAGCACAGACATGTCCGGAAAACCGGTGAAAGGAACATTCTTTTACAATAATTTCAACTGCTAATAGTGCTAAAGTATCTGATATATTATTTCGGCTATTTGCGTCGATTTTCCTAATTTTTTTTTGACCCAAGGTGGTTTTGAGAAAAAACGACGTTATGCGAATTATCATATTATTATTATTACGCAACTAAACATCCGTTTAGACATCTGTTGCAGAGTTCTGAGCGAATGGGGAATACCAGTCTGTAGCCTTATAAATATTTTTGATCAAAGGTTAGTCCTTTGTTTTAACAATAAGGCCTGGACTTCACTGCGATTTCTAATGTTCACTAGAAAAAATAAAACTCATTGTTTCAAATACAGTTTTTTTTACATTAACTTCACACAGGAGTGACGAAAATGATTTCCCCTAAGGCCTATGTCATCTCTGGGGACGCTGTGTTAGGTTTTTGTAAGAGGTTGGCTATAAAAATTACCCTTCAGTTAATCTTTGGTTTAATAATAACACGATATAAGGTAAAAATAATGAATACAGCGAACTAACGTCTGGTTTGGACTAATCATGCTACTAAACAACTTCCACTAGATTTTTGGTCGCCGCGATTAATCGCGTGACTATAAATCGCGTGACTATAAATCGCGGTGGAGTCTGGCCTAAGGTTGAACTATTGCCGTCTCACTCTAACACTACATTAGCAAAGTTTTAGCCATGTATACCATTTAAGGGTTTTTTTATGCAAAAATTCGATCACTAAAGAGGTTGCAATAATTGAGACAAACTCTTACTTCTGCGGACGATGTCATTAAAATAATATTATTTTTACAAGCAATAATTATTCGCCTGAAACACTCATCCACATTGAAAAATCTCCTGATAAAAGATACATGACGCCAACGGGACTCGAACCCGTGTCCCTTCGATTTCCGGTCGACAGCTCTGACCACTGAGCTATGGCGGCTTATCTCTTATCCGCGAAATAATTCAATATATACTAGTGTTTCATTCAACAATTACTGCTTGTTACAGGACACGGGAGGAGATTATCAGGAGATGTTTCAATGTGGATGAGTGTTTCAGGCGAATAATTATTGCTTGTAAAAATAATTGTTACCCTTTGTGCTATGTATAAAAAATCTTGTCTTAAACATTAGTTTACCAAAAAAATAATAAAAATAATATTATATTATGAATTACAAAAAAGCACATGTGATGAAGAAGCGGTCAATCTGCCAACACATGGAAGAATTTCTTTGTTCTCAAGTGAATTATATAATTTCAGAATGGCGGTACCTGCATAAATATCGAGTAAATTTATATTATTTGTGACCGCATCCCTCGTAAGGTTTTATTTCTAAACCGCGTACACATCAGATAGACCTTTAACATCAATGATGACTCTTGCAAACTGTTCCTCATGCGTTCTGATGCATTTTCTTTTACCATATAATGATTATGATTACACAATATGGCGCTTTCGATCACAATCGATTGACCGTGCTTGGGTTCCATGATATTTCATCAAAATGACAATTAAACACACCATTTTTGTTGATGATATGGCGCTTTCGATCACAATCGATTGACCGTGCTAGGGTTCCATGATATTTCATCAAAATGACAATTCAACACACCATTTTAGTTGATGATATGGCGCTTTCGATCACAATCGATTGACCGTGCTAGGGTTCCATAATATTTCATCAAAATGACAATTAAACACACCATTTTAGTTGATGATATGGCGCTTTCGATCACAATCGATTGACCGTGCTAGGGTTCCATAATATTTCATCAAAATGACAATTAAACACACCATTTTAGTTGATGATATGTCGCTTTCGATCACAATCGATTGACCGTGCTAGGGTTCCATGATATTTCATCAAAATGACAATTAAACACACCTTTAAAAATTGATATAGATTCATTAAAAATTGATGAAACAAAAACTAGGTACTGTTACAAAAAATAGTTACCTATTTAACCTAGTTTTTGTTTCATCACTTTTCATGACTTTATATCACTTTTTGTATGAGTGTTGAACTGTAATTTTGATGAGATACCCAGTCACCCTGTGCTAGATACCCAGGAAGAACTGTGGTTGGGTTATAAATTCAGTTTGATCATATTCGAACTTCTCCAAATGTCGTCACAATATTATAGATAGACGACAAATAACAACCAGGCCACAAAAAGCGTTGTTCTCACTCGCATAAGAAGTTTCCAATAAATATGGTGACAATTATTATCGTCAGATGGTTTGGACATGTAGAGCGAAATAACGAAGAGAATAGTGTAAGCAAAATATAGAAACCAATACTTGAGTAGGACCATGTCAAGAGTCAGATAAACAGAAGAATAATTAATGTGTTAGGCGATGTATGAATGTAACACCGAGCTGTTTGGCGTTCCATCCTCTCTGCTTGCCCCTGCGGGAAAACGGCGCGATGGTTAATTGGTTAATTAGTCATCATCATCCTCCTGCCCTTCCACAGGGCTAGAGAGGTCAAAAGACTCCAGCCCGTTACGCAGTTGGCAGGCAGATCCATCCGCAACTGAGATCTAACAGATATCTCTCCCTGCACTCGGGCACCTCTGCTAAGCCATCAAACGTATATAACAACTTGGGATAATCTATGGCAGAGGTCTTCCTTATTGAATGAAAGGTTCCCGGTTTAGCGGTACCCATATCCGCTTCCCAAATTGTACCTGATCCAGATAGACATCAATGTAATCAATATGTATACACCTTACGTTTTTCGTTCTTTGTTTTCTTATTACGGTAGGTAGTCACTAGTCACACAACTAAGTACCTACTACCAATTTTTCATGTCCGTCCATCGCTCTACCTCTGCCGCATGCAGTATGTAGTGTAGGTGCCTAATAAGTCCCCACTAGTTGTCAGTATGTGGCCATTGTGCTGCGCGAGCATGTTATGAAGTATGGGATCTCATTTTGGAGATAATTTGGTCAGTTAATTGCGAGCCGATGACAAGGCGAATACTTTTGACTGGAGCTGGAGATGCGCCATGGTACATCAACCACGTAAGTAAAATATTCCCAAACTTTACAATGCTCCTATGAACAGTAACAGTAGACCTCGCGCCCAAAAAGAATTCTCTAATTCTATCTTATTTAATAAATCAACCAATATTTCCTATGACCCCACAATATTAGTAAGTAGGTACTTAAATACGTTCTAAATAAAAACTAAAATCGAAACAAGTATTCCAATTTCATGATAATATATTGGTTATTTACTAAAAGTGTATCAGGAAACCTGTTAATTCATCAAGTAAAGCCTCTAATCCCGTTTAAACAATACGTTTCATGTAACTTGTTATCTTTGTTTTATTTCAAATAAGGAATTATACAATTTGTCCAAAGAAACGTCACTATCTCAAGTCCAAATAAACACGACGATTTCACATTTGAAAAAATGAATCATTAAAACGGCCACTATCTTGAAATAGAAACGGAACGTACAAACAAATTTATAGATATGCAAAACGGTCGAGTTAAAACATGACTTCAATCAAATTCAATTATGAAATATGCATTATGGAAATGTCATTACGAGATGAAAATAGGTAAATAAATAATTCCTGAAAGTAAAGCGGTGCAAATTTAATGACGTCATAGCTCACCGTTTGTGAGTTTTTAGTCGGATGAA
This sequence comes from Hesperophylax magnus, assembly GCA_026573805.1. Classification (NCBI taxonomy): domain Eukaryota; kingdom Metazoa; phylum Arthropoda; class Insecta; order Trichoptera; family Limnephilidae; genus Hesperophylax; species Hesperophylax magnus. The sequence continues at coordinate 1,066,917 of JAIUSX010000192.1, read as the reverse complement.
TAAACATGGGGTGGCGCCTCTGGACCATCTTAGTATCCAAAAAAGAAGAGTGGCACTTTCGCCAGTCGACTGCGAAATAAACATGGGGTGGCGCCTCTGGACCATCTTAGTATCCAAAACAGAAGAGTGGCACTTTCGCCAGTCGACTGCGAAATAAACATGGGGTGGCGCCTCTGGACCATCTTAGTATCCAAAACAGAAGAGTGGCACTTTCGCCAGTCGACTGCGAAATAAACATGGGGTGGCGCCTCTGGACCATCTTAGTATCCAAAACAGAAGAGTGGCACTTTCGCCAGTCGACTGCGAAATAAACATGGGGTGGCGCCTCTGGACCATCTTAGTATCCAAAACAGAAGAGTGGCACTTTCGCCAGTCGACTGCGAAATAAACATGGGGTGGCGCCTCTGGACCATCTTAGTATCCAAAACAGAAGAGTGGCACTTTCGCCAGTCGACTGCGAAATAAACATGGGGTGGCGCCTCTGGACCATCTTAGTATCCAAAACAGAAGAGTGGCACTTTCGCCAGTCGACTGCGAAATAAACATGGGGTGGCGCCTCTGGACCATCTTAGTATCCAAAACAGAAGAGTGGCACTTTCGCCAGTCGACTGCGAAATAAACATGGGGTGGCGCCTCTGGACCATCTTAGTATCCAAAAAAGAAGAGTGGCACTTTCGCCAGTCGACTGCGAAATAAACATGGGGTGGCGCCTCTGGACCATCTTAGTATCCAAAACAGAAGAGTGGCACTTTCGCCAGTCGACTGCGAAATAAACATGGGGTGGCGCCTCTGGACCATCTTAGTATCCAAAACAGAAGAGTGGCACTTTCGCCAGTCGACTGCGAAATAAACATGGGGTGGCGCCTCTGGACCATCTTAGTATCCAAAACAGAAGAGTGGCACTTTCGCCAGTCGACTGCGAAATAAACATGGGGTGGCGCCTCTGGACCATCTTAGTATCCAAAACAGAAGAGTGGCACTTTCGCCAGTCGACTGCGAAATAAACATGGGGTGGCGCCTCTGGACCATCTTAGTATCCAAAACAGAAGAGTGGCACTTTCGCCAGTCGACTGCGAAATAAACATGGGGTGGCGCCTCTGGACCATCTTAGTATCCAAAACAGAAGAGTGGCACTTTCGCCAGTCGACTGCGAAATAAACATGGGGTGGCGCCTCTGGACCATCTTAGTATCCAAAACAGAAGAGTGGCACTTTCGCCAGTCGACTGCGAAATAAACATGGGGTGGCGCCTCTGGACCATCTTAGTATCCAAAACAGAAGAGTGGCACTTTCGCCAGTCGACTGCGAAATAAACATGGGGTGGCGCCTCTGGACCATCTTAGTATCCAAAACAGAAGAGTGGCACTTTCGCCAGTCGACTGCGAAATAAACATGGGGTGGCGCCTCTGGACCATCTTAGTATCCAAAAAAGAAGAGTGGCACTTTCGCCAGTCGACTGCGAAATAAACATGGGGTGGCGCCTCTGGACCATCTTAGTATCCAAAACAGAAGAGTGGCACTTTCGCCAGTCGACTGCGAAATAAACATGGGGTGGCGCCTCTGGACCATCTTAGTATCCAAAACAGAAGAGTGGCACTTTCGCCAGTCGACTGCGAAATAAACATGGGGTGGCGCCTCTGGACCATCTTAGTATCCAAAACAGAAGAGTGGCACTTTCGCCAGTCGACTGCGAAATAAACATGGGGTGGCGCCTCTGGACCATCTTAGTATCCAAAACAGAAGAGTGGCACTTTCGCCAGTCGACTGCGAAATAAACATGGGGTGGCGCCTCTGGACCATCTTAGTATCCAAAACAGAAGAGTGGCACTTTCGCCAGTCGACTGCGAAATAAACATGGGGTGGCGCCTCTGGACCATCTTAGTATCCAAAACAGAAGAGTGGCACTTTCGCCAGTCGACTGCGAAATAAACATGGGGTGGCGCCTCTGGACCATCTTAGTATCCAAAAAAGAAGAGTGGCACTTTCGCCAGTCGACTGCGAAATAAACATGGGGTGGCGCCTCTGGACCATCTTAGTATCCAAAACAGAAGAGTGGCACTTTCGCCAGTCGACTGCGAAATAAACATGGGGTGGCGCCTCTGGACCATCTTAGTATCCAAAACAGAAGAGTGGCACTTTCGCCAGTCGACTGCGAAATAAACATGGGGTGGCGCCTCTGGACCATCTTAGTATCCAAAACAGAAGAGTGGCACTTTCGCCAGTCGACTGCGAAATAAACATGGGGTGGCGCCTCTGGACCATCTTAGTATCCAAAACAGAAGAGTGGCACTTTCGCCAGTCGACTGCGAAATAAACATGGGGTGGCGCCTCTGGACCATCTTAGTATCCAAAACAGAAGAGTGGCACTTTCGCCAGTCGACTGCGAAATAAACATGGGGTGGCGCCTCTGGACCATCTTAGTATCCAAAACAGAAGAGTGGCACTTTCGCCAGTCGACTGCGAAATAAACATGGGGTGGCGCCTCTGGACCATCTTAGTATCCAAAACAGAAGAGTGGCACTTTCGCCAGTCGACTGCGAAATAAACATGGGGTGGCGCCTCTGGACCATCTTAGTATCCAAAACAGAAGAGTGGCACTTTCGCCAGTCGACTGCGAAATAAACATGGGGTGGCGCCTCTGGACCATCTTAGTATCCAAAAAAGAAGAGTGGCACTTTCGCCAGTCGACTGCGAAATTAAAATTTCGCTGAAAATCAAAAATCCAATATGGTATATTTTTTTTTAAATTGTTAAATTTTATTTATTAGTTCTGATTGGTTTTTTTTTTTTTTTATTTATTTATTAAGTTAAAAGAAATACATATTTCGCTTTGTTAACTTAACTGTACATTGATTAAGACATTATATATATATATTAATAATTATATCATATTTTTATTAAGTAAGAGCATTTTGGTTTTGCTCATTGATCTTGAGGGCAAACAGTTTTTTCTTAAATATATTTATTCTATTTACGGTTGTCAGGCTATCAGGAAGGAGATTATATATGTGTACACCCTCATGGCCTATGTTTCTTTTACCACACTCTGTCTTTGCTGAATTTGTGTATAATTTATTGTGTTGTCTTGTGTGGTGGTCATGTACTTGTGATGTTTTCATAAATGAAGTATTTGTGTGTATGAGGCCATTTTGTATTTTGTGAATTAATAGGCATATGTTGTATTCGTACAGGTTGAAACAGAGCAATTCAGAAGGGAGATGATTGTCATGTTTATGGCTTGGTAAATATAATACAGGGTTTTCCAATAAGAGGTGTTATTTTGAATAGCCCGCTATTCGTGGTCTCACTTACTAGAGAAAACACCACGCTTTATATTTAAATCTACAGGGTTTTCCAATAAGAGGTGTTATTTTGAATAGCCCGCTATTTCGGTAGATGTTACTTTTGAAGTTGTCATTTTTTTTTTAATATTTTTATTATAGATAAAAGAAAAGTACATTTTCACTTATTTAACATTTGACAAGTTGAAACGATACACGCTTCAACAGCGCATTGAAATTATTAAAATTCCCTTGAGTGAATCAAATGCAAATCATCTTGAGTGATGAGGCCCATTTCCACCTCGGTGGCAAGCAAAATTGTCGCATCTGGGGCTCGGAAAACCGAAGAGTTATTGTTGAAAAGCCTCTCTATCCTCAACGTGTGACTGTTTGGTGCGGTTTATTGTCCGGCGGAGTCATTGGACCTTACTTTTTCGAAAATGAGGCTGGAGCAACAGTTACGGTGAATGGATTGCGCTATCGAGAGATGATTACTGATTTTTTATGGCCGGAATTGGATGGTATTGATCTGGACAACGTTTAATTTCAACAACACCTATTATTGGAAAACCCCGTAGTTCTGCATTTGTGTTGTTTTAAAATTAGGTTTAGGTAAAATTCGTTTCTTATTAAGCATTAGTTTGTAGAATAATGGAATTCCCACAGTCTGAGAACCTGTGCTCACGATATTGAGTAGGTCGTAGGCCATGATTTGATTCCCTTTGTGTTTTTAGGGGATACATTATGGCATAAGAAATAAGAAGTCGATTAGACTTCGTTACCTTCCCGTATAATAGAATATTATTTTACTCGGCCGCCTTTTTTATAACAAACAATAAAGGATTATTAATTTATTTCAGGGGCATTCGACATCTAATTCATTATAGATTGCCTTCGTATGTTTGCATTCCGACCACGCTTTATACTGAAGGCAGGTACTTAATACTTACTGGTAGATATACTATGTGTTTTATTTTCTAATGTATTTACGATACAAGTACCTAAATAAACAGAAGAACACGTTTTTTTAAAAAACAATTATGCCTGCAGTGTAAACATGCTAATATGATTCAAATTGTACAATCAGGCTATTGGAAACAAAATGTAAGCTAATAATTGTTTAAAAATATAAGTGAAATCCTTTATTTAAGTTCTTTTGGTGCTAATAAAAGCAGTGGCGTCACGTGATTTTTTAGACGGATTAGTGTGCTAAGTTTGTTGATGTTGTTTAGTCCAAAAAGATACACGGATTTCCTGAAAATCAATTGGCAATTTTTATTACGAAACCGGGTATTTTCATTGATTTATTCCTAATAATAGTTATACTTGTTTAATATTTGTATTTTATGTTATAAATCAAAATCAAAACATTGTTTTAAATGTGTTTAAGATTCTTTTGTTATCAAATCTGAACTTTACCTAACCTAACCCAACCTTCCTCTACTCAACTCCTTCTATTCCCCACCCCTTTCAACCTCACATCATACCACAATTGGTGATATTGTAATAGTCTCACCGGCTCCAGGCAGTAGGGAGTTGGGACTCTTGTGCGGTATTAATCTCTAAACTAGCAGTTAAAAACCCGCTCCGCGGGTTTTTTGCTGCTAGGTCCTGCGGGCGGCACTTGGATGGGCTGCGCCCAGTTTAAGTGATACTAACAACAGTTACATTTAATAGATAGATATTAGGTCATTCACAGAGAGAGGTTGAGTATATATTGTCAAAACACGGAACAGGAAGGAGTTAATGAATAATAACATGCTCAATTTAGGCATAATAAGAATGACAGTTGTTTGAATAAATTAAATTTTACGTATTTGTGATGGATTATTTCAAATGAAACACTATTATTGACTACATGTCTACAACTGATATTAACTGTTATGGTACCTAATATAATTTGCTCATAGGAGACTTGCAGTGCTTAAATATGTGTTACAACCGTCAATGTCTATAAGTTGAATCAATATCGTATAGTTTGTCACAACAATTAAAGATAGTTATAACAAAGTTGACTGAAATAATAGATTATTACATATTGATTAATTGTACCCGTGTTTATGGATAAAAGGAGGGTAATTGTGCGATGTGATTAGCAGTCGGTTTAATTAAAAGGTGTGAATTTTACTCCAACTGGTGGTAATTCTTTACCTAAAACGGTTACTGTATCTAATAAAGTTTAAATTAGATTATATATACACCTTCATCAGGAGAGTAAAAATCTATATATAAAGGTAGATTATTACAATATAGCGCCCCTGAGGTGATATCTCACAAAAGCGGCGCTATGCAAATTGTCCAATTAATAAATAAATATAATGTTTACATTTTATTATGTACGTATGCATTGATATACAATGGAAATAGATAAAATAATGTTATCCGATTAAACTTTATTTTATTAAAAACAAATAACTTTTTTAACTTCACTTTATTATATATATATATATTTTTTTTTTTTTATTTGGTACATTATTTTGTTACAATTTATGTTTTCCAGTAATGTAGGCCTCACTGGGTGGCTTGCCCGTGCTGAGGCCTTCATTTTATAATATGAAAATCTAAGATAGTAAATTTGAAAAGAAAATAATAAATTTAAAATTAAAAATAAAAATACATAATAATGCATTTAAAATTTAAAAATAATACAATGAAAATAATCTTGTGTGTTTGTGAGTGATGTGTGTTTATGTTGGTTTTGTGTGTTACGTGTAGGTTTTGTTTTTATTTTATGCTATGACATTTTGGTAATATTGTCTTTTTTGTTGTTTAATCCATTTTGTAATTTTGTGTGTGAATTTATTTTTATTTTCCTCAATTTTAATTTCAATTTTTAGACTGTTGAAAGCTTTTATTGCATGGTATTGGTAGTGTCTTTGTCCAAAGGTTGAATTTACTGTTGGAGTTTTAATGTTTTCTTTGTACGCTTGTCTAACTGGTCTGTTAGTGTTATTTTGTGTGTGTTGAAATTTATTTTTTTATACAACCAATACATGTTTCATGAACGAAGTATACACCGAAGTCAAAAATTAAATATAGATTACAATTGGAAAAAAGAAGTGGAAGGAGGGGGGAGGGGTAAGAGTAGGCTGGGTTTATAAGAATTAGGAATTACAATATGAAAGACCAGTTAAGTGGGAAAATATTGAAAAGAGAGTTTAGAAAAAAAAATTCTTGTTAATTACATCTACTTTTATAAACATGTTCTCTTATTTCTAAAATTTCGAAATTATTTATTTGTGATGCTTTATATCCTGTGTGAAGTATTTTAAGACCTGAAAAAAAAATTGCATATAACCATAAAACAATATATTCATAAGACAAATAACATTTAATAACGGTTATTCTAATAAATTGATAGTTGAAATACTAAATAAAATAATTAAACATATTATCTTCAAACGGTATTTTTACCCTATTTCTTAAGATATAAATAAACAATGGCGTAGAATTCTGTTTGTGGATAACGACACTTCTAAAATTATATATATAAACATTCCTGGTACTATTCAACCGGCGTTTTACACTAATAACAGAATGAATAAATATATTCTTAATAATAAAGATGGCGAAAATCAAACAAAAAAATCAGGAGTTTATCAACTCAATTGGGCTGGATTGTAATTTATTTTACAAAGGTAGAACCAATAGAAACTTTGAAGTCAGAACTAAAAAACATCTCAGGGTTCTAAATGGAAATAGTGAATCTGAGTTTGCAAATAATCTTTTGAATCACACTTTCGATAAAAATTCAGGTCTCACTCAGGATTAAAGCATCGCAAATAAAGAATTTAGAAATTTTAGAAATTAGAAAACATGTCAATATAAAATCAGATATAATTAATAAGCAAAAAAAAAATTATAAATAATAATGAAAAATGCCATTGCAAAGTTGAAATAAACTTCCAGAAGAAATCTTATTATTAAACGCTTGATGTTCAAGTAATTTTGCATATTCAAATATTCGCGCCAGTCATTTGATTTGTCCTTACACCGCCAGAAGTGCGCTCTGTCGGCCACCTATTGCCGCGGTGCGTATCGGGTATCGGCCATATTGAATTAACGCGTGCTTTTTTCGTCAAACGTCAAACGTAATAACGTAATTGTGGATAATTTTCACTGTAATGCAATTAATCCAATGGATTATGAACTTTCTAAGACATATTTTCTTCGATATTATCCAAAAATTGTATGAGCAGAAACGATATTTTTGAAGAAATATCGTATTACGTGTGGCGATTCTATTTCAGTATGAAATCGTGTCTTAATTTTTAAATGTCTTATTTAAACACAATTTGAATTTGACCAATCACAGGGCCTACATCGTCCAGACGCATGCGTATTAATACTATCAGATAGTTTACAAAAAAGTGGCTTTCCGCGTCTGTCTGTTTGTGCGCTTAGTTCTTCTAAACTACGCAACGGATTTTGATGGGGTTTTCACTATCATTTTAAGAATTTCTTTCGGAAGGTTTGTATGTATAATTCATGCTTATTATATTTATAGAAAGTAGATAAAAGTCGTTGTTTTGTATTGAAGTCGTAAAAATATATACTTTCGGGCGCTTATATTACTAACCCTGGCTAAACCTTATGAGATACATCCAAATAATGTACTACGGAATTGTTTATCTTAAAAAGGACTACAGAAAAGTTATGTCTATCTCTTAAGGATAACTTCCAGCAACGCCGGGTACACATCAACTAGTATGTTAATAAAACACAACGTGTCGAGCAAAATCCGCAAAATAATGTACTACGGAATTGTTTATCTTAAAAAGGACTACAGAAAAGTTATGTCTATCTCTTAAGGATAACTTCCAGCAACGCCGGGTACACATCAACTAGTATGTTAATAAAACACAACGTGTCGAGCAAAATCCGCAAAATAATGTACTACGGAATTGTTTATCTTAAAAAGGACTACAGAAAAGTTATGTCTATCTCTTAAGGATAACTTCCAGCAACGCCGGGTACACATCAACTAGTATGTTAATAAAACACAACGTGTCGAGCAAAATCCGCAAAATAATGTACTACGGAATTGTTTATCTTAAAAAGGACTACAGAAAAGTTATGTCTATCTCTTAAGGATAACTTCCAGCAACGCCGGGTACACATCAACTAGTATGTTAATAAAACACAACGTGTCGAGCAAAATCCGCAAAATAATGTACTACGGAATTGTTTATCTTAAAAAGGACTACAGAAAAGTTATGTCTATCTCTTAAGGATAACTTCCAGCAACGCCGGGTACACATCAACTAGTATGTTAATAAAACACAACGTGTCGAGCAAAATCCGCAAAATAATGTACTACGGAATTGTTTATCTTAAAAAGGACTACAGAAAAGTTATGTCTATCTCTTAAGGATAACTTCCAGCAACGCCGGGTACACATCAACTATATGTTAATAAAACACAACGTGTCGAGCAAAATCCGCAAAATAATGTACTACGGAATTGTTTATCTTAAAAAGGACTACAGAAAAGTTATGTCTATCTCTTAAGGATAACTTCCAGCAACGCCGGGTACACATCAACTAGTATGTTAATAAAACACAACGTGTCGAGCAAAATCCGCAAAAAAATTTATGAAAATGTGGGGAAAACAAATGACATGCTATGTACAACATACAAATTGCAACGTCGGCAATTATTGAGGAATATATGAAAATTATTTAAATAAACTAATCTTAGGTAGGTACAGGTAGGTACCTACTCTGCTACCGCGGAAATGTATTTATATATTTTTTAAATCCAAAGGAAAAATTTGTGTTCTAATCTGTTTTTGTTCTTTATTCGTTTGTAATTTCAAAATTTTCTTCAAATACTTTTGAGCAAAGTTTTTTTAAGATTGTTATTATGCTGTCATATTATTTGTTCCCACTAGTGCCAAATCTTGACCAGTCACAGCTGGATTCAAACCTCACAATGAACTATAATACATAGGTACTATTTTATATCTTCCACGGCATATGAAGAATAATGAGTGATGCCAATCGGTTAAAAAAGGAATTGCAGGCCGTTTCCTGATAAACTTTTAGTAAATTCCTAATATATCGGAACACGTGTTCATGCACCTGCGTTGTCTTTATAATATGTATTATAATGACGAAAATGTTAGGATTTTTATGAACACGTGTTCCGACATCGTAACAAAACGTTGGTATTTTATTAACAGTGTATCAGGGCACATATCAATTCATTCGTTAATGGCCTGTAATCCCGTTTTTAACCGGATTACAAATAATTTGAAGACATTCTTAGTGGAGATCCGCAAAGAGTGCAAGGCTGATGTAAGCGTAATGAGTAAGATTAAGAAAAGGACGCTTAGATGGTTTGGGCATGTAGAGCGAATGAGCAAAGAAAGGAGTGTAAGGAGGATATATGATGCAAATACGAATGGTAGCAGAAGTCGGGGACGCCCGAGGAAGACATGGCACGATCAAGTGAATCAGATACTCGAGTCGGGCCATGTCAAGAGTCGGAATAATAGAAGAGTATGTGTGAGACGATGAATGAATGTGAATGAGGCAAGAAGTGTGTGGTGTGACCGAGTTTTTTGGCGGTCCGTCCTCTCTGCCTACCCCTGCGGGAAAACGGCGTGATGGTTAGTTAGACAACTGTCTCAGCTGAACACTAAACTATACTATTTTCTATATTTGATGGTAATAACGCTTTAATCCTGCTCTTCGTTTCAATCTGTTAGTGGGTAGCCATGGGGTTAAATCTTAAATCATCTGAAACTAATCTGACAGTCATCCGCATCGCTGCGCTAATTATTACCGTCCCACAAAGAAGCCTTTGACAGCTTAATAGGGTAAATCCTCGGAATTACGAGTATGTTAGCACGCCGAGGTCCACAGAACAGAACACCGGATAATACAGGTCCACGCCCCACGGGTCCACGACAGGGCTACAGGAGGACGTGTTGAGAGTTGACCCCAGCACGCGCACCACGTGCTTTCGGAATACATTCCTACATTACGAGTATTCTGACTTACGACGGATTATAACAATGTGACGGATCGGCCGCGGTACTGAAAGGGTTAACTGCCCAATCAACAAACAGACTGATTTATTTGTGGTCGAGGAATATGGCTCTAAGTTCGCGGCACGTTCCAGAGGGGAAGATACCTACTCTCAGTATGGCCCAGATGAAAGACCCCCATTCAGAATCGAAACGTTGCTTGAAATGGCTTTCGCCGCATCTGGTACCATATCTGAATAGCCAGGTACGTCCCCCATCTTCTTCTTCCCAACTACCATCAGGCTTACGACATAGCCGTAGTGTTACTGGCTCCTAGCGGTAGCAGTTAGGTCTCTTACGACATAGCCGTAGTGTTACTGGCTCCTAGCGGTAGCAGTTAGGTCTCTTACAACATAGCCGTAGTGTTACTGGCTCCTAGCGGTAGCAGTTAGGTCTCTTACAACATAGCCGTAGTGTTACTGGCTCCTAGCGGTAGCAGTTAGGTCTCTTACAACATAGCCGTAGTGTTACTGGCTCCTAGCGGTAGCAGTTAGGTCTCTTACAACATAGCCGTAGTGTTACTGGCTCCTAGCGGTAGCAGTTAGGTCTCTTACGACATAGCCGTAGTGTTACTGGCTCCTAGCGGTAGCAGTTAGGTCTCTTACGACATAGCCGTAGTGTTACTGGCTCCTAGCGGTAGCAGTTAGGTCTCTTACAACATAGCCGTAGTGTTACTGGCTCCTAGCGGTAGCAGTTAGGTCTCTTACAACATAGCCGTAGTGTTACTGGCTCCTAGCGGTAGCAGTTAGGTCTCTTACAACATAGCCGTAGTGTTACTGGCTCCTAGTGGTAGCAGTTAGGTCTCTTACAACATAGCCGTAGTGTTACTGGCTCCTAGCGGTAGCAGTTAGGTCTCTTACAACATAGCCGTAGTGTTACTGGCTCCTAGCGGTAGCAGTTAGGTCTCTTACAACATAGCCGTAGTGTTACTGGCTCCTAGCGGTAGCAGTTAGGTCTCTTACAACATAGCCGTAGTGTTACTGGCTCCTAGCGGTAGCAGTTAGGTCTCTTACAACATAGCCGTAGTGTTACTGGCTCCTAGCGGTAGCAGTTAGGTCTCTTACAACATAGCCGTAGTGTTACTGGCTCCTAGCGGTAGCAGTTAGGTCTCTTACAACATAGCCGTAGTGTTACTGGCTCCTAGCGGTAGCAGTTAGGTCTCTTACAACATAGCCGTAGTGTTACTGGCTCCTAGCGGTAGCAGTTAGGTCTCTTACAACATAGCCGTAGTGTTACTGGCTCCTAGCGGTAGCAGTTAGGTCTCTTACAACATAGCCGTAGTGTTACTGGCTCCTAGCGGTAGCAGTTAGGTCTCTTACAACATAGCCGTAGTGTTACTGGCTCCTAGCGGTAGCAGTTAGGTCTCTTACAACATAGCCGTAGTGTTACTGGCTCCTAGCGGTAGCAGTTAGGTCTCTTACAACATAGCCGTAGTGTTACTGGCTCCTAGCGGTAGCAGTTAGGTCTCTTACAACATAGCCGTAGTGTTACTGGCTCCTAGCGGTAGCAGTTAGGTCTCTTACAACATAGCCGTAGTGTTACTGGCTCCTAGCGGTAGCAGTTAGGTCTCTTACAACATAGCCGTAGTGTTACTGGCTCCTAGCGGTAGCAGTTAGGTCTCTTGTGCAGCATTCACGTTGAAAAAAAATATTTTTAGTAATAAAACTATGTGATTTTACTTAACATATATTTTTTTTTTACGAACACCACACAGGATTCCCAACTGCCCGAAGCCAGTGGGTCGATGGCATCCCCAATAATGAGGTTGGGTTAGGAGTTGAGAAGGAAAGAGGAAGGTTAATAAGTGCCTCGCTATTTAGATTTAGCTCGGCAAAAGTAATTTCAAACAAGATTTCGATTGTAAATCACCAGGGCGATACTGAGATATCGCTTGCTTGTAAGGTTCTACCCATTTTATCTGAATCATAAATTGTTTTTCACCTTTACAGTGTGGGAATGTTATGGTCCGGCAGTAAACTTTACATATTATCCCAAAAATGCTGCCATTTTTCTACCTTTTATAACCTACCTGTTTATCGGATCAGTCAGCCTTGAAAAAAGAAACAAAAACTTGTTGAACAAACAAAAGCACTCGCCCAATTAGTCATTATCTTTTAGAAGCGGTTCATCTCCGAACAAAGGATGCGGCCGGACCGATAACCAATAACATACCTGCTCGAGGGAGACAGCATCATATATAATATACTATATACAGCAGAGTGTGTGAGTGCATCCCTAAAATACTACAGAAACGGCCGCCCGCTGCGACGGTACAAGGAAAACCTTTTAGGAACATCGTGAGAGAGACCAGCGCAACAGGGTTGTACAAACACTTCCTAATAATAATCAAACACACTCATTTCGGTCGCCTGTGCTGTGCATTAGTCCTGTGTCAAATCTGGTTCGATTTACTCAAATTTGTTAGAAATTTAAGTTTCATTTTCAAAATTGATACTGATTGTATGAAGAATTCTGAAAGTAGGTGCCTACGTATAATATTATAAATATTAATTCATTTTAATAATCGGAACTGATTTTTAGAGATTTCAAACTATCCATAGCCAAAATAGTAGCAATACTATTTTGGTTGTGTGTCATTCTACGAGTGATTGTAACTTCTAGTAAAATGTTCTAAGATTTATTTTGAATTCAAGTGTTCAAGATTCTGTGAAGAATTCAGGAAAGCGACAAAGTAGGTACCTACCTATAATTATAACTATGCAAACAGAAAATCATTTTCAAAAGTGGAACTGATGTGTCAAGAATTCAGACTATCCCGTTATTTTTGAACATTACATTAACAAATAATATTTTCCTTATAAATGAAATGATTTTAACTAGACAAATAATTGAGAGACATTATTAAAGTGTAAGTGGTGAGTGATAATTGATGAGGTTGTATTATTAATTATGATTTAGAGTTATCCAACTTCTCCTCCTTTCAAAAGCTATTTCATTAAAAAACATATAAATCTGCGCAGACCGGTCATTACCATTCGTAGTACCATTTCCAGTCAAGCGTAATCGTCGCGCATATAATTATAGGACATTACTTTCCGTGATACAAGAATTTTAATACTTCTTAGGCCCATCACACATCGATAGCGAATAATTTTACTGCCAAATATTTTTACATCCTACGTACTTATTTACTAAGACTTATTTCTTTACCGAAATTCAATAATATGTGAAGAGATATCGACGCTTACTTTATATTTTACGATTATTTATAGGATATTCCGTTGCGTTTGGTAATTCTGTGAGATTTATAATCATTGGAATATTTAGCATATTACGAAGATTGGAAAATCATTAGCACGTTATGGGGCATAAAGCAAAACTGTTGAAATAAAATCCAGTAGAACGAGGTTTTAATCCGGCGTCCCGCAGTTAGCCATAGTATTATAATAATAACATGGCATTTACATAGCGCAGTTTAGTGTCATTTCACTTCAAGTGCGCTTTACTATAACAAACTTAAAAACGGTAATTTAGTACCTATCATACAGTGTGCCTTACCCAATACATATCCAATATTATAACACTAAATATACTGTTTATACAGAGTGATGACAAAACTTAGAATAATAACAACAGCAGGACAGGACAAAACAAGAACATTAAAACTAAAGACATAATATAAAATAGGAGGCAGTTTGTACTCAGAAACGAGAATCTTCTGAGCAGACATTTTACAAACAGACAGGTACAAGGAGGCATCCGAAACCAAACAATTACCGGAAGTTTTAGAATATGGCTTATTATAAAATATCGAAAAGAAGTTAAGATTTATGAATGGTAAGATTTTTAAAATTATTTTCTTAAATTCAGCCAAATTCTGGAGATTGGTAAGAGCTGATGGAAGTCTATTCAAGATGAGCGGGCCTGTTACACGAAAAGTTGTTCTAATACTAGGCTTAAAAAGTAAAACAGGCTTATAAAATACCCCTCAGATGTACCTGACCAATCAATCACTGATTCTTTTAATCCGAAAGATTATAATAATTACATTATAACAGAAATTCATATAGCCATTAATTTAGAAAATCAACGCTGATTACTCGTCTTCAACATTCTATCACAGTGTTGGTTACAAAGATTTAACAACCTAATTTACGTGCTAATCCGAATAATAATAATAATTTTAAACCGGATTAAAAAAGTAACACAGTCGTCCAGGTTCTACCGTTTAGCCTAAAACTATTTAGTGACATCATCACATAGAGTGTCAGTAATTAAAACACTTGACGATCTTGGACGCGAGTTCGTCGAGTGAGGCGTGCGAAACTGGGAAATAAAATGGTGATACATTATATATTTAGCCGCAATGATCTATCTCCTTCTGGATAAGAAGATGTTCACGAAACTCAATGAAATTAAAAATGATATTGACAAGGAAGGAAATATTTCTACTTATAAAGTGTGCGTATAACTCTATTTACAAAAGATTTTAGTTACTAAATAAATATATTTTTAAACAGGGCTATGTTCGGATCCTTGCGGGCAGCCCTAATTCCGGAGCATTTGGTCTTGTTCTCTATGATTGAGTGTTCGACTGCCGATCACTTCAAGTGGCTAAAATTTTAAAGTCACCATTTAAAATAGCCCACCTATTCAAAAACATATTAAGTTTCACTTCCATCCATGGTTAATGGTTTGTGCAAATGAAAGACACGGTTAAACATAAAGCCCCTTTTTGTGAATATTGTCTGTATATTGTGTCCTATCCATATCAAATTCACAAGCTAATAAGTTTAAGTCTATAATGTTAAAGGGTAAAATGTAAATAAACATAGTGTAGGTGCCTACTTTTGTTTTACTTTTAGGCAGAAACTTACCATCATTGAAACTACCTACATGAATTATCATGCTATTAAGAATTCAAGTTATTTTTCAGCCCTATATAAGAAAGAATCTCAACTGTACCCCTAAATGGAGCACTTTGGGAGGCTTACGTGAGTGAGTATGAGGAAAAGAATTAGATGAGAAGTTTCTACGCATTCAGATCTAATCAACAAACACGGCTAAAATCATTTCAAGCAGCGTTTTGATTCTGAATGGTCGTCTTTCACCAGAGATGATATTGAGGGTTTCTAGTGAGTGAATCAATTGTTTTATTAGTGAATTCTTTAAGTAATTTGACTAATAACTTTAAGATAAGAGGTCGTCGTGTGAGCGTCTTCAAAACGTGACAAATTAATGAACCCTCAGCAATTAAAACAATCAGTCAAGACAAAAATACGTTTATAGCCCATAGCCATAATGTCGGTAAAATGCACTCCCGCCGCTGCTCTTAGTCTCTGATAACCTCCGAAGTGGAAAATAAAAGAAGACAATGATAAAATTAGTATGTCTGGGAGACCGGGACTTGTTAGCGCGGGTCTGCTGATTAGGGAGGACCCTTTAAAAGGATTTTCAGGTCCCAGGGACCGCTATCTACTTACCGTCATTCTTATCTGCTTTACTCGAATTATTCGTGAACCTCTGAGGAAAGGATTGTGGAGCAATAAAGATTTGATGAATCGGAATAAAAGCCTTTTAATGGGGAGTATAAAGAAGACAGTAATTTATAAATTAGGATACGCGTTGAGTGATTTTTTTGTGTTTTTGAAAACCAATAAAAAAAGTGTAAAGTTTCCTGTATCAAAGTAAATCTCTGTATTTATTATAATATTATTTTACCACACAGATTAATGGAAAATCTGCATACGTAATTACATCGCTAACTCAAAATTATTCAGTTTTTTGGTCGGATGCTAATTTGTAATTTATTGCTTAATGTTCTGATTCATGCGACGATTTTTACGACAAGTTAATTTTGACCTTTTCTGTTAAAATATATCAGCAAAATCTTTTTGAAAGGTTGAAATTGAAGATATCAAATTTCAATTTTGAGCATAACTTAAGACCTCGGCAACTCATAAAAAATGTTGTTGACCAAACCGAAGTATATTTTAAGATATCCAGGGAGGGATTACCAAGGAAACATCTCAGACTTGTTGGTAACTTTAGTAGGCAGTTTAGTTCTTGATTGACACCACAACGTGCAACCTTCGTCTCTTCCGAGTTCATCCATTCCTTATTCTCCACACGTATTGATTGTTGAAATACCTAACCGGTCCATCCTCAAATATCTGGTTTACTCTACGAGCAGGTTTTCGTTGGACGCAGCCGACTTGAAACTCCATCATTCCTGGCATGTTTTTCACTTGTTTCTCCGTTAAACGATGAAGTACTCGCGCGTCCGTAAAAAGGTGTATTGTCGATATTCCATTTAAGTGCATTTCATTCATTGAAGTCTTGGTGGAGAGGTGGACTGAAAGTCTTTACCAGTTGTACAAATACCTACCTATACAAGGTTCACTTTTTCTGTCCATTTTTTCTTATGTCTTCTTGTTGTCTTCATCTTATAAGCAGTGGCAGCCCGAGGGAAGTGATTGGAAGTGAATGAAGTGATATATGTATATATAAATACGACAGTCATAAAGACAAACATTATATTATTACGTACCATCAAAATATCATACCCTGATTATCCACAATACTAAAAAAGAAATGACTTGGGAAATGGAAATTATGGAAACCGACAAGGAGGTAAAATAACTAAGCGTAGAAAACGTAAATAGAATTATAAATGTTTTCTGGCTATTTCTAAAATAACTTAGCCGTATTTGGGATAAACCAAAAGCGCAAGCACAGATGATTATTCTGTTAAATTGTCCCCGAACAATTTGTACAACACCCTTGAGGTGATTTTTCACAAAAACGGCGCTATATAAATTAGCCAAATATCATTATTATAATAAAACTCTTCTAAATAACTTAAATACAATATTAAGTGTTACAATGATAATTCTTATCTATTATTTTGTTTCAATTTTTTTTAGATCCGGTTTTATATCCGATGTTTTTTTGTTTTTATTTTTTACTACTATTTTTTCCTATCTACTAGCAACAAAAATGGCTCACTCTTTGTATATTTTATGTATGTTTATTTTTTTTCTAGAAAAAGTAAAATTATTACCTTTTTTAGTAATTATTTGTACATGACATTAGTTATTGGGTTGTTGTACCCTAATTATTATGATATATTTTTAAATGATCCTAATAAAATAAAATAAATATCGATGTAATATTCCCAGTTTGTAAACGTCTAAAAAAGTTCATTTGTCAATAATTTGTAAATCATATTCCTTTATACGACTAATTAGATTTAAATAATTTTGTATAAAAGTGAATACAACTCGACCCCTTGCTGAAGAGCCCCGTGCATTTTATTCATTATTTAGTTATTAATATTAGTAAGTATTATTATGCAGTAATTATTAGGCAGTAATTTTGTCGGCAACCAGAAACTTCAAAGCCACTTATTATGAAATCTATTACATCATCTTTACATCTTAATTAATATTGTTTCTTCTCATCGTTATTCAATAAATCATAATTTGGCAAAATGGAGACCTCTAAATTATGTTTTTTTTTACCGTTGACAGACTGTTTTCCTCATTTATTAGACGAAAAAAATGTTATGACTTCATATAGTAAAAGAGTTACTAGTAACTAGTAGGTACATGTTTAAGTGAAATGTGTTTTATTAAGGAAAATAGCACTCATTTAAAGAATTAAAAAATAGTAAGGATTAATAAACGGCGAACGAAAACATTTATTTTTCATACGTACCTACGGTAACAGGGTAACGCGGAACAGCGGCAATTCTATATAGTCATGAAAAGTAATGAAAAACTAGAATAGGTTACGTTAGGTTAGGTTTATAGGCACTATGTACCCACACAGTACAAAAATTTATAATATATACCTATGTTTACTTTTTTTAGCGTAAATAGGTAGGTGTAGGTACCAGTGGTGGCTCGTGACTTTTCAATGTGTTGGAGTGCTAAATTTGAAACACTCGACATTATTGATTTTGTTTAATCCAAAACGATTTTTATTTTTTCCCAAAAATTCGATTTTTTGTATGAAGATTTTCAAGAAATTTCAGTTTTGCCGGCAGCACGGTTTTCTGAAAATCTTCATACAAAAAAAAAAGAATTTTTGAAAAAAAAAATATATCTATTTTTTCAGCTACAACAACATCAATAATGCCATTTTTTGTAATATTAGCAGTCTAGTACACCCAAAAGTGACGAGCCGCCACCTATTTTTTCATTTCGTATAATTATCATTTATGTTCCTAATCCCTCCCTCTCCGTTCCTTTATGGAAGACGTTAAAAATATATATTTATGAATAAATGTTACTTGTTTTCATTCATGTCTGTAAGTTAGTTTGTTTAAATAATAATTTAAACACCACTCTCGTGGTAAATTTGTGTAACAAGTTGGCATTTGTTTTTTGGTTTTTACTGACATTACTGTACAGTTAGATTAATAAAAACTGGCATTCAAATCTAGCTATAGATAATAACATATCTTCTCGAGTGACTTTCTATGGCGCTCTATTGGATAATGTACATATATAAAGTTGTCATGGTATGTTTCTCGTATCACCCTCAAACTTTTATAGTACCTACCTAGTTATCACTTGTTCTGTGTGCTCTCCTGGCCGGCGTTCTGCATTAGTTCTCGGTCAAGATTAGTCCAACATACTTTAGTACAGTCTAAGTCCGAGAACTCCATTAGTCTGTTGATAAGCCAAGAATGGAAGATCCGCCGTTATCAGTAGCTTCATAGGACACGAGAGTGCTTTCTAGCTTCGGGACCTGGAACCCTATTTAATGGGTCTGTCTACACGCAAAACTCGTATGATCATTTTAAAGTACATAGATGCAAGAGGAAAATGTGCTTTGTTTTCTCTGGCGTTCAACAAAGGGGTAGGTACAACTCGAAGGTAGCGGCTTTATTGGTTAAAAAGTTTTCTTTATAAACTATTGATGACCAACTGGTGTATGGTGTATCATCAATACATTGCAATGTCTATTAAAAACTCAATTTAAAACTGAAAACACAATTACTACTAACTTACTTAATGATATTCAACTAATTTCTGTCAATGATGATTTGGGGATAATCTATTGTCTTCAATTTTAAATTGAGTTTTTGTTGCATATAAATATTATGACGAACAAAGCAATGCAAATGCTTTAGTAATTTTTATACTTTCTACTTTAAAAAATGTATACCTACCTCGTTAGTGCGAAGTATAGACTTGCTAATATAAAATACTGCAAATTCATTAAAATTATTCGTGATCCGGTTAAGAACGGGTTTGCGAGCCTTTCGGTTTCCTAATAAACTTTCAGTATAACACGAATGTGTTATTGCGATATCGAAAAATTTGTACATAAAAATTGTAATATTTTCGCATTTCGTCATTGTTTATTATCGGGACAAACGTAGGTGCACGAACACATGTTCCGGTATATTATGAATGTTCTAAAAGTTTATTAGGAAACGGTTGGCAATCCCGTTTTTAACAGAGTTTAAATAAATCGGCAATACCCATTTTTCTCCAACACTAATACAAAACAATATGTACAATTCATTTGATCAATGAATGTACATACATTATTATTTATATATACATTACTTGCAGTTTATAACCTTCGACTACCATCGTGGCCACATGGCGTACATAAGGCGACGTAAGACTCAATAACAGGGGTTTGCTCAACCTCCACATTTCAATTATTTTTGATGAACGTATTAAGTACTAAAATCTCAAATGTTTCTAGAGGGTAAATTTCTATACCGTAATGGTAATCCACTTAAATATTTTATGTAAAACGGTTTGAAAATTATATAAAACGTTTTTCTACCATAAAATTAGCGTTGAGCCCCAAGTTTTATTTTTTAGACGATGAATTACTAACTTCCAGAGGGATCTCTTTTGAAATATTTGTTATTTTAGGAGGAATCACCTCAAGGGTGCTGAAAACCCCTCGGAAAAATCGATTTTATTTGCCTGCTAGCGCAAAATCATTAACATTTCCACTTTATTTTAGAGATTTGATAAGGCAAATTCAACCGTAAGTCTGTCCAATACACCGGGGCCGCGCGTCTTATATTTTTGTGCACGGCTGCTTCACTTACGTCGTTAAGATTCTGGCATTACTTTAGGGTATTACTACACACTATATTTTCGGGACATTCCAATGTCGTAGTCATAAATAATATACACTCTCAATATCGCCCTTGGTGAAAGTCCACCATTCAGAATTCAAACGTTACTTGAAATGGCTTTAGCCAAATACTTTCCCATCTCATCTTCTTCCGTACTCCTTCACCCTCGCAACAACCCCCAATAACTAGGGATTCCATATTCCCAATCTCTCCGGGCTCAAGCTGTAGCTCAACTTTTGAATCTGAGCGTTAAATTTAATTCAATTATCTGTTACAATGTCGATCTAGACGGATCATACAAAAAAGATGAACAAATTTTGGTAACTGTACGCATCGGTAAAAAACAAACATTTGCTAATTTATTTTAGTGTTCCTCATAGCCCC
Source organism: Hesperophylax magnus (assembly GCA_026573805.1). NCBI lineage: Eukaryota > Metazoa > Arthropoda > Insecta > Trichoptera > Limnephilidae > Hesperophylax > Hesperophylax magnus. Next base: position 1,046,142 of record JAIUSX010000192.1, on the reverse strand, counting down.
ATTAAAACAGCAGGTCTGCCAATACAATCTTACTTAGCAGCTTTGATCAACCAAGCCGCTGGTAATCCTAGGTATCGGTTTCTTTACATAATCATAATACATATATTTATTTTATTAGCGGAGGATGTTCCAAGTTACAAAGTCAATCAATTTCCAAACAACAAACAAATCGCTGCGAATTTAAAATCAATTCGAAGTATAAAACCAGAGATAATTTATTAGACAATATGCGATACGATACGAATGGACCACCCCAGCCACGAGCACTCCTGCCCCGGTGTGACTCTTCCAGCATCACTCTGCCATCTGTTCAGAGATTATTTATTTGACAATGCCAATTTAATCTGGAATTGCCGATGTAAAACGATTGTTAATGTATTGATATTTGATACAATGTTTTTGTTTGATTTTCGTTCATGAATTGGTCGGCGGTATAAATATGTCTTCATGGTCCGGCCAGTTAATATATGCCATAATTTAATTAATTTTCCAATCTAAATATGATGTGACCTTTGTGGTGCGCACCGCCGATCCAATACAAACGTCGTTGTTTTGAATACAGTCATTAAATAATGGTATTATAGACTACTAGTTTTCTGTTAGCGGGACTAAGTAATTACCTGATTCATGTTACTTGCGCCCATTAAAATACCAATCTATGGCGTCATTTGAACATTTTACAATTTCACGCTTTTATTTAACAGTTAAGGAATTATTATATGGGTAGAAATTACTTCTGATATAACATAATTAACGGTTTAGTAATCGCAAAGCGTCCTCAGTATTTAATTATAATATATATCATTGTTAAAAGCGCCTTCCAAAGCGAGGGGACAATGTGCATGAATATTGCATTTAAAGTGACGGGGAAAGCTTGAAACTTACTCTAAAGTGAGGGGGAAAGCTTGAAACTTACTTTAAATTTAAAGTGACGGGGAAAGCTTGAAAGTTACTTTAAATTTAAAGTGACGGGGAAAGCTTGAAAGTTACTTTAAATTTAAAGTGACGGGGAAAGCTTGAAAGTTACTTTTTCAAGCTTTCATACTAGCGGACCCGCAATGCTTAGCTTTCTCGGGCGTCTCCGACTTCTTCTACCATTCGCTACGGATAACACAATGTTACTGTTAACAAAACTACATTACATCGCCTTTAATTCGACTGCTGCAGAGGGAGATATTGCGTTAAGGCGAAGCTTAATGCTAAATCAACATTTTGATTAATCTTTATAGTGAATTGGTGTACATATGAATACCAAAAAAAATGCTTTAGATAAATTTTCCTATCGTTTCGCTTTAGTGGAATACAAATAAAAAACAAATGTATACTACTAAAATTTTTTTTCAATAGAAATGTACGACCGCGTAAGGGAAACAACTTTTAAAAAATACAGTATCATAGCTAAGATTATCTGTGACAGTTTCACTTGATTAACTTTTTTGCTTTCCTATATTTTTTTTTACAAAATAAATAAAAACCAGTTTTGTGCTTCAAATCGAACGTTTCTAGACTCCATTTGTCAAGCGATTTTAATAAGAATAAGCTACAAGCCAAGAATATATACATTTTAGGCTTGTAGCTTCCTCGTAAGTATTCCTCGAGCGTCCCCGCGACTTTTTCTACCATTAAAACCACTCTCACAAACACTCCTGGAACTAATAAGAACAAACTTTTCAATTTTCCACTACTTTTGGAGTTTTGCGAGCACAAACAAAGGAAATGAATTAGACTTGCCGGGGGTTATCCTTAGGATATAGACTCATACCATCGCTTACTTTTCAGTGATATACAATTCCCTGGTACATTATTCTGATGTATCTCATCCCACAAGGTTTAGCCAGCCAGCGTTAGCAATGTAAGCGCCCTAAAATATGTGTTTACTACTTGATTACAAAACATCGACCTTTCTATACTTTATATAATATATAATATGCATGTGTTTTATGTATATACGGATTTTGGTGGGGCTTTCACTTGAAATGATAGTGAAAACTCCATCAAAATCCGTTGCGTAGCTTACAAAAACTAAGCGCACAGACAGAGAGACGCGGATAGCCACTTTGCTTTATGCTATTTACTATATAAAACTAAGCGCACAGACAGACAGACGCGGATAGCCACTTGGCTTTATGCTATTTACTATATAAAACTAAGCGCACAGACAGACAGACGCGGATAGCCACTTTGCTTTATGCTATTTACTATATAAAACTAAGCGCACAGACAGACAGACGCGGATAGCCACTTTGCTTTATGCTATTTACTATATAAATATAATATACATGTGTTTTATGTATATACGGATTTTGGTGGGGCTTTCACTTGAAATGATAGTGAAAACTCCATCAAAATCCGTTGCGTAGCTTACAAAAACTAAGCGCACAGACAGACAGACGCGGATAGCCACTTTGCTTTATGCTATTTACTATATAAAACTAAGCGCACAGACAGACAGACGCGGATAGCCACTTTGCTTTATGCTATTTACTATATAAATTAAAAAACGTAAATATTCATTTATTCAAAATCTTAAATCTCCGAAAGTTCTTCGCGGATTGCTTTGAAATTTTGACAAAACGCGCAACGTTGCATTCGAATATGCATGTGTTTTTATATAGCCATGTTATAGATGTGCCACCTGTGACAGGTTAAAACATGCTTTTTTTGAGAAACTGCGCCATCTGTTGGAGCTAACACGCGCTATTGTTTCTCTAGCTGCATATAAAGACTGAGCCACAGCAACGAGTGGCGGGGGAGATAGGTGCCGTATAACAGTCCTACCTGCCCGAAGCCAGTGGGTCTATGGCATCGCCAATCGGGGTTATGTTGTGAGGCTGAAGGGCGATGTGGTAGAGGAAGGTTGGGATGTCAATAAATTGTCATGCTTTTCAGATCCGATCACCAAACTTGGCTAATGGCATTTCAAGAAACGTTTTTCGTTCTTGCACAAATCTTGTAAAATAGAAGGGAATATGAAATGAAAATAGGTAGGTTAGTAGGTACCAGTGGCGTGCAGTCCATAAAGGCGGTACGGAAAATCAGTGCACACCCTAAGAAAACAGAAATTCGAAAATAGGAAAATGAGACAAACTTCTGATAAAAATGTATTTTTCCATGATGTTTAGTTATGAACTTTTACCTTCAATTATTGAGTTAGCCACAATAATCAGCGAGAGATGATAATAAAATAGTAATTTTCAAATATTCAATGCACAATAATTCATACCCGAACTTGAAAACTACACACAGCCTACCTTTGGTCGTAGAGCAATGTAAGCCTCTGGTACAAGCGTCCAAACTAGGCAGGAACTTATTATTATGGTTTGGTTATTATTAAACCAAGACCAACTAAAATAAACCATTTAAATCGTCCTCTCGCCTATAATTTGGCAACCATTATGTCACAGCTTAACCCGGCGTGCATTCCTTCCGGAGATGATAGAGTGTAATCGGTTCTCTCGGCGCTGCACAGTACACTGAGATGGGGGGAAGCTAACAAGCTATGGTGTCTAGTAATTCCTTGAGATACTTAAACACTAGGATTATTAGAGATTATGCTCTTAAACATTACAGATTTTAACTTCAATCGTATCGATTAAATTATTTTATACAACCAATGCTTTTGTTCAAGACAGCTTCATGGGCGAAGAGGTTGTTCGAAATAATAAATATGTGCATAAATAATTGATGTCAATGGCTGAGTTGGCATCGAGTTTGGGTTCCACCCAGGCGTCTTACGTTCAATTCCTCGGCCGGCTAAGTCCTCCACCAAAACACAAGTAACATTTTTGCTTACTGTGGTGGTAGTAAAAGATTTTCAAATATTGTCAGGTTATTCGTAACCCGGGAATGTTTGTCTTTCTTTTAAAAATATGTGTAAGGTTATATCTGAATATCCAGGAATTTTCTAACCATCTTCTTTTTCCTCCTTTTCTTCCCCCTCCCCACTTTTTCAACCATCCTGCGTTCCCCAAATGCAACTGCCATAATTCCACTGGCTCTAGGCGCCGATGGATATACATATATCCTTACTTACTAAACTTACCTTTTGCTGTCGTACCCTTAAATTAAATATACCATTCCTAATAGAAAGTTCAGTTATATTCAATTTTCCAATTATGTCGTAAATTCTGTATCTAAATTTCGCTAATGAACAATTAGATAATGTAAATTAAGTGTTAATCTCAAGTGACCTACCAGGTAAGTATTGTACTGTATATTATCTCCATGAATAGTTAGTAATAACATAGATCACTTTGCAGAGCGCCCTTAAGGTGATTTTGCACACAAACTGCGCTATACAAGTCATCCAATTATTATTATTATTATATATACGTATTGGGCTATGGTTAGGTTGATAGGGTATTATATTTTTAAGTCGTCCAGGGAACCATAGAATAAAGAAGATCACTATAAATGCGATGTGGGCGTGTTTCGTGGTGCAAAAATCTCACCATTCTGATCTTCAATTTCGAATTATGAATTTATTTTTTTTACGAAATTTTCATTTTGATCAAATAGAATGGCGATATACGAGATCAGACAGTGTAATAGGACAGTGTATTTTCATTGGCTCACTCGGGGCTAGAACCAAAAGGTACCTACTTAGTCAGTGACTGCAGTGGGTTTGTTTTAAGACGACATGGAAGGCATTTTTGTCTTCTATTATATTATTATCTTTTCAGATTCTATAACTTTACCCATAACGTGGTTATTTGAATCCATTATTCACACCATATAAAACCTTACTAAAACTTCAAAACTAAAACATGTAGGCACCTACCTACCCTTATAATGTGTATATCACGTAAGTGTGTACAACTGGGCTTTTACAATTTTGAAATTCGTTCAATTGAAACATTAAAAAACAAGAGAACAAATAAGTGAATTATACTTCCACTTGACTTGTAACTAATGAAATATAGAAAGTTCTCATACAATCTAAGGACTTGAAATGAATAATTAAAGTTTTCCAAAGGAACTTTAAGTTGTTATAATTGTCAAGTTTGAGAATCCGAGTACCTAGAGTAAATAGTGAGGAGACGCAGGAGCAATGGGATGGGCAAACAGCGAAGACCAGCAGAGAAGAGAAGAAGAGGGAAGGAGACGGCAGTAAGAAGTAGACACTGGGCACTCTGGGCAGAACCTACCTGAGGTACCCTACCTCCACCCTTGGAGGTGGACCCACTCACTGAGAAATGCAGTCACGGCAGATTATTATGTGTTCCCCACGAATGCGGCTTCATCAATCTGCCACTCTGACATTGCTTACGTGAAAACGTGATTTACTTATAAGTAGGTACGGAATGTTGCACGGCATGTACACTGTACAGTGCACATATGAATTAAGACGGTCATGTGTTGCATTTAGTCGTGTTGTTAAATTGACCTAAAGCTGAATCGGTTGCAAAAGCGCAAGCTAAATTAGTACTGAAAGATCTAGAAATGAGATGGTATAGAGTATAGACAATATATTGCGACATGCAAGTGAATGGTACGGGATTGGAGAAGAGTTAAGGTCGCCCCAGATAGACATCAGAATAACATAATTTGTAGGTAAAATAAATGAATGAGTGTTGCTCAACGCAGAATGCTCTCGCGTTATATTTGTGTAATGGTTTGTTTGTTTGGTAATGCTTGATCACACACCGCACATTATAAATATAAACAAAGCATTACAACAAACAGGTCTCCCACCGTCATCCGACAACCAAAAGAATTTCTAAAACTTATATCTCGACTCCCAAGTTCTAAGAGCGCGCTCGGTTTGTTTACACAGCCTTCTAGCCGTTAATAGATTTTATATATTTTATTTATCCTCGCCGACTTCTCCTGTGTTCGGTGTTCAGTGTTCAGTGTTCAGTGTTCAGGTGGGTGATAATGGACCCAGCGTAAACAAACATTTAATAACCAAACAAGTGAACGCGGAACAAATCTGTTTGTTTATCTCGGCGATGAGTGGATGTTTGCCGTCGGTCCGGCCAGCTGCCTTTGAGCTAAATCTGAAACTCATTCCATGGCGATTAGTAGCTATGCCTGTTTAATTACACGTCTGAAAGCTCTGCTCTTTGAAAGAGTACCGGGACTTGATTCGGACCATCCGGAGACGGTCTGCATAACATCCGTAACGCTGTAGTGTGGCTTCCAAGTTTCCCATTATTTATTTGATAGTGGCCCAACTAAGGTTTCCATTTCGTTCCAACTCCCATGACCTTGTTCTTTTGACAGTGTAGCCCATTCCTTAAATTCACCAGTGTTTCCATTTGGTGTTTGGCGATGTCTCCTGGTTCTACAATCTACAGCTCCCATATCGTATATATGTACTTGGGTCGGAGAGTATCCAAACATAAATAGTTTAGATGTTCGTTTGTATCTGATCGATGCACGATGGCAGCAATCGGTAGTTCGCGCTCGCAAATACTGGCTGAATTGATAATATTATTATTTATTCATGACGGGAGCTCGCCGCGTCCGTAGATTCAGTTAAAACTATAAATCAGTCGAACCATTCCGTGAGCCCCCGCTTCAGATTTGAGATGCACTCCACGAACAATGGTTGCATTGATTCGCTGCACTGTGAATTGTAATCGAATTATCGTAATGTTTGCCCACAAGAGCGCCCAGAGCGCCCGACGTGGCCCGACGCGCGACGCCTGCCCGAACACAAATAAGGAGATAGGCAAAGCGACTTACTGCTTCTGTGTCTGTGTTTGCTCAGCAGTGACATCGAGTGGCCTAGGTTACCAATACTTTCAAATAGTCGAGTAATTCAATCTTATCCATCTTATTCCATCAAAAACCATTTCAGTCAAGATGTCGCAAAGTCCCTGTAAGTAAGAACTAGCACTAACAACTAGCACCTTCAACAAACACATCAATTAAACAACAATACTCCTTAACATTTATGAATACAAAACAAATTAAATTACAACTAACGCTAGATCTCAGACATATTTAATAAGTAACTACGAATACAAGATGAAGAAAAAAAACATCTTATCCTAAACTCTACAGCAAAATCCTACTCTCATTTTAAAATCACAACAACATTATATCATTTTTTTTAAAAAAAGCTGGATATAAAACAAAGGATATCAGAAATAGAAATGACAGCCTCCGTGATCGAGGGGTGAGGCTCTCAACTAGCAAGCTGGAGGTCGCGGGTTCGAAAGTTAATTTTATTTTATTTATTTTTTTTGGTAAACTAATGTTTAAGACAAGATTTTTTTTTATGCATAGCACAAAGGGTAACAATTATTTTATAAGCAATAATTATTAGCCTGAAACACTCATCCACATTGAAAAATCTCCTGATAAAAGATACATGACGCCAACGGGACATGAACCCGTGTCCTTTCGATTTCCGGTCGACAGCTCTGACCACTGAGCTATGGCAGCTTATCTCTTATCCGCGAAATAATTCAATATATACTAGTGTTTCATTCAACAATTACTGCTTGTTACAATTTTTCACCTGAAAACAACCAACTTTATTTTATATGAGAAAGGCATTGTAAATGCTAACTCTCTCACTAGATGGCGTCGAGACAAATTGTCTACATTTTTGTCCCGTTGGCGTCATGTATCTTTTATCAGGAGATTTTTCAATGCGGATGAGTGTTTCAGGCTAATAATTATTGCTTATAAAATAATTAATTTTATTTCATTAATTTGTGTTATTTCACAATATACTCATTAAAAATAATCCATAGTATATTTGCAGCACGTTTCGAAGTGGAATATACTCTCAGTATCTCCCTGGTGTAAGACCACCATTCAGAATTGAAACTTCGCTTGAAATGGCTTTGGCCGTGTTTGGTGACCAGATCTGAATAGACAGGCACTTCACTTGTTTTATACAACATACCCCAATTGGTTTCACCGGATTCATGCGGTTGGGAGCAGTTGGGACTCTTGTGGGGTTTCACACATAAAAAAGAAAACATATGACACCAAATAAAGACTGGAACCGAAACCACTCAACTGCACTAAATAACTGCGTAATGTATTTATAATTAAATAAGCCCGCACACAATACAGCTAACGAAATAACGTTAGAGCATAATAGTAATCAATTACTATATCTTCAACCTACCACGGAGGTTGAAATAAACAGAATTATTAAATCACTTAAACCAAATGCAAGTGCTGGCTATGACACAATAAAATGTAAAACAATACTTAATCTGTCCGAACTATTGGCTCCCCCTATTTCAAAACTAATTAACCAATGCATTACAGAGGGGACTTTTCCAGACTGCTTTAAAATTGCGAAGGTAATACCAATATACAAATCGGGATCAAAAACGGATACGTCAAATTATCGGCCAATCTCAATTTTACCAATTCTATCAAAAATTTTCGAAAATGTAATTTATGAAAGATTAAACAAATTTCTACTAAACAAATCACTGCTATATAATAAACAATACGGTTTCAGAAAAAAATCAAATACTCTTTCGGCAACTAATGATCTAATAAACATGCTAAGAACCAGCATAGACAATGGAAATTGCGCTATAGCAATCCTCGTAGATCTCCAAAAAGCATTCGATACCGTGAGTCATGTGATACTACTAAAAAAAATTGAAAAAATAGGTGTAACCGGCCCTGCTCTCCAACTCATTAAATCGTATTTAAATAACAGAATGCAATATGTCAGCTTAGATAACAAAAACAGTCAACACAATAATATAAATTATGGTGTACCTCAAGGATCCATATTAGGGCCTCTCTTGTTTCAAATATATATTAACGATATCTGTCAGTTAAACTTAAATGGGGAATTTTTTTTATACGCGGATGATACTGCTATATTTTACTTTGGTAAAAACTTAGAAAACTTACTTGAAAAAGCCCAACTGGATCTTAATAAATTAAATAACTGGCTAATTAAAAATATATTAACTATTAACACTAAAAAAACAAATTACATGATCTTAAGTTCACAAAAAAGAAAAACGCCGTCTCATAAACCTTTGCAAATAGAAGGAAAAAACCTACAAATTTCAGATAGTGAAAAATACCTGGGACTTCATATCGATAAACACTTATCTTTTAAACACCACATACAAAAAGTAAAAGAAAAAATTATCCCACTAATTGGTGTATTTGGTAGAATAGCCCATCTTCTACCAATACAAGTAAAGAGGGGATTATACTTTAGTTTAATTCAATCCCACCTAAATTATCTCATAGAAATATGGGGAAACACAAACATCACATATCTAAACGAAATTCAAATAATACAAAACAAAGTTATAAAAAAACTTTTTAACTATAGACCAGATACCCCCACCAAAAGAGTATACCAAGAAACTAACTTACTTAAAATTAGAAAACTGTACGAATACAACATATGCCTATTAATTCACAAAATCCAAAATGGCCTCATACACACAAATACTTCATTTATGAAAACATCACAAGTACATGACCACCACACAAGACAACACAATAAATTATACACAAATTCAGCAAAGACAGAGTGTGGTAAAAGAAACATAGGCCATGAGGGTGTACACATATATAATCTCCTTCCTGATAGCCTGACAACCGTAAATAGAATAAATATATTTAAGAAAAAACTGTTTGCCCTCAAGATCAATGAGCAAAACCAAAATGCTCTTACTTAAGAAAAATATGTTACTTAGGTAGTAAACCATAATTATTTATATAAATATTATTTTTGTTTTTAATCAATGTACACTTAAGTTAACAAAGCGAAATATGTATTTCTTTTAACTTAATAAATAACTAAAAAAAAAAAATAAAATAAAAAAATTTAATTTTATCTTCAAAATATATTTCAAATTATTAATACTACTAAATTTTGTGCCTACCCTGATGTATGGAAGTGAGGCATGGAACTGGCAAAGAAAGGATGAAAGTAGATTGAATGCTGTTGAAATGAGGTCCCTGAGGCGTATGTGTGGTAAAACCATGTATGATCGTGTGAGGAATGTGGAGATCCGTAGCAGAAATCGGGGACGCCCGAGGAAGACGTGGCACGACCAAGTGAATCAGATACTTGAGTCGGGCCATGTCAAGAGTCAGAACAATAGAAGAGTATGTATGAGACGGTGTATGAATGTGAATGAGGCAAGGAGTGTGTGGTGTGACCGAGTTGTTTGGCGGTCCGTCCTCTCTGCCTACCCCTGCGGAGAAACGGCGTGATGGTTAGTTACTAAATTTTAATATGTAGGTAAATGAAATCCTCAGCACGGGAGATACCAGTGAGGATATTATTATCTCTACTTGTTACAAAAAGGCATAAGTAATAAAACTTTAAGTAAAAGATAGGTTTTGTTTTGTTTAAAATCATTTACAAAGTCCATATAGTCATGGGTTATCTAGTTTATTCAATACCCCTAATGGCGGCAGTTGTTTGCCAGTGGTCAGAGAGTCCAGTCCGAGATATCTCACTCAGATCTGTAATGGCCAATAAGCTGTAACACTATCCCAATCGACGGATGCCGGCTCTTATTGGAAGCACTGCAATCTGTATCTGGGATGATCAGTGATCACTTCCACAATCAATAATGAGACAGAAATACTGAGGCACTTGAGGAAAGCTCAAATACTGCACATCTCCTTTCTATAAATAGTAGCTTCAAATGACAGAACTCGCCCATTGGTGAAACTTTGTGATTCGTTCATCTTGGCAGTATTGGCAGTAGAAATGAAGATCTGCGGAGTTCGCACAAAATAAACTTTGTGATTCGCTCATCTTGGCAGTATTGGCAGTAGAAATGAAGATCTGCGGAGTTCGCACAAAATAAACTTGTGATTCGTTCATCTTGGCAGTATTGGCAGTAGAAATGAAGATCTGCGGAGTTCGCACAAAATAAACTTTGTGATTCGTTCATCTTGGCAGTATTGGCAGTAGAAATGAAGATCTGCGGAGCTCGCACAAAATAAACTTTGCTGATTCGTTCATCTTGGCAGTATTGGCAGTAGAAATGAAGATCTGCGGAGTTCGCACAAAACAAACTTTGCCGATTCGTTCATCTTGGCAGTATTGGCAGTAGAAATGAAGATCTGCGGAGTTCGCACAAAATAAACTTTGTGATTCGTTCATCTTGGCAGTATTGGCAGTAGAAATGAAGATCTGCGGAGTTCGCACAAAATAAACTTTGTGATTCGTTCATCTTGGCAGTATTGGCAGTAGAAATGAAGATCTGCGGAGTTCGCACAAAATAAACTTGTGATTCGTTCATCTTGGCAGTATTGGCAGTAGAAATGAAGATCTGCGGAGTTCGCACAAAATAAACTTTGTGATTCGTTCATCTTGGCAGTATTGGCAGTAGAAATGAAGATCTGCGGAGTTCGCACAAAATAAACTTTGCTGATTCGTTCATCTTGGCAGTATTGTGAGTAGAAATGAAGATCTGCGGAGTTCGCACAAAATAAACTTTGTGATTCGTTCATCTTGGCAGTATTGGCAGTAGAAATGAAGATCTGCGGACTTCGCACAAAATAAACTTTGCTGATTCGTTCATCTTGGCAGTATTGGCAGTAGAAATGAAGATCTGCGGAGTTCGCACAAAATAAACTTTGTGATTCGTTCATCTTGGCAGTATTGGCAGTAGAAATGAAGATCTGCGGAGTTCGCACAAAATAAACTTTGCTGATTCGTTCATCTTGGCAGTATTGGAAGTAGAAATGAAGATCTGCGGAGTTCGCACAAAATAAACTTTGTGATTCGTTCATCTTGGCAGTATTGGCAGTAGAAATGAAGATCTGCGGACTTCGCACAAAATAAACTTTGCTGATTCGTTCATCTTGGCAGTATTGGCAGTAGAAATGAAGATCTGCGGAGTTCGCACAAAATAAACTTTGCTGATTCGTTCATCTTGGCAGTATTGGCAGTAGAAATGAAGATCTGCGGAGTTCGCACAAAATAAACTTTGCTGATTCGTTCATCTTGGCAGTATTGGCAGTAGAAATGAAGATCTGCGGAGTTCGCACAAAATAAACTTTGCTGATTCGTTCATCTTGGCAGTATTGGCAGTAGAAATGAAGATCTGCGGAGTTCGCACAAAATAAACTTTTACGAATGGACGAATTTTGTCATTTATTTTACCTGCACGGAGAAAAATGAGAAATGCTGATTTATTAAAATCCAGTTAAAAACGGGATTGTAGACCATTTCTTATTAAACTTTTCATACATTCCTAATAAATCGGAACACGTGTTCATGCACCTGCATTTGTGCTGATAATATACAATGTAAAAATTCTGAAAATGTTAAAATTTTTATGAACACCTGTTTCGACATCGCGATAACACTTCGTGGTTTACTGAAAGCTTATTAGGAAACCAATTAATTCATTCGTTAAAGGCCTGCAATCCCATTTTTAACCAGACTACGCATAATATAATTTATTGAGCCTAATCACCTTCAACATGCCAACTAGAACTACTCGATCGAAAATTCTTTTTAATTACAACAACAATATCAGGACTGAGTCATTTAGATACTCACTTGTACCTAGATTACATGCAGTTGCAATAATTACGCACAAATTGTAGATGTGTTCAAATGCACGGAATATAGTTATAGTACAAGAAGGCTACAGTAACTAACCTCAATAATATTAATCAAATGTTTGTAAAAGCCCGTACAGGCGTAGAAATATAAATACATAAATATGAAAAGATCTCTAATATACTAAAATAAAGTCGTTCTCCACGTCTGTCTGTTTGTGCGCTTAGTTCTTCTAAACTACGCGACGGATTTTTATAGAGTTTTCACTGGAGGTTTATATAATATATTATATTTATAGAAAGTACAGATAAATCGAGCAACGCCTGGTAGACGTCAGCAAGTTCTTAATAAATTAATAATAAATAATTAATACCCGTAAGTTTTCTCCGTGCGAATTAAAATTAGTGATTATTGATTGAGTAGCGAAGGGAATAATCAACAGAATATCCACTTCGATATCAATTGTAGATATTTAGCCCATTAATCATAATAATTCCAATGATTTCTATGTAATCAACGGTGGGTCCTACTTTTGCGAACCGAAACACGAGCCGAGCCACGAATTACGGGAAAGGAACGAAGCAACTGCAAGCGACGTTTCGCGCCATTTGCGGTTGCATCATTCCTTTTCCATAAGTTGAGGTTCAGCTCGGCAGTTCGGCTCGCGTATGTATAAGTAGCATAATATGTAAATCGTGATAGGTATCTCTTTAGTTTTCTGTTAGTTCATTAAAAAAACTCATTGATATTTAAATCAACAGAGCTTTTCTTGTTGCTGCGTGACTTTGATGATCATTAATTTGATATTTGTTGACTCGTCAGTATAATAGCAGTCAGTATTCTTAACAAAACCATTTTTCGATTCAGTTCCTCCACTGTCTACTTTTATTGTATCACACCACTGACCGAAAACTCGCTAGAAATGTGATCTACGCGGATTTTAAATAAAACAAGGTAAGTGAGATTTAGTACCTACTTGTTCAGAAAAATATTTGCACATGTTTCAACAATGTTACCCAAAGTAAGTTGAAATTAACCTTACTTCGGAAATATAGACACGCCCACAACACACTGTTATCGGTTTATCTAATCTGTGTATTTCTATAATCATTTCGTGTACCAATTAATTGTCTTTGAATACAAAATACCATTTTGATATTATCTTTGGACACAGAAAATATAAGATATTTGTTTGTTCCTAGCCCCTTGTTTGTTGGTTTATTTATGATTCAGTAGATGCATTGATAATTGTTAGTACTGCTATATTAATACTATTGTGTATTGTGGTATTATTGTTCATTGTCCAGACATTATAAAATGTAAAGAATATTAAGTAGGTACACAATGTAAAAAAATCAAATTCATAGGAAATGGTGGTCTGAATATCGTTTTATATCCAAATAATAAAATAATAAATCACGTGCTTTAAATTTAAGCTACCTACTTATCTATTTGAATTGGATCTTGGAAGCAGAAAACGCACGTGAACATACTGTGGCAGTGATGGGTCGCCAGTATGATAGCGATGTGAGGAGTGTAATTTACGGTGGCTGCCGGTACCGTAAATCTGTGTTCAAGGAATTTGGATGATTGAAAGATGAAGGTCTGCGATCTTTGTTGAATTTATTTGCCACAGTGAATTTACAAGTTATACGAACGCGGAGACGGTGGTAGTGGAGAGTAGTGGTCTGGTCGAAAGTTGAAACTAGAATGGCAGAGAGTTGCGTTCCCGTCCGTGCCTAGCTCTCCCGGGGCTTCAGGCGGCGGAGTAATTATTTTAGTGTTATCATATGTGGGATGAGTTAAAGTAGTCCCACAATACAATCAATATCTCTGAAATAGAATTACATTACAGCAGGTAATATACTAAATAAATGTTGGTCCTACCGAGCGGCATTTGGCGAGATACTTTTCTCTCACCCTAATACTATTTTTTTATTTTGATTTTGTGTGTTTTAATTGATATCCGCTAAATACCATATAATGAACATCTTATATTCATAATTTATTATGAACATCTTGTTTTTATTCGGCGAATAAAAACATGTGATTATTTATTTAATGAATATCTTATTTAATAAATCGAAACCAAAGTCTCCTATCTCTATCCTCTGAAATCATTAGATTTGTAAGTAGGTACAAATATCTATCTATTTAATGAATCGAAACCAAAGTCTCCTATCTCTATCCTCTGAAATCATTAGATTTGTAAGTAGGTACAAATATCTATCTATTTAATGAATCGAAACCAAAGTCTCCTATCTCTACCCTCTGAAATCATTAGATTTGTAAGTAGGTACAAATATCTATCTATTTAATGAATCGAAACCAAAGTCTCCTATCTCTATCCTCTGAAATCATTAGATTTGTAAGTAGGTACAAATATCTATCTATTTAAAGAATCGAAACCAAAGTCTCCTATCTCTATCCTATGAAATCATTAGATTTGTAAGTAGGTACAAATATCTACCTATTTAATGAATCGAAACCAAAGTCTCCTATCTCTATCCTCTGAAATCATTAGATTTGTAAGTAGGTACAAATATCTATCTATTTAATGAATCGAAACCAAAGTCTCCTATCTCTACCCTCTGAAATCATTAGATTTGTAAGTAGGTACAAATATCTATCTATTTAATGAATCGAAACCAAAGTCTCCTATCTCTATCCTCTGAAATCATTAGATTTGTAAGTAGGTACAAATACCTATCTATTTAATGAAACGAAACCAAAGTCTCCTATCTCTATCCTCTGAAATCATTAGATTTGTAAGTAGGTACAAATATCTATCTATTTAATGAATCGAAACCAAAGTCTCCTATCTCTATCCTCTGAAATCATTAGATTTGTAAGTAGGTACAAATACCTATCTATTTAATGAATCGAAACCAAAGTCTCCTATCTCTATCCTCTGAAATCATTAGATTTGTAAGTAGGTACAAATACCTATCTATTTAATGAATCGAAACCAAAGTCTCCTATCTCTATCCTCTGAAATCATTAGATTTGTAAGTAGGTACAAATATCTACCTATTTAATGAATCGAAACCAAAGTCTCCTATCTCTATCCTCTGAAATCATTAGATTTGTAAGTAGGTACAAATATCTATCTATTTAATGAATCGAAACCAAAGTCTCCTATCTCTATCCTTTGAAATCATTAGATTTGTGAGTAGGTACAAATACCTATCTATTTAATGAATCGAAACCAAAGTCTCCTATCTCTATCCTCTGAAATCATTAGATTTGTAAGTAGGTACAAATACCTATCTATTTAATGAATCGAAACCAAAGTCTCCTATGTCTATCCTCTGAAATCATTAGATTTGTAAGTAGGTACAAATATCTATCTATTTAATGAATCGAAACCAAAGTCTCCTATCTCTATCCTCTGAAATCATTAGATTTGTAAGTAGGTACAAATATCTACCTATTTAATGAATCGAAACCAAAGTCTCCTATCTCTATCCTCTGAAATCATTAGATTTGTAAGTAGGTGCAAATACCTTTTTTTTTTTTTTTATGTGACACCTCACAAGAGTGTCCCTGCCCGTGCAGTGCACAGACAGGGGAACTATGTCACCACCCGATTGGGCGGCGTTGTGAGGCGGAACAAGGCAGGGGCTGTAGGAAGGGACTTGTTAATGCGGGCCTTGAAGAGGCTCGGATTATAGGAGGGAGGAAAAACAGACGCCGGTAGCCCGTTCCACATACGAGCCGACTTACACAAAAACGAGTCGTAAAAACGGCCCGTTCTCATGAAGCCAACGTCAACCGTGAACGGGTGTTCAGCTCGTGTCCGTCGAGTATCGCGCACGTGCACCGGTGCATCAGGAATCAATGCTGCTAGCTCCTTGGAGCAGGCTCCATTGAAATACCTGTAGAACAGACACAGCATGCCTACATTGCGTCTATGCATCAGAGAAGGCAATCGGTCTGTTAACAACGGATTGTCAATCAGACGGATCGCTCTCCTTTGCACAGACTCAAGCAGGTTTATCAAGTATTTTGGGGCACCAGCCCAAAGGTGGCTCCCAAATTCAATAGTTGGGCGGACTTGAGACTTGTACAGGGTCAGCAGCTGGTCACTGTTGAAGAATCTCCTAGCCCTGTACAAGACGCCCAACTTTTTGGAGGCCTGATTTACTCGGGCTTCTATGGATCCCCGATACTTGAGCTGGTCTGATATAGTAACTCCAAGCATTTCAATGGAGTCTTTATTGGGGAGAGTGCTCCCATCAAATTGCACCAGACAGTCATTGATCTCCCTCTTTGCCGAAATCAGACACGCTTGGGTTTTTGAGACGTTGAAACTGACCAAGTTGGCCTTACCCCAGGCACGAACCATCTCTAGGTGGTGGTCGATTTTTCGCTTCAAAACTTCCCGAGCTGTTCGGATCTATTTAATGAATCGAAACCAAAGTCTCCTATCTCTATCCTCTGAAATCATTAGATTTGTAAGTAGGTACAAATACCTATCTATTTAATGAATCGAAACCAAAGTCTCCTATCTCTATCCTCTGAAATCATTAGATTTGTAAGTAGGTACAAATATCTACCTATTTAATGAATCGAAACCAAAGTCTCCTATCTCTATCCTCTGAAATCATTAGATTTGTAAGTAGGTACAAATATCTATCTATTTAATGAATCGAAACCAAAGTCTCCTATCTCTATCCTCTGAAATCATTAGATTTGTAAGTAGGTACAAATACCTATCTATTTAATGAATCGAAACCAAAGTCTCCTATCTCTATCCTCTGAAATCATTAGATTTGTAAGTAGGTACAAATACCTATCTATTTAATGAATCGAAACCAAAGTCTCCTATCTCTATCCTCTGAAATCATTAGATTTGTAAGTAGGTACAAATATCTATCTATTTAATGAATCGAAACCAAAGTCTCCTATCTCTACCCTCTGAAATCATTAGATTTGTAAGTAGGTACAAATATCTATCTATTTAATGAATCGAAACCAAAGTCTCCTATCTCTATCCTCTGAAATCATTAGATTTGTAAGTAGGTACAAATATCTATCTATTTAATGAATCGAAACCAAAGTCTCCTATCTCTATCCTATGAAATCATTAGATTTGTAAGTAGGTACAAATATCTATCTATTTAATGAATCGAAACCAAAGTCTCCTATCTCTATCCTCTGAAATCATTAGATTTGTAAGTAGGTACAAATACCTATCTATTTAATGAATCGAAACCAAAGTCTCCTATCTCTATCCTCTGAAATCATTAGATTTGTAAGTAGGTACAAATATCTATCTATTTAATGAATCGAAACCAAAGTCTCCTATCTCTATCCTCTGAAATCATTAGATTTGTAAGTAGGTACAAATATCTATCTATTTAATGAATCGAAACCAAAGTCTCCTATCTCTATCCTCTGAAATCATTAGATTTGTAAGTAGGTACAAATACCTATCTATTTAATGAATCGAAACCAAAGTCTCCTATCTCTATCCTCTGAAATCATTAGATTTGTAAGTAGGTACAAATACCTATCTATTTAATGAATCGAAACCAAAGTCTCCTATCTCTATCCTCTGAAATCATTAGATTTGTAAGTAGGTACAAATATCTACCTATTTGATGAATCGAAACCAAAGTCTCCTATCTCTATCCTCTGAAATCATTAGATTTGTAAGTAGGTACAAATATCTATCTATTTAATGAATCGAAACCAAAGTCTCCTATCTCTATCCTTTGAAATCATTAGATTTGTAAGTAGGTACAAATACCTATCTATTTAATGAATCGAAACCAAAGTCTCCTATCTCTATCCTCTGAAATCATTACATTTGTAAGTAGGTACAAATACCTATCTATTTAATGAATCGAAACCAAAGTCTCCTATCTCTATCCTCTGAAATCATTAGATTTGTAAGTAGGTACAAATATCTATCTATTTAATGAATCGAAACCAAAGTCTCCTATCTCTATCCTCTGAAATCATTAGATTTGTAAGTAGGTACAAATATCTACCTATTTAATGAATCGAAACCAAAGTCTCCTATCTCTATCCTCTGAAATCATTAGATTTGTAAGTAGGTACAAATACCTATCTATTTAATGAATCGAAACCAAAGTCTCCTATCTCTATCCTCTGAAATCATTAGATTTGTAAGTAGGTACAAATACCTATCTATTTAATGAATCGAAACCAAAGTCTCCTATCTCTATCCTCTGAAATCATTAGATTTGTAAGTAGGTACAAATATCTACCTATTTAATGAATCGAAACCAAAGTCTCCTATCTCTATCCTCTGAAATCATTAGATTTGTAAGTAGGTACAAATATCTATCTATTTAATGAATCGAAACCAAAGTCTCCTATCTCTATCCTCTGAAATCATTAGATTTGTAAGTAGGTACAAATACCTATCTATTTAATGAATCGAAACCAAAGTCTCCTATCTCTATCCTCTGAAATCATTAGATTTGTAAGTAGGTACAAATACCTATCTATTTAATGAATCGAAACCAAATTCTCCTATCTCTATCCTCTGAAATCATTAGATTTGTAAGTAGGTACAAATATCTATCTATTTAATGAATCGAAACCAAAGTCTCCTATCTCTATCCTCTGAAATCATTAGATTTGTAAGTAGGTACAAATATCTATCTATTTAATGAATCGAAACCAAAGTCTCCTATCTCTATCCTCTGAAATCATTAGATTTGTAAGTAGGTACAAATATCTATCTATTTAATGAATCGAAACCAAAGTCTCCTATCTCTATCCTCTGAAATCATTAGATTTGTAAGTAGGTACAAATATCTATCTATTTAATGAATCGAAACCAAAGTCTCCTATCTCTATCCTCTGAAATCATTAGATTTGTAAGTAGGTACAAATATCTACCTATTTAATGAATCGAAACCAAAGTCTCCTATCTCTATCCTCTGAAATCATTAGATTTGTAAGTAGGTACAAATACCTATCTATTTAATGAATCGAAACCAAAGTCTCCTATCTCTATCCTCTGAAATCATTAGATTTGTAAGTAGGTACAAATACCTATCTATTTAATGAATCGAAACCAAAGTCTCCTATCTCTATCCTCTGAAATCATTAGATTTGTAAGTAGGTACAAATATCTATCTATTTAATGAATCGAAACCAAAGTCTCCTATCTCTATCCTCTGAAATCATTAGATTTGTAAGTAGGTACAAATATCTATCTATTTAATGAATCGAAACCAAAGTCTCCTATCTCTATCCTATGAAATCATTAGA
Organism: Hesperophylax magnus; assembly: GCA_026573805.1. NCBI lineage: Eukaryota > Metazoa > Arthropoda > Insecta > Trichoptera > Limnephilidae > Hesperophylax > Hesperophylax magnus. The sequence goes on along the minus strand of JAIUSX010000192.1, from coordinate 1,026,401 downwards.
TTTGTAAGTAGGTACAAATACCTATCTATTTAATGAATCGAAACCGAAGTCTCCTATCTCTATCCTCTGAAATCATTAGATTTGTAAGTAGGTACAAATACCTATCTATTTAATGAATCGAAACCAAAGTCTCCTATCTCTATCCTCTGAAATCATTAGATTTGTAAGTAGGTACAAATATCTATCTATTTAATGAATCGAAACCAAAGTCTCCTATCTCTATCCTCTGAAATCATTAGATTTGTAAGTAGGTACAAATATCTATCTATTTAATGAATCGAAACCAAAGTCTCCTATCTCTATCCTCTGAAATCATTAGATTTGTAAGTAGGTACAAATATCTATCTATTTAATGAATCGAAACCAAAGTCTCCTATCTCTATCCTCTGAAATCATTAGATTTGTAAGTAGGTACAAATATCTACCTATTTAATGAATCGAAACCAAAGTCTCCTATCTCTATCCTCTGAAATCATTAGATTTGTAAGTAGGTACAAATACCTATCTATTTAATGAATCGAAACCAAAGTCTCCTATCTCTATCCTCTGAAATCATTAGATTTGTAAGTAGGTACAAATACCTATCTATTTAATGAATCGAAACCAAAGTCTCCTATCTCTATCCTCTGAAATCATTAGATTTGTAAGTAGGTACAAATATCTATCTATTTAATGAATCGAAACCAAAGTCTCCTATCTCTATCCTCTGAAATCATTAGATTTGTAAGTAGGTACAAATATCTATCTATTTAATGAATCGAAACCAAAGTCTCCTATCTCTATCCTATGAAATCATTAGATTTGTAAGTAGGTACAAATACCTATCTATTTAATGAATCGAAACCAAAGTCTCCTATCTCTATCCTCTGAAATCATTAGATTTGTAAGTAGGTACAAATACCTATCTATTTAATGAATCGAAACCAAAGTCTCCTATCTCTATCCTCTGAAATCATTAGATTTGTAAGTAGGTACAAATATCTATCTATTTAAACCAAATTATATTTTATGTAGCTTAAAAAAAATTCAAATAAGGAATTATGAGATTTGTCCAAAGAAACGTTACAATATCAATCATAATTTATTTATTTATTGCATCTCACTATACATAAAACACTTTTTGTCACATAAAAATCAACCTCACTATAGGACTAAGCCTGTATCGAGGTTAACAATTTACATTTGAGTGAAGCAAACATAAGAGTATCAATTCAATTATCAAATCAATTCCTTTTTCAATCTTTCTTCAGGCAGGTAGGTACCATAGTATAGAAAAAAAATGTGAATTAAAAAGTCTAAATTTACACGACGATTTCACATATGAAAAAATAATATTTTCCCTGAACATTTAAAACGGCCACCATCTTGAACCGGCAACGGAACGTATAAACAAATTACAGACAGGCAAAATACACAACAGTCTATAATTAGAACGACCCTTGGACCTAATAAATTGTACAGCGCCCTTGAGGTGATATTTCACATAAGGAGCGCTTTACAAGGCATTCAATTATTACTATAGAAATTTGTGTATAGCTTTATATTAGAATTTATTTTACTTAAATCTTCAAATCAATCATTACTGCGCAATACTTGTACGTGAATTAACGAACACCATCTACTCAGTGTCGAATAAAGCCACTAACAAATTGCAACTTGATTGTGCAATAGATTCACGTACCTAACAAAAGATTAATATTTCTGTCGACATCTCAAGTTCATGCTTGCGTAAATATATGCTCCGAATGAAACCAGTAGGTACTCTTAGCTTTGTAGTATTTGATTGCGGTGTCATAAATATGTATTACTTATCTTTAGGGAATTTCTACAAGTTTCGAATCAATCTAAATTTGGCGAGATAAGGAAGTTCGGCTCCCGCCAGGCGAACGCCATTTCACGTTATCAGCATCGACTAAACTCACGTGGCCGAATCTGTACGACGTGTAATATACAATATATACATAGTATCTTGTCCACCGTGCACCGATCAATGCACGTAACTGATAAAGGTAGTTATAATCAACTGTTAAACTGTTAAAAATATTTTATATTATACGACGGAAGATTCCCAGCCTCCTCGAACCGGTGCAGTGTGATGTTACTGTAAATATAGCATTAGCCCAGTCATGCAAAAAGATTTCTCGATTAATTCTCAGATAAATTTATTGAAGTGCCTACAATATTCATAATAGGCAGTGACATGTATTAATAGGTACCATAAAATGCACCCATTCCTTCACGCAGAATGTAACTCGGGGCTTAAGGAAAATAAATCATGCGAATGTGAATGGTAGACGTCGGGGACGCCCGAAGAAGACATGGCCCGAGTGAATCAAATTTGCACAATGCCAAGCATTGATGTATTATACTAGGTTAGCCCTGTCTAGTTAAATCCATTTTAAAAATGACACCACATAGCGTACGTCACAAATATGGAGATGAACTTAACAACCCAACTCTGTTTAAACTCCTTGTACAAGCGTTCAAACTCGTAAGCGAAACCAAGGAACAGCGTTCATTTTGTTACCGAGTTGTTGTTGTAATTTGAATACAAAGCCGTCACCAAACTAACATTTTTTGCTAAACCAGGCTGAATCAGGTAAAGGACTAATAAATAACACAAAATGATTTTCATTTTCACATTTAAATTTTGGATTCTGTACACTACATTTTGAACCAAAACGGGAAACGTACACATATTTACTTTTTTTTGTATTCAGATAGCTGATTACCTTTTCTAAAATAAAGTCCGCGATAGGTACAATCTAAAATATTTGGAACTGGGTTATTTTTGTGATTGAAAAAATGAACTTGCCCAGCATAGCTGACAAGCAAAATAGCTTAACTCTAGACCAACAAAAGGTAAAACTCAATGCACAGTGCCCATTTCGCATTGCGACACAATACGTGCGCCTTTTCATAAATGTGCACGTGAACCAAAACAAAATTTGGGTTTTATGCCTTGTCTAGTTGTATTTAGTCTATGATGCCAAGTCAAGAAAAACAGAAGGGTGTGCATAAAACAATGTATTAATGTGAATGAAGCAAGTGTGTGCCAAGACCGAGTTTGGCGGTCCATCCTCTCTGCCTACGCTTTCGGAAAAACGGCGTGATGGTTAGTTAGTTAGTTAGTTAGTTCCTTTTTGCGATTGGAATCTGTAGGAATGTAGGTTTTTTAAATGAATTATTCTACTCCCAGCGTATTCAGATTAAAATATGCCTAAATTTATATGCACTTGTTTTTCCTATTGTGCCATTCTAATTTTTATTGGTTAATTAGTCGCTAAAAACCATCCCATTGTTAAACCATTTATTCTGTATAAAAAAACAAGTTCCGACGTGCATAGATACCGGTAGAATAATGCCAATTTGAATGGGACATTACAGTGTCACATTGCAACACAGGTGACGAATATCTGATCCGTGGTCTTTAGCGCCGGGCGCCAGGCCTCTCCCCCCCCCCCCCCACACTCAATCCCGCCCATGGCGATGGCAGAAAGTCATCTAGCGTGTCCTAAAATATCATGACTCCATGACCAACGTGACAATGCGATCAATCGGCTATGCCTTACTTTCACGATGACAGCCGGTACTTAACTAGAAAGTTTTATTTATTTGTATTTGAGCTGGATAATTAGTGCATAATGACCGTCCTATTGCACATTTGCTTTCGGAATAATAATTATAAATATTCTATTAAAAGACAAATAACTTACATACACAATCTATATGTATCGCGAACAACGCTCGTTTCATCATGAGTGTAAGAGTGCATTTCATTTAGTGTACTTGTGTACACTAAAGTTAAAAATTAAATATCGATCACCTTTTGAGGTGGGTTAGGTAAGGGGGGGTTAGTAAATATGTTCCCATTTAACCGGTCTTTCCTTCGATAGAAGTTAGAATAGATAGTTCAGTTAGAAGAACTTTCCTCGAAAAATTAATTATAAATACATATGTTGTTCCAACATAATATTCAAGATGTTTTTAAAATGTTGTCATTCGATCCAAATAGGTAGGAATATAATTACCTGTACATATTAAATTTACAATACCTCAAATTGGTAGGTACCTAGTCACTTCGTAAGGATGCGGAGAAAATGTTTTTTTTGTTATAAGTAGGTACCTATTTTCATAGCTGCTTAAAATAATCAACTCTTAACACATCTAATTATTATATCTCGCACATCATTCAGCAAATTCAAATATTTATTTACGTTTCAGCAACCAATGGTTTTTATTTTTAGGAAGCTGATGTTTTAATCTAATCGAAAATAGGTACAATAAAATTCCCTGAAAAATGCCTGAAATGCTAAATGCTATCTCTTTCGTGCGGCATGTTCGGTGATTCACTTCACATGCTGCTCGCTTCTCGTACGAACTTACGAACGCGCAGCGCCTTCTTCAGTTGGCCGCCAGGAGTCGCCGCGGGAGCTTGTGTCTATTTGGTCTGTGCCGTTTTCATTTGTGTCAAGAACTTTGAAGAAGTAAAAGATTCACATTTTGGCTCGTCTCGACTTTGACAGTCGATTTATATCGTTTTAAAAATAACCTGAAGTGCCGGTTAGTGTTTCGAAAACAACAGTGCTAAAGAAATATGTGAATTATTGAAACTTGACGTCTGATTTTGTGAAGTTTCGAAAAAGCACGAAGTAATGGAACAGCTTTTTAACGCTATTTCTGTCGCTTTTTCACTGATGTGAAGTTAGAAGTGTTGTTAAAAGTTTATTTTGTTATAAAACTGTTTATTGTGAATACAGTTCAAACAATCGGAAAAATTGGACACCGAAAAATGTACCCCATCGTAGTGACAGGTAATTCAATCACAATTCTTTTTTCTCGCTATAGTGTGTTTTTTTTATAATGAAAATAAAGCATTCGTTTCCATGTAATAGTCAATCAACAGTGGTTTTTTTAAACTTTTTACGCTAAAAACATAATTCGAGAACTCTTCGCTTTTCAAAATTAAGTTGATTTTAATTTTAATGTAAAATTGTTAAAAATGGAACTTTATGCAGTTTGATTGCCAGTGCTAATAAATTAATCTATAATCTATCTCCTGCATAATAATAAAATAACTAATTATACAGCTTGCCTTTTAAAAATGTAATGTTGTGCAGATATTATTATAATATTGCCAGCGCTAATAAACGAATCTAGATTAATATTCCACACCCGTACCTGCATAATAATATACATTATAACCGATCGGTACCTACTTGCTACAAAGTGATATTCATAGCTTGCTGCAGAAGGCCGGCGCTACTCGCTAGGATAGAATTTAGGCGCCACACTGCACCTGGCGCCCGACATCTTTTCCCGTTGGCTGCGTTCGGACGAAATTCCGAGTTTACAACAATTTGTTATTTGCTTATGGATTGGCATTTTAATGTTTCCCGAAATTTGTGTAGGTGCTGTTATATTATTTGACACATTCATATTATCATAGAGCTTTCATCATTTTATTGAGATAAACAGTATTGGCACGTCATTGAAATCCCGGAGCTGTAATTATCTTCCACATAATATTATTATAATTAAAAGTTGATAATATTAAATATTTTAACATGGCTAGCAAATTGCATCCACTAACCCAATATTTTCTCGTCTTAAAATCAACAAACCAAATTTTATGTGGCGATGTTTGGCAAATGAGATTAAAGAAGATACAATAGTGAACTGTAAAAATAAATCTGTTAAAATAATTAATTTCTCCATTCAGGCGAGATATCCCAAAATAATAGCGTTGGACAATAAATAAGCTTATTTTATTATCATTATTAGGTAATAATTAGCATTCTACATTATTTCGATGTTTTCATTTCTAATGTCGATCGATAGCTCATCATTTGGTTGGGACATAGCACATTGACGTGTTAATTGTTTTTCAGAAGTTTTAATTGCTGTTAATTTTATCAAGAACAACATTTCGAATACGACAAGTCGACCATTTTGTCAGCTTTATTAATAGGAACGGAAAATTTGAGGACAATAATATATCTATTTAAGTCAGTTTGCTGATATAATCATTTATCAACGGCGAGTGGCATTTTTTCATGAATATAAATTTATTCCAGTCAGTTGTGTAGTTGTTAGTAATTTCGTATTATTCTATTTAATAAATTGAGATAACTTATTAAATTTACTTTAAAATACATAATGGGTATTACGAAGTGTAATTTGTGTAAGTATATTTATGAATATCATTACTATTTCGGTTACCTAATTCAATAATTTTGAAACCAATATTTGAAGTAGTAACATCTTTGATGTTCGCCGACATTAATAATATACAGATCGATATACTTTGTAGTCGATGGCATCGTTATTTTATTTCCGCCCCTGATCCGCCTGCATCACACGTAAGTGTGTCCACTGTTTAGCTATAAACACCTATAAAATTAATTAGATCCCCGGGGAAGCAGACAGTTTATATGATTACGTAAACAAACATAATTGTAAACACAAAAGTTTCTATTAAAAAGACATGAATTTCTTTGAATCATTATCATTGTGTCTGCCTTACTTAAAATATACGAGAAATATGGTTGTTTGATAGTAAAGTTACGTACTTACTTGAACTAGAATATAATTGTAAAAATCTAAAGAAAAATGTCGATAGTATCAACGATCCGCCTCGTGCGATAATATTTGCATAACCCCATTGTGAAAACCATTCCGAAATTGGCCACAAAAATGTTGATTGTAGGATAAGCATAATATAAATCGTATAAAAGGATTGTGATAATCCTTAAGCGTTGACAGGCATGACCAAGCCATTTACACGCAGTTTAATCCCTGCATTCGACCGGCTAATAAACCTTTTCTTCCAATATAATGGATGACAAATGGGCTATGGGCTCCTGCCGCTACCGCGAGACGCGAGCCCATCGCGGGTCCCGCTCTTTGTTTGTTTAATTATTTATCAGTCTGCGGTCCGGAGACGAATGGTGCAGGGCAACAATGAACCCTCAGTTCGCTTAGGGTCGGTATTTCAGTACTCAGCAATGTTATCATTCGGCTTATCTTATCAAGCGTCCTACCAGCAGAAAGCAACTAAAATACGAACCTAAATAGCTTTTAAACCGAGCTTAAAGTAGGCGACACATTACGCTACATGCATCATGGCTTCGCCAATGGGAATGTATGGCGAGCGATACGCTGAAATAGGCCAAGCCACGAAATAAGTGAGCTTATAGCGTGATCTGTCAAGGGGCTTAAAAGCCACTCAAATTCCGGGCCTTATAGGTCACGCCATTTCTTTCGTAACTTTTTAAAAATTGAAAAAGGGTTACCATTATTATTTTTCTTTCTTTTTAGACTAATATCTCCATTGAAATGGATAAACATGTGAATTGTAAACATTCATAGGTACAATAAATGTGTGGACAACACGGAGCATTATTATTAGGCGCCCTGTCATTACAAACACAAAGTCGCGGCCGCGGCACTCCACACAAAACATCGTAGATAATCAAAACACCAGAAAATTGTCGAGTAAGTTCTCGAACACAAATAAAAACAGCAACTTTGATTCATCTGAAATGACGTCAAAGTCAATACACTTATTATTATTACAGATCGAGAGCTCGGTTGAAAAGATAGCCGCGTTTGATAGACTCCATTACAAAGGGAACTTAAATAAATATTTTAATATACTGGGCCGCTTTTTCAATTGACTCGTGCGGTCCAAAGAGAAATATCCACCTGTTGCTTGCCGAAATATCTCCGTTACCTGTGTTCTGCGTCCCATTCCAGCACTCGGCTTGACCGTAGCTCTGTCTCTTTCAAACGCACGGGCATGCTTCTGTCTCGCTCGCTCTTCGAAAGTAAATCTGATGCTGTCCTTTTCTCATTGTTAACATGTTCACTGCTGTGGATTACGGTGCAAAAATAACTTTGTATTTTAATGATTTTAAATGGAAGATTTCTGTTGAAGAGAATATGCCTCTAAGACTGTTTATGATTTTTGTCCCTGGGGTTATTTATTTTCTTTCACTAAAACGGCGCTAAATCAGCCCGATATTATCATTGTGATTATAATTACAATGCTTATTTTTAAATTTCGCCATCAAATAACTTAAAACCTGTTAAAAAAATACCTATCACAATAACTTATTGCAATCGCCATAATTAGTCTTAATTACAAATTTTATTTTTATTTCCCGTTATAAGATAAACCAGCGTTTATTTTTGAACGGTTATTAATGTATAAAAAAGCGGAACATAAAAATAATGTTTATTACGTTAAATATTTAAATCAATCGACCACCACATCACGGGTATGTGCCTAGTTTGGTAATCAAAAATTGTAAAATAACCAAAAAAAAAACACTGAATAAAGAAAAAAAAAATTAAAAAATATATGCATAAAAAAACAAGAATTCCGTTTTCTTGAATTTTCTGAACCTAAAATAATTATCAATTGGTAATTATTTACATTGACTTATTTAATTGTATTACATGTCGCGGACTGAAAAGTTTCAGATTTTTGTATAGCAGTAAGATCACGAGATGCTTTGCGCACTATTGCATGAAATATATTCGGTAGGTAATAAATGTCTAGCTTAAATTAGGCTTGCGTCTGTACCGTTTATGGGTATGATTCCTGAAGAGACTTATCTATAAAACTTATTTTAAAATGTCATAATAGAAGACTTAGCCAGTCAAGGAATTGAACTCACGACACATGAGTGAGAACCAGATCCAATCAGCCATGCCAACTCGGCCACTCACCGGCACTTCAACCACATTAAAATTATATTTATATTCCTTACAAAATACTTATGACGAGGAAATATTCATTCAGTAATGCTTTTGATAATTACACACAATTCGGTAACCGGACCGAATAGGACAGTGACAAAACGGAACACTTTTGAAAAGTACTTTTGTTATTTGTTTTTGGGGTGTTATGCCGTGTTGCGCTAACTCCTTCTTTAGTCAACGTTTCGGACAACGTTACAGTGTCCATCATCAGGGCAGATGTGTGGTGGACACTGTAACGTTGTCCGAAACGTTGACTAAAGATGGAGTTAACGCAACAAGGCATAACACCCCTAAAACAAATAGCAAAAATACTGTTGGCCGTGAAAATCTTAAATCATATTCTTTAGAAAACTGATATAAATTCATAAAATGTTATGAAAAAGCTAGGTTATGTTTAGATTAGCTATTTTTTTTTACTTTTTATGACTTTATATCACTTCTTAAAAAGTTCTGTTTCATCACTATTCTGTTTATTCCTGGAACCACAATATCATAACACCACTAGTTATGTTAAAAAAATGTAAAAATGTTCACCTATTTACTTTTTAACTTAAATCCTAAAAAACGTATTTTTTATTGGAAATATATAAATGAACATTCCCACGGAATAGGTTAAGAATTCGTTCGTTCAAATATTTGTATACAAAGAAGCTGTCCGGGCGCCGGCGGCAAGACATAATGCCCCCTATGCCTATTGTTCGCAAAGCCGATTATTGACTGCAAACAATGCAACGCTTCCCGCTGGCTAAATTGGTCTGGCGCTCTCACGCGGGGGAGGGAGACGGGCATACCACATACAACCTGGGCCACGTGCGTCTGACAGAGACGGATATACTACTGCGCTTTAGTATAGGTACGGTGGTGCACTCATGAATGCATTTTTTGTCGATGTTTGAAGAAATGTCTGCTATTATTTGTTAACTTTTCATATATATTATAAAATGATGTTCAGATATCGCAGTGAATGTTGAGTTGAACATTGTTTGCATATAACATGTTACAACTGCAAAAAAGAAAATTAATTTTCAAAGAAGAAAACACTTTCGTTTGTTTATTATAGTTTCAAAAAAAAGTTTTTAAAAATATAATATACATTTCTATAACTTTTTTATTATAAAATGTATTAAAATATATATATTTTTTGGTTTGACCGAGGAATTAACCTTCCTCCACAGGGACTAGAGTCAACCGCGCTAACAACTGAGCCAACTGGGTAGGACGGACATTTATTTCGTATATTAACTGCTGTAATGTCATCCGATTTCAGAGAAATGCATATATGCCCGCGTGGATGTACGCGAGTGCCATCAAAAAACAATTATAGAATGCATTGTCATCCATAACGAGTCTATCTGCCGAGTTTTAGCTCGAATTTCATGCATAACAAATGTATAGATATTATCTTCAAAAAAACATATATTTATTTTGGAACTTAGAAACAAAGAGTTGAAGAGCATGAACTTGTTATAAATCAGTAGAAATTGGGTACCTATCACAGACATAGGAATTAATAGACGAGAAGATAATGGCGAGGGGTAAAATCAACTGTTGAAGAACGAAGGGAGTGAAGCTGACTGTGATTCGTCAATAAATCAATCTGACAGTAAATAGGCATCTCGCATTATAATATCACCATTTACTTCTTCAAAGTAAAATCTGCTTTTGAATGAATAGACATTTTTACATGGGAGCGCAAATTATTCGCCACGTTATGAACAAATTTGCGAAGTCCAAATTCGGCAAAAAAATTCGGTTTTATTTTCAGAGTCGAATATTTCGTTTAAGTATTTAGTTAAGACACTTTTATAAATGTTCATAATTTACTTCCCAGCAACCAACCAGCATTGTGTTTCGCGTCCAGACGTTTCTCGATGTGATAGTAACAACTGATCTATATTATACGATGTGAATATGCTTAAAATAAAGTAAAATAATGCTTATATATGGAATGTAATACGACAATTGGGTGTATTCTCTTTTTCACATCTATTTTTACAAGTTTTCATAGCACAAGTTAACATTCTGCCGTGTTATTTCGTAAAATGAACCGATGATGCCTCGACCATAGTTCGCACAAGAATGATGACGTCACGTTTTCAAATTTCACTTGAGGCCATACGCGAGCACAGCCGGCTCCAATGGAACCGGTATGGGGAGTGGGGATAATACGCTTTTAATCACTTAGGGCAGGTCTACTAATATTCATATGTCTATGGTACCTATGTTCTTTGATTTCATGTGACGCGCTCAGACGCGCTAGTTGATCGAGTCCATCCGTCCGCCATCCTTAGCACCCGTAGCAACATTTTCGCTTATTCTGATTGTGATTGAAAATTGAAACATTGTCAGTTTTTTTGTAATCTGAGAACGTTTATCTATTTAAAAAAGTTGTATAAATACAATTAAATGTGTCTAAACAGATTATATCAAAACTAATAACATTTAACGTGGGTGATGTTATTATATAAAGGCAATTTTAATATTCTAATTAATTCCTAAGTAATGTTTTTAATTGAGGCGTCGTACTCGTCAGACGGACGCAATTAAAAAAGGAATTCAGCGGACTGGACTGGACTATGGACTAGGTATGGACTAGACCGACCCGGGCGGTCGTGGAGTTGAATTTCTATTTGAACGTTATTTCTAAACAACGAAAAAGTGATGGGGTGAAATTTATTCAGCCTGTTTCGTTCCGCGGGAGGTAACTACCTACCAAATAATAACCTTGTACATGGTGAACGGTTCTTACTGCAACAACATTTAAAAAATATATTCATTTAATATTGGGTTAAAGGCGGTTTGTTTTTTTTTATGATACTGTTCATTATAAGAATGTGCAATCTTATTTTTTAGAAATTCATTAATTATTATGTAAATTTCACTTTTGCAATTAAATAAACTACAAGATCATTTTCCAGCTTCTTAGTTTTTTAATTTATCGCTTTTATATCACTTTTTTAAAAAACGTTATTTTTCTTGCTAAGCGGACATTCACCATAGACAACCAACCAAATTGATAGATTTGCGTAAAGTGTGCTAAAGTGAAGGAACTGTTAGCGATGCAGTCCATTGTGTAACTTTTCTGACTTTAAACTAAGGACGGGTTGTTTCGGAGAATTTGAACAATTCATCAAATTTCAACGCTCATTTTCGGGTTCTGTGAAAGACTTATTCAAGTTCTGTTTTTATATCATTGTAGGCTAGTAGCTTGACAAAACTGAAATAAAACAGAACTTGAAAAAATCTTTCACAGAACTTGAAAATGAACGTTGAAATTTGACGAATTGTTCAAATTCTCCGATACAACCCGTCCTTAATGTTTAACTTTAACCGTAGCGCCAAGCGACGCTAAAAATTGAACAAAATATTCAATTTTGGAAACAAACTTTTGTTGCTCGATTTGGGATAATGTAGTTTTTTATGCAACCTGCAATTTGCGCGCCATTGTAAAAAGGGCTAGTTAAGCAAATTAAAATTTCGAGGGCTAAATAGCAATTGCCTGTATACTGTCAGATTAATTTATTACCAATTCACGGAAAGGGAGACGGTCACGCCGCCCGCGCCCTCGCGCTCCTCGTAACTTAGTTAGTTTGTTTCCCTTTTCACGATTGGCTAGTCTGCAATTTGAATGTCTACGAAATGAAGAACACCTATGGAACAAAAATATATCGATATTTCAATGGGTTTTTAACCCATGATAAAAACTTTTTTTAATGTTTTTTTATTTAGTTATAAAAAAATTACATTTTTATATCTAGTGCTCGTATAAACCTTTTCACTTATTTCTATGACATTAAGGACACTTTACACTAACACCTAAAACTTATTCTTCGTATAGTAAATTATTCGCTGTCTCATACTTAACATCTTCGAATACCTAGTACAATTCAATACTGCTCGCATACCTCTATTTTCAATTTCTGTATCTGTCTTTGATTGCGCAAGAAAATGACATTAGAGCTGTAATTTAAATGAGATTCTACTATACTATTATAAACTAATTTACTTGTATTTACATCTAATTTATTCCTTATTCTTCTTAAAAAATAACCTTTTTTGCCATTTTCTTATCTTACAATTCGTTTGTCTATTATAACGCCCAAGTATTTGATTTCCTCTACTTCCTCTATTTCTTCGTTCTCTATTATACAGTGCCCAAGTATTTGATTTCCTCTATTTCTTCGTTGTCTATTATAATGCCCATGTATTTGATTTCCTCTACTTCCTCTATTTCTTCGTTCTCTATTATACAGTGCCCAAGTATTTGATTTCCTCTATTTCTTCGTTGTCTATTATAATGCCCATGTATTTGATTTCCTCTACTTCCTCTATTTCTTCGTTCTCTATTATACAGTGCCCAAGTATTTGAATTCCTCTATTTCTTCGTTGTCTATTACAATGCCCATGTATTTGATTTCCTCTACTTCCTCTATTTCTTCGTTGTCTATTATAATGCCCAAGTATTTGATTTCCTCTACTTCCTCTATTTCTTCGTTATCTATAATGATGCCCAAGTATTTGATTTCCTCTACTTCCTCTATTTCTTCGTTGTCTGTAATAATGTTACCGAGTCTGTTGAATGTTTTTACCTATGACCATGTATTTACTTTTTGTACCATTTAGTTTTAATTTGTTTATCTTTAACCACATAGATATTTGATAGTTATACTATTTATTGCCAGCTATAAATAGTTGTGCTGACCTACAACTTTAATGCAGACGACCAATGCAAGTGTTGTGACGTCAGAGCATCGTTTAACACTGTTCGTTATTTCAGTGTACAGACTTTCTTGATAAATAATAATAATAAAGTGTTTACATTTGGATTGCAAAGTATTTATAGGTTAACGTATAGTAAGGTAACTTAATTCATTACATTATCCGAATCCCGCAGTAAGGCGAAGGTTGAAATTGCGTGTATACATATATATATGTATATGATATGGCCGACCGCCCGTGGTTAGTGGCATTCGCGTTCTGTTTGACATTTTTAATGATATTTATAAATACTTAGTTATTTTTTATTCCTCCGGGCCGGCGATTAAGATTGTATCTCTTTCAATAATCATTTGTAATTATTTTTTTAAGGTTCCATTAATTATTCGTGAGAGTTTGTAAGACTGACTAGAAATATTAAAATATCGGGGATAAACATTCTTACAAGTTGTTGTCAACATTCTTAGCACTTTAATGGGAAATCTTGTTTTATCCACGTTTTTGTTATTCACATCAAAATATGATGTCACAAAATTGATTGTTATTATCTTCTGTTTCACGTTATTTCTTCACTCTTTTAATAAACAAATAGTTAAGTATTTTTAAATGTATTTCGGCAAATGTTGAGTCAAACACAGTATCTACTCACACGGTTTTATTGCTTGCATATAGCATGCTTCAAACTTGTTATTCGGTTTTAGAAAAGAAAATTCTGGCGAAACTTTTCGTTTTTGCAGTTTTTTCGAACAAATGAAAACAAAACATACAAGGTATGTTTTGTTTTCATTTTCATAGGTCACTAACACAAATACACTTGTCCCTTTATCGCTAGTAACTAATATAGAGCCCTTGAGGTGATTTTGTTCAAAAACGCCGCTATATAAATCATCCAAATATTATTATTAACATTTGTATAGCGCTATTTTATGCTATTTTACTTCAAGTGCGTTTTACTTTAACCTTTTCGTCCCGGAGAGAAAAAAATCACATAAAATCCGAAGGGGGGTCACTAGAGACCCCAATTTGTTTTGCTTATTAAAGGATGTTAATGGCATAATATTGTGTAATTTGTTTTAGTAATAATTAGGGGGGAGTATATTCGAAGTGTTTCAGAAGTCATTATCAAAATATTTTCATAAATAAAGTCGTAGTTAATATTCTAATGAATTTAGATAATAATGCGCCTTTTTCCATACAAAACAGGGAAGGCGGGCCGATAACGAGCATAACTCCTCGATTCTGAATGTCGACTGGCGATTGGCGATTACAGCGTAGCTAGTTTGTTGCACAGGGTGGTCCGTAAATGATGGATCTATTTATAAATACATATTTTTAAGTTTTAAAAACCTACCACTACTAAACTAGGTACGGATGTTATTTCGAATATTATGGAATATTTAGATGTTAGTGAAGGTTATAATTCCTAATTTATGATATTATGTAGTATATTTACATTTAGGGTCAAATCGTAGTGTTTGCCTTACCATAAATAATGGGTTCGTTTGTATGTCGAGGGGTTCGAAATACAACGAATTTTTCGAATATAGTTAAAAAAAAGGTAATTTTAGAACTTAAACGTGGAGTAAATTATATTTTACTGTAACCTCAGATATTCCTGTTTTTGATTTTTCTATATAAAACACCACAACAGTCCCAACTGCTCCTATCCAATCCTCTGGAACCAGTGAGACTATGGCATTCCCAAATGGGGTATGTTGGAGTGGCGGCTCGGAACTTTTAGGTGTACTAGAGTTTTTTTATAGTGAATACCTCACAAGAGTCCCAACTGCTCCCGTCTGGAGCCAGTGAGACTATGGCATCCCCAATTGGGGGATGTTGTGAGGCTGAAGGTAAGTGGGGAAGGGAAAGAGGAAGGTGGGGAAGTACCTGGCTATTCAGATCTAGTCACTTAACACGGCTAAAGCCATTTGGAGCAACGTTTCAATTCTGAATGGTGGTCTTACACCAGGGCGATACTTTTTTTTATTTATTTTTTATAGTGAATACCTCACAAGAGTCCCAACTGCTCCCGTCTGGAGCCAGTGAGACTATGGCATCCCCAATTGGGGGATGTTGTGAGGCTGAAGGTAAGTGGGGAAGGGAAAGAGGAAGGTGAGGAAGTACCTGGCTATTCAGATCTAGTCACTAAACACGGCTAAAGCCATTTGGAGCAACGTTTCAATTCTGAATGGTGGTCTTACACCAGGGCGATACTGAGTATCTTCCACTCTAGAACGTGCCGCAAATAGACTATATATTATTTTAATTAATTAATTGTGAAATAACACAAATCAATCAAATAAAATTTGAAAGAGTGATAATATTACAATTAATAGTAGACCCAAAAGTCACGAGCCGGTACTGGTATTTTGTAAGGCTAAAGGTAGTGGAGAGGGGAAGAAGATGGAGAAGAGGAAGTTGGGGAAATAGCTGGCTATTCAGTACTGGTCACCAAACAAGGTCAAAGTTATTTCAAGCAACAACCTAAATGAATTCTAGTCAGTAAATTGTGAAATATCACAAAGATTAAAATTTACTTGCGCACACCGGGATTAGAACCCGCGACCTCCGGTTTACTAGTCTAGAGCCTTACCCTTCGACAACGGATGCTGTAATATTTATGAAAGAAAAAAATATATAATATCAAGTTGCAGGGCGGTAGATGCTTTCAGTATCGCCCTAGTGAAAGACCACCATGTAGAATCCAAACGTTGCTTGAAATGACTTAAGCCTATATGGTAACTAGATGTGAATATGCATGTACTTCCACCTTTTTCTTACCCATATCCTCCCCCTCGCCATCCCCACTATCTTCAGCCTCACAAAATACCCCAATTGGGGATGCCATAGTTCTACTGGATGGGACTGTTGGGGCTCTTGTGCGGCTTTCACACAAATTAATTAAAACCATAGAATTTTATGATCTAATTTAAAACATTGGTAAATATGCCGTAAGAAACTGCAATAAATACATGCCGACTGATTACATAAATTCTAATATTAAAAGTACAGAATAAATATTTTACAATCCTGAAATAGATATTAATTTATAAACACCATTTCATAAGTAGGTGTGAATGAACTACTTACCAGTCTGAAGATGCCCATAGCAGGGCGAAACTAGTCCGGTTTTGCAGAGAATTATTTACCACGAAAATTAAGAGAATTAGCAACTATAACCCAATATAAAATTTAACAGACGTTTGCGATAGACTTTTTAACCATATAGTACTCTGTTTTTATTCAAGTTCCTTCAAATTACTTAAAAATGTATACAAAATATGTGTCTCTTTCAGACCGATTTCTTTTCCATGTGAGAAACAGAGACAGATATAATTTTAATGTTGTCTCTAAACATGAAACATTTACCGGATGCAAGCTAGACAGGCCGATCTTTGTCCGGCAAGTGATCATTTTAGCATCGCAAAAGGAAATACCAGTAGTGCAGTGTACGCGACCGGGAGTTAGCCCTTTCCATAAAATGCAACTTTTACGGTCCAGTTCGTAGCTCGCTGGATCGTTCTCGGTGGTGAGCGGATAGTGGGGATGGGGACGGGGGAATTTTAGCCGATGCTACGAAGCTGAGGTGCGGGGCAGGGGACAGGAATTTTGCCGGAATTTTGTACAAATTATTTAATATCTAAGAAACTAGAAATAAAATATATATTTTTTAAATGCAGATCGATAACCAAATAGTTTTTTTAGGATTAACTAAATTACAGAGTATGTGGTGTAAAAAACAACTTAGATATAGCATAAAACTCTCGTTAGTGTAAGTGTGTTCCCCCCGTCCGGTGCGGGAGTGTTAATAAGTTGATACAAATGATCATTGTTTATTCGCTGGTTATATTCCTGTGCATGGATATATCTGGTCATCCCATCCCCATAGGCCAATGTAACGCTTTTCTCTTTTATATTCACTTAATAATTAAGATACATCAGTGGAAACCTATTATTGGTTGTATTTTACATTACTTATATCGCTATACATTATAAAATATTATGACAGTTGGTTTTCCAAATAAAACAAAATAAAATAAAGGCGCGAATTGGGGAAAGTAACCAAGTAACCGCAAGCGGCGTTTTGCGCCATTTGCGGTTTCTTCTTTCCTTTCCCATAAGTTATGGTTCAGCTCGAGTGTTTATACGCACCTTTGAAACACACACCCCTACAGTGCTACTTACATAATATTGATGGTTATTATTATTAGTCAATGATCAAATAGCATGACTTGACTTGAAAATATTCAGTATACCTATATACAAAGCAATAATAAGAGAACAAATTATAACAGTTCTATTGCACAGGACAAAATAAGAACATTAAAATTAGAATATAATAAAGAACAGGAGGAAGTTTATGTATAGAAATAAGAACATTAAAAGGAATTACCAGAAAACTGAGAAAATGGTTTATTATAATGCATTGAAAAGAAGTTATGATTTAAGAATACTATAATAGAGCTTATTAGTAAGAACCAAAGTAAGTTTATACCAAAGGATCGGGCGATTTCACCTCGAAAGTTCGATTAGGGCTGTTTGTCAGTAACGTTTCTCAAAGAAATCACTATCGAAAGTGTACGCATATGCACCAATACACACAATCCTCAGCATGTGTTCGACATATACCATTGTAATCACAGACATAGGAATTAATAGACGAGAAGATTATGGCGAGGGGTAAAATCAACTGTTGAAGAACGAAGGGAGTAAGGCTGACTGTGATTCGTCAATAAATCAATCTGACAGTAAATAGGCATCTCGCATTATAATATCACCATTTAGTTCTTAAAAGTAAAATGTGCTTTTGAATGAATAGACATTTCTACATGGGAGCGCAAATTACTCGCCACGTTATGAACTAATTTGCGAAGTCCAAATTCGGCAAAGTAAGGCAGCTTCTATTTTCAGAGTCGTAGTTAGTTTCAGAGTATTTAGTTAAGACACTTTTACAAATGTCTCATAATTTACTTACCCCAGTAAACAACGATGAGCACACTTGAGAATCGCTACATTGTGATGTGATAGTATATGTTTCTAAAACTGATCCATATAATACGGTGTGAATAAGCTTAAAATAAAGTAAAATAATGCTTACTTATGGAATGTAATACGACAATTGGGTTTATTCTCTTTTTCACATCTATTTTTACAAGTTTTCATAGTACAAGTCAACATTTTGCCGTGTTATTTCGTAAAATGAACCGATGATGCCTCGACCATAGTTCGCACAAGAATGATGACGTCACGTTTTCAAATTTCACTTGAGGCCATATGCGAGCCCAGCCGGCTCAATTGAACCGGTATGGGGAGTGGGGATAATACGCTTTTAATCACTTAGGTCTACTAATATTCATATGTCTATGATTGTAATACACTTTGTGCCACCTACTCACAGTAGATCACAGAATTCGGTTCTAACGCCGACGATGTTTTTTGTTTTGTTTTTGCGGTTTCGGTTTTGTGATTGCTTAGTTTCTTATAATGATTTAATGTTATTATATTATAATGCGGTTTCCATTTACGATACGCCTAAAGTTCATTTCACTCACTTATTTCAATGGAAGATTCTGGAAGAGAATAATAACTAGCGTGATTGATTATAGGGAATAAGATTGTTGGGAAGTATCTGGATAAGATATTATATAGATATAGTTTTACCTAAACCAAGGCCGGGATACTGAATCAAATCAGCCTTCAGATTATTCCCGGGTCACTAATCACTAATCACGACATTTCTAGAGATGTTCCGTTCAGCTGTGTTTAGTCTATTTGGTAGGATAGTCTCTTCTTGTAGAGTTGTGTAGATGGACCGATATTTCAGTTGTTTTATTTTTCTTTCTCCCAGTCATCCATCTTCCCCGGTGCATCCCAATGGCTCGATTAGTTCAGCTTCTTCGTTTTTTCCTCCGTCCGCGGTTCCGTGCGTGCCATTGTTTTTTTTATTTTATTTTATTCCGTTTTCGAAATTGAGCTACCCAAATTCCCGCGCTTTTGGTGGACCTCGAAACAAAAGCATTCCGAGGGTTTCGATAGATTTTCTTTGTTGGGTCATTAGCTTAAATGGGACAATCGTGTGAATTTGCCAACTTCGGGACATGTTACTCAAGAGCGACCCTAGTTCACTTTGAAGCTCGTAACTTCGACATGTTTGGATTTATCGAAAAACTGGTTTTACTCTAGTTGTGTTGTTGCCTCTTTAAATTTAATACACTTTCATCAAAACAACGTCATTCCCAATAACTTTCTTAATTAAAAATACATTCCCGAGTTTGGGAAATTCATATTCGGTCGAGGAAAATTACAATGAAGCAATCAATGCTATCTACTACCCCTGCAAGAAAGGGGGCGGTGGTTTTTATTTTATTTTGTTAGCCAATTTTGTATGTTTTATATTGATGATATTATAGATTAATGACATTTTTAATGTTGGTAATGGTATTATCATAATTATCTGGTGATAAAGTGTTATTATTTGTAACATTCCTTATGTGTGAATATGTAATTAGAAAACGAATCATGATTTCAGATTATTGGTGGATAGGACTGTGGACGCTATCTGCCACTAAGCTGTACGGATCCTTATCTCCTCTGTGTTTTCATTATCACCGCCTGTTAAATATTCTTCACGTAGGTAGGGAAATAACGTATTCATTCGAAATTATGGTGCAACATATTGTATATACTACTAGTTAAAAACATGGAGCCAATTATAGAATGTTGAGGTAGAGGAGGAAGATAAGATGAAGTTTTAGAAGCGGTCTCTGTTTGCAATCGGGATTCAACTGGTTCATCCTTGTTTCTGTCACATTTTAATGTTTCTATTCATCATCATGGTCAGCAGATCTAGATGTTAGTAATCGTCTAATCGAACGTTCTAGGTCAAATCGAGCCGTTTACTATGATCGCTCTTTTCGCGTAACTGGCCCGCTCATTTGGAATAGACTCGGCTCGGTTGCCTCCTTATTGTACCTTTTTAAAATGTCCGCTCAGAAGATTCTCATTTCTGAGCACAAACTGCCTCCTGTTTTATATTATGTTTTAGTTTTAATGTTCTTGTTTTGTCCTGTCCTGCTGTTGTTGTTATTCTAAGTTTTGTCATCACTTTGTATAAACAGTATATTTAGTGTGATAATATTAGGTCTGTATTGGGTAAGGCACACTGTTTGTAGGAATAGTTTTAAGAACATGACCACTAATACTAAATTACCGTTTTTAAGTTTGTTGTAGTAAAGCGCACTTGAAGTGAAATGACACTAAACCTCTTCCTCCAGATCGCTTTCACTCGGCCGTTCAATTGATCGTTAGTTTCGGCATACTTTCATTTGGCCTTTTTTCAACATCTCCAGCCCAACGTAGTCTACAGACGGTCTCATGGTGAATTGGTTCATATGCAATGTTTCTAATGGTGTAATGTAATTGTTTTGCAGGCGGGTCGGTTGACTCCGGTGGCGGGCGCCACGTGCGGTGCTACTGCAACCTGCCCTCCTGCGTCACCACCGGCTACCTCTGCAAGTCCCCCAAGGGCGGTTGCTACTCCGAGCTGGTGCAGGACGTACGCTGGGCCAGGCACGGCTGTATAGACGAGGATCCTAATGTGTGAGTTGATATCCATTCGTAACAAGTCAACCTACTACCTGTTGCTCACTGCCCATTACCCCTTTCGGATGACCCAGATTATCTGCGCCCCAAACTTGCGTGGGGGAAAATTATCCATAGCGTTGGTAGGTGTAATTCTGATGATAGGCGAACACACATTTATTGCGAAACTTGATGGTTTCTAAGAAAATTGTATTATTTGAACCACGAAAGTGATGGCTAGATGACTTTCAAAACCAAAAATACACTTCTAGAGTTTCATGCTACTTTATTCGTTGGTGGTTTCAACGAAATACAATAATGATTCATACTGCGAATTTGAAATCTAGTTGTTAGAACCACTCATAAAATATGTATCTATATATCAGTGGCGGCTGGTGACACTAGAGTGCTATTATTACAAAAAATTGTATTATTGATGTTGCTGTAGCCGAAACCGTAATTTTTTTCTAAAATTTGGTATTTTATATGAAGATTTACAGGAAATCCGTGCGGCGCGCGGCCGCACTGAAATTTCCTGAAAATGTTCATGCAAAAAATAAAAAGTCGTTTTTGACTAAACAACATCGATTTTTCCAAACTTGGCATTCTATCACATGTAAAAGGCACGATCCGTTCTAATGTGTACAATATTAGCGTTTTAAATCCATATTTTCAATAAATAGCATTTTTAACAAATATACGAACGAAGATAAATAATAATTTCGCCAACGCTTCTTTTATCGGGCATGTTGACACTTATTGGTGTAATGAAGTCGGCAAGAGAATGAAGAACCATCGTCGATGTATTTAAGTTGATAGCGGAATCGGCGCGAGTTCGTGACCTCGTCTCCCTGTATCACTTGTGTCTTGTCTGTTCTGTCTCATTTACCATTAACACATTTAATCGTTTTGTGTTAGGTATGTCATCTGAAAGAAATCCTTTGAAAGGAACCCATTCCTTTAAACCCTTAGTATGCCAAGATATCCAAGTGGATTTCCGAATTGCTCACCGCGCTTCCTCGATTTTATGATATTTTGAACCTATCGTACTAATTTATTCGCTAGGCAAGGAAATGACATATCTTAACATTATTCCAGCGTTTCGTTTCGTCACTTGCAATTGTGTTCACCAGGTTTGTCGATAAGTGTTTATCGATGTTTTTTATATCCATAGTATAGTTGTCGTGTTTCATCTTATCTGCATCTCCTTGTCCTATCAGGGTCGGCAATCCATCGCTTCGATAAGGGTACTTACTGCAGCGTTCTCCGTCGCAGGTCCAGCCTCTCGCAGCCTCAGCCTCGACCCACTATATTTTATAGAGAAGTCGGTCTTCTGGCCACGCGTCATAAATTACTTGTACAAAAAACCATTATTATTATTACTTTTATATTAAACATATAATTACTTCTGAATTAAAATGTTGTGTAAAGTTTGATATGATTACGCGGATGTCGCCAAAGATCAGTTTGAGTATATTGAGTGATCAGTTCTCACACAGATGCGTTGCTTTCATTCAGCATGTTCATTCATTTCATTCCTTCGGGACCGGTGCATAGTCAGGAAACTAGCCAAACGCGCGCCCAACATATGTACAGTGTACACGGTTGACGTTTGTCACATTAGAACGGATCGCTTCTACGACTGGTTCTTGAGTTCAACAGCTCGGCTGTGGAAGGATTTGTCCGCCTCTGTGTTTCCTCCCTCCTATAACTTGTGTATCTTCCAGACCCACGTTCACTCCTTCCTCTCCTCCAAAAGATCCTCCACACAGCATCCAGGCCGCCGCTCCAGGCCGCCGCTCAGAATAGTCTCAAACCGTTACCAGCCCTTACTTTCGATGGCCTGGAGTGGCGCGTGCTACCGCCGCTCCGAAGTGTACGTGTGGCAGAGCCCATTGCACTTGGTAAGGACATCGTTGTGGGCCAATGTATACCCGTGCACCAATACACACAATCTTACGTATGCGTTGTTAGGATCAGCTCTGATTATGCGACCTCTGGTTTAGAAGTTGTGGCATGAGACTCCGTGGTAACTGGTAACACTCGCATAGTGGAATAATCCAGCCGGGTCAGGCGTCTGATAAGGGGTCGGCGAATGCTCCCGCTACCCGCCAAAGGGGGAAAATCAGTTATGATGTAGCATTGTCTATTGTTACGTCATTCTTTTACTGAATCGATCTAAAATAGCGAAGACGTCTAATGTCAAAAAACAATATTTAGCTACTGTAAAAAAAACTGAAAATACCGTAATTGGAAAATAATGCATTTAAATAGCAATGTCGTTCAAATTTATAAGGATTCCATGTGGTTTGCGATCATCCTTTGAAGTTTGCATAAATATACATATTTCCTCCAAGATTATATTATAACCAACCATGTGAATATATCAATGTGACAGTTGACCGTAGGTAGGGTAGGTGCTGCCAAATAAGAAATTGGAACGAAAAGCTCAAATTGTATACAATAACGTCAATGTGTAAATATTACTTCATTAGCCCATCTATACATATAAACTGCCAACGACAGTTTTCTTTTAAACCGGTATCATTATAACCATTTCTAGGGATTATACTGTTCGGTGGTGACGGGGTATATTAAATAGATATAGATACTAGATAGTGACAGGCCGTAATCTTGGCGCCAATGTGTCAGAGATGTACCTTCCCGCGGGGGCATTACCGTAAGAATTGATTTTAAATTATTTCGTCAGTGTTGCGTCATAAGGTAACAGCATATAATTGACCTTATCTTTATTGTCATGAAATTTGCCGACTTCGGTTGTCAAATTATGTTTTAATCATTTTTATTAGTTGTTACTACCCGGCTATTTTTAGGAAATATAAAATATTGCCGAGAAAATGCGTTACCTAGTATATTTTTTAAATTTTACATTCAGTTAAAATGGCACGGTTAAGTGTTAGTGAACTTTCAGGCATAATTAAAATTCTAAGTACATATAGTCTTTGGCTGGGTTGGCATCGCGTCTGGGTCCCACCCAGGCGACCCAGGCGTAGTGTGTTCAATTCCATCACAACAACAAACATATATAAATGTATAAGTAACTTAATGTAATGTAGTCTATAACTTATTCCGAAATGATTCTCCCAGGGCCTCCTGTCACCCGTGTGGAGTTATTATCAAAAAAACTAATTTCTGTTTTGTGTCTGTGATTGTAACTTTGGTTTAATGAACACCTGTCATTTTTAAAAATCGCACTGATTCAGACAAGTATATAATACATTCTACTTTTAAAATGTGTATTTATTTTGTTTAAATTTATTAAGGTTAATCTTGATAAGTAAAGTCACATGTCGTGATTTTTCTAGGGTCAATATTATAATAAAATTTGAAGTGATATTTGACCGTTGTAAAGTTTGTAAGGATGATAACACTCATTGACGGCCTCCGTGGTCGAGGGGTAAGATAGCAAGACTAGCAAGCCAGAGGTCGCGGGTTCAAATCCCAGCGTGCACAAGTAAAAAGCGTGCACAAGTATATTTGCGGCACGTTCCAGAGTGGAAGATACTCTCAGTATTGAAATGGCTTTGGCCCATATCCTTTAGCCTCACAACATTGGGAATTCTCCGATTGGGAATGTCGTGGCTCCAAAGGCTCCAATGGCTCCGTGGTTGGTAGCAGTTGCGGTTTCAGTGTGTGAGTGAGTTCTGACGAGTCTGTGTGTGTTGTTGCAGTGACCTGACCAGCAAGTGCATGAACTCCCCGGGGCGGCTGACGGGCGCGTGGGGCTCCTCGCTGCTGCTGTGCTGCTTCAGCGACCTCTGCAACCATGTGGACAACCCCCTCGCCAACTTCAAGATCAACGATTCCATCTCGGGTATGTTAACTTCACCATATTGTCCATTGCCTTTGGTAAACAAACAAACCTAACTTCAACCCGGTTCGTTTGAATGCTTCCAGTATGGTATTATGCTTGACAGATGGCCAATATTTGATCAAAAGCTAAAACGAGCCGGGAATCGGCGTTTAAGTTTTTCTTTACTTCAAATAACTTCGTTCTTGCTGTCTTACGTTCGTCGCTACTAGGTTACTATCATTTTTGCAGCCTTAAAATAGCATCAAAAAGTAGAACTGACTTAAAAAGTTTTTTTTTTATCCTAGTTGCCGAAAAAAATTTAAATCGAATAAAGTTTTTCGGTTTTCTATATGATGTAGATTAACCAGTTTCTCGCCTGTACCACTAGTTGCCGGATGCCGTGTATATTTGTAGATTAACCAGTTTCCCGCCTGTACCATTAGTTTCCTGACGCCGTGTACATTTAGTTACTTAATCAATAATTTCACTGGCCAGTCTAGGGCCTAGGAGTCAAAAAGTCGTACAGAAATAATTAGCGACATCAGTTTTCTTTCAAATCAGTATGAATTCTTATATATTCTTCTATCAATTCATCTCTTCAGTATAATTAATGAATACCCGCAATCTTCACGACGTTTTGACTCTCATTGAATAAATTGAATTTTTTTAGGTGCCAACAACCTGAGTGGAGTGAGTGGGCTGGCGGCGGGGGGCGCAGTGGGGCCGGCGGGGGGCACAGGTGGCGCCGAGTCCCCCGGGGAGTTCTGGTTCCGCGCCGCCACCATCGCCGTGCCCATCTTCGGGGCCCTCATCCTCTTCTTTCTCATCGCGCTGGCCATCCGCATCCTTCGGACAGACACCCTGGATGCTTCACATAAATTAAGGTTTGTCCACCTTATTTTATTATTAATCTGTAGTACAACTGAGTTATTCCGTGATACCAATAGAGGAGCCAGTGTAACATGTTGCATTCCCTCCAGACAACGGGCTTATAACTGTTAATACAAACCGTATGGCCGTTTTAATATTTTTTTTGTGTATCTTCAAAAAAACTATGAGGTTCCCTAATGTTTATTTTTCACATAAAACTCATTAAAGTGTGTGAAAGTAAAATAAGCCTCGCAATTTATTCCGCTAGGAGGCACTAGTGTAGCATACTGCCATCAGAATGTATGGGAAATGTCAGAAGTTGGAGATATTATAACTATTCTGCAGTATGTGGTGAGATACTATGTCCGTTGTCCCACGGGCCGGTAAGCAATCGACATAAACCGAGTGCTGCAAGATCCTGCTCAGAAAATTAAGTTCGTTATAGAAAGGTTACGGTCTTCAGCACAGTTCAGTGTGGAACTTTTGTGCTACGGTCTTACAGCATTTGGGGTGTATGTCGATTACGTACCAACCCATGGGACGACTATGTGATATTTTAATCTTGCTTTATTGTGGAGTTTGTTTGATACAAAAAATGTAAAATAGATGTCGCAAGTAGCATGTACATATTTTAAAAAAACCTGTTGCAAGAATACAATCATGCAAAAATAAATAGACAACAGCAAAGTTAAAAGACCGAGCAGAAACCGGTTGGCTTCTTGTTATTATTAAAGTGATGTATGCAAAGTTACAGTGTATCACTTCGACCTATTTTTGTAAACTAGTAAAACTTATATTGGATTTTTTTGGGTTATAGCGCTGCTTATATCCACCACGGCTCCACTCAAGGCCCCATGGAGCAGCCCCTCATGAAGAAGTCGCCCATAATTAGGACAGGCGTAGTCGGGGAGGCCCCGGTGCATGCGCCGCTGCTGCTGAGCCACGCCAACCACACCACGGAGCCCCGCTACTTCGTCAGCGCCAAGAACCACGAGAACGCCAAGATCAACCTGGCCGCCACCTCCGATTCACATCCTCGGGAGGACACCTACATCATCATGCAGCACTCTCACCCTCACCCTAGTCCAGTCCACAAACCTACTAACACAGAACTGACTAATGTTAACATTAACATAGCGCCATCACAGACGGACAGCGATTCCGAGCCGTGCGCCAACACCAAACTGTATGAGAAACAACGTCTTCCTCCTGATGAGAAGTTGTACAACAAGGAGACCATCAGATATTGGGGACAGACTGCCTCCAATATCAACCATTGTCCGCGATAATACAACCACAAAACCCTGTGGTGATTTTCTTATTGACGTAATGTGCGCAGATTTTACCTGCGTAGCTGTGATTTTGTGGCAAGATTTGTTTACTTGACCTTTGGATGGAAGATATTCTGTTTATCCGTTGCTTCCAAGCGCTGACTGGAGGTAGAGGGGACTAGAGGTTTGGACTCAGTTATGCGAAGGAACTAGAAATTTAAATTGACTGATATTTGTGATGCTTACCACACATTTGTAACTTTTATATTTGTATATAAATATTGTGAAAATATTGAATGTAAATAATATTATATTTCCTGACCAGTAGAAGTATTACAGATATATAATTGCTGTAATTTTTGTAAATGGTTTTTGAATACCACTTAAATACATCTTATGAACGATATATAATAATTTAAGGATTTTGAATTAATAAATGTATGCCATTAAATGTTGTGTACAATTTGCTTGTTGGAATAATCAAAACAATTCTTTTCCTTTTTCATATGTGCCGAAGTAGACATTTTTAAATTAGCTTCCGCTTAGCTAATATCCGATCTATATTCAATTTTGCCTACTTTTTTTCTAAAATGATGATGAGTGATGAGTTCAAACAATGATAGCGGGAGATTTAATGATGATGAGTGATGAGTTCAAACAATAATAGCGGGAGATTTAATGATGATGAGTGATGAGTTCAAACAATGATAGCGGGAGATTTAAAAAGCCTTTAATTCTGACAATAAAGTCCGCACTTGTTGATAATAAACATACTACATAATATAATATAGAGATTGTGTATTTTTATAAGCATCTTCGATATAATGGAAGTTAGTTTGCTGAAGAACGGCGAAGAACAGAACGCTGTTGTGGGGCTTGTTAGCTTTTTCAGCATTTTCTGCAGGAATCTCTTTAGAGTGGTCCAAAATGATCTCAAATTTGTTTACTAAAACTTTGTCAATTTTCTGTTTTTAACATTTCATAACTTAGTGAAATGGCTGTTTATTTATAAGATACGCCTTTTGTGCTTTTTTAAAATTTTTTATGTAAATAGTGGCTCTTTTAATTGTGACTTTCTTCCAATTACAATATGAAATGTTCTGATTTATATATTAAGTATTAATATTTGAATGATCCTCCCTCTTTTAGAGGGATAACGTTCTATTGTAAATATGCGCTGTTATCCAAATATCTACTAATCTCTGTTCAATTGATTGGAACTTTGTGTTGCACCAGAATTATTTTCATTCCCAAAATATTTAAAGAAAAAACCCGATAACTAAATGCTGCTTTTATATTTTAAAAAGTATATTTTTGAACATGACTTAAAATATAATGTTAGAAATTAATATACAATGATGATAAGTCGATAACTAGCCTATCTTATGAATTGCCAATTGAAGAATTCAGTGCCTAAAATGATTATAATAATAATCGGATGATTTGTATTGTGTCATTTGACAATACATATATCTACTGTTACTATTCTATATAATTTTTTAAACATTTAATAGTTGCGTAGATATTTGTCAACTATTATAATTCTGACAGAATGCTACAATATAAGGTGCTACCTATATAATACTTCCAATGACCTCCCCCCCAACTATACTATTTAACATATTTCAAGTGACTTGAACTATAGCGGACAAAGGTAAATTCTAATAATTGTTCCATTTTGATTGTTAGGAATATTCAGCCGTGTTAAAGATGAGTGGGCTTGTATATATAATGTGCATATAATATGAAAGAGGTGAACTACCCAAGAATAATTAAAAGAAGTTATTATTTATACAATTGTGAATAAAGAATATTATGTGAAAAATAAAACATTCTTTTCTCGCTAATCCTCTCTCCCAAAATCCTCAGTCATTGCACCCCACTTTGTTTTGCGTACTTTCATAGCGTAGCTACTGGGCAGAAATGGGCACACTTCCATGCAGTATCTCCACTTTTTGCATGTTATGCTTTAAAATTATTTGTTTTCGCCCACGAAGGCATGCAAACACAATTTTGGATTGAATCACCGATACGATATTGTATTTGTATGCTTTTCTTAGAGGAATCGAGTTTTTAAACGGACAAAACTATTTATTCATATTGCGTAATTACGGGCGCAAACAAATCATTTTAAAGCATAACTTGCAAAACTTATATTTGTGAAATTATAATTATAATATTACATAATTTTATATTACACAATTTATGCATGAAAATATTCTTTACTTTTGGAATGGTCCATACATAATTTTGTTTTATTTTTCCCGATAACCGGATTCACGAGAATTTGTGTTTTATTAAGTCTTTACTGGTAGTGACATCTATTGTAGAGTAGACTAAGCAAGCAAGGACAACCTTTATTTTATCCAGTTTTTTACTAATAGTGGCATCTATTGTTGGAATAAGCAAGCACGAACAGCTTTTGTTGCCCGACGCGCCTCCGATTTTTAGATTTGGAATAAATGATGAGTCCGCGATAAATCAATAATTATAAATTGTGTTCCGTGTTCTGTGGTTCGATACTAACCCACGTAATTTCGGTCACATTACTTTATAAAATAAGATAAAGAAGACTGCATCCTTTCCTGGGGGTTTCCTAGAGCAGAGGTTGCGAAACCAGCTATGTACATTGCAACAAATAGGGTTCATACCCAATGTATATATTTATATTTATACAAATAAATGAAAACTTCGGAATGTTCATTAAATACAATAGACAGCTGGTACCTACCGACCTTCCCAAAGAAAATTATCAAAGTTGTTTATGCAAAACAACAAATAACATTGCTCTATTTGAGTTTTCCCTACTACCATAAAACGTTGCTTATGCAATGATGGAGGTCATAGCTAGCAGAAGATTGAATCTGTAGATTGAAGGAGCAGAAAGAGATTTGAACCTGACGTTTTCTCCATTCGTTTACCAGAGGGTCAAGAGATGAAAATAAATTCAATAGGTATCAAAATTACCATTTATGGACTCTAATTTTTTGTAATTAAAATAAATCAATACTATTAAATTTTATTTATTTTAAATTCAAAATGCGAACACAAGGAAGCAATAAAAATGCTGCATCCTCTCCATGCTAAGAAAAAAAAATTACTCAAACTATTTGTTTGCGGCCGTACATACGCAACATAAATATGAATAAACAGTTTTGTCCTTAAAAAAAAAAATTTCAAATCAATTCAAAACTCTTTCAAGAAAGGCATACTAATACAATATTACATGGCCCTTTTAACTGCGGTGGGTAAATTATAAAACTATATTATTATAAACATTGAGTGTCTAACTAGTCTCGATTTTGGAAACAAACCTTTGTGATTCTCAATTATGTACAACTCCAGTGAAATAGTGGCAATATCAACAACTCTAGCCGCTAGAGCGAGCTAGCGTAGCATGTTGACTTTGACATTCCTTTCAATGGTGGCAAATTGAATTTATTTGGTACTTAGTGGCGGTGTTTTGCGATTTCTAATTTGTATTTTGATCAATATTGATAAAAAAATGTTTCAAAAAGTAGGTGCCATGGTTCAGTTTACGAACAAACAAAAACACTCTCAAGTCATTTTTCAAGACGCCAAAAAACATAGTTGGTGAAATGATTTCGTTAAATCCTAGCAAATAAAATTTGTTGATTACGTAAAACGTGGAATATGCCATGAAATATAATTATAAAAATGTTAAGGTTAATTCAGCAAAGCTGCGTTAGTTCCATGTACCATTCTGTGTTCAAGTTGAAGATACAAATCATCGTCATTGTTGATGTTCAAAACACCCCTTTCTGTTCAGTGTAAAGT
The DNA here is from genome assembly GCA_026573805.1 of Hesperophylax magnus. Taxonomy (NCBI): domain Eukaryota; kingdom Metazoa; phylum Arthropoda; class Insecta; order Trichoptera; family Limnephilidae; genus Hesperophylax; species Hesperophylax magnus. Next base: position 995,582 of record JAIUSX010000192.1, on the reverse strand, counting down.
ACTTGTGAGGCGGGTCAAGGTAGGGGCTACAAGAAAGAATTTATTAATGCGGGTCAGAATTTATGGGAAGCGTCAGAAGTTGGAGGTATTTTTAATGTTATAGGGTTTTATTATTACGCAGAGAGCAATTCGTGCACCATTGTAAAAAGGACTAGTTATTCGTAGGAAGCTTTTTAATTTTTTCTAAAACTAAATAGTGAGTCGCCTGTAGACTGTCGGATTCATTTATTGACAAATCACTGAAAGGGACTGGTTTGTTTGTTCCCCTCACCCTTATGGGCAGATCTATCTTTTCTTTGGTCTTTGGCAAGTACCAGTTTATATAAGTATTTAAACATTGTCGTACCCTTAGATTAAATATACCATTCCTAAGAGAAAGTCCAGTTATATTCAACTTTTTCAATAAAGTCCTAAATCTTGTATCTAAATTTCGCCAATAAACAATTATATAATGTTAATTAAGTGTTAATCTCAAGTGACCTACCAGGTAAGTATTGTACTGTATATTTTCTCCATAAATAGTTAAGTTATAACATAGATCACTGTAGAAATGTATTATAAGTTTGTACAGCGCCCTTGAGGTGATTTTGCACAAAAACGGCGCTATACAAGTCATCCAATTATTATTATTATCAACAATTACTATGGAAAGGTATCATAAAATTGAGGCTGAAACTAGGTATTGATAAAAGTGTAGTCTTTATTCAAGGTTAGGAGGAATACTACAGAAGATTAATCTAACTAGTATTCACATTTTTACACAATGGTTTGGAATATTTCATGTTTGTACAGCTATTACATTGTTGACAGCGTGGGATTCAATAATGGCACCAAACTTTCAATTGGGTGTGCAGTAATCAATAATATACCCAATAAAACAAACTGAATCCATTCAACGCTTAATTATTATTAATATTACAAAAACTCAATAAAATAAAACCAAATAAAATCAAGTAATATTTATTACTGTGCATTATTTTTGTCAAAGAAATTTCTTTAGGAAAAAATAAAGAACTACAAACTGTCAGCCAGGTGATATTATAGGGAATAACTTAAACCTTGTAGATAACTTAGTAAATATATCACAAGATAAACATTAAAACTGAACTCTCCTCCGCATCTTCATAATCACAATGTACAACAAATAGTCGGCCATCCGCAGCCGGAAACCACCTCTTCAGGAGAACTAGTCCGCTAAACCGGTAGCTGTCACCTGCTACCTGGAGGTTATGCTTTAGAATTCTATGAAACAAGCTCGGAGAATGACTTGACATAAGCTTCGTGGAGTTTATTCATGAAATCAGCATCATTCCTGATGAGGTAGTTGAAGGCCTGGAGCAACTGGTTGCGAGTGAGCGGCTCAGGGCGAGGGTCCTCTGAAGGGCGGACGGGGGTCATGGGGGCCTCCAGGGCTGGGCGCTCCGCCTTGCTGGCTGAGGAGGTGAACATGGTGGGCGGCATGAGTGCGGGCTTCACCGGCGTCTCTGCACTCCTCACCTCCTCCTGCTGCTGCTGCGGCTGGGACTGACTCAGGAAGTTGGCCAGCGGGGAGGGCGCCTTGGGCGAGGACACCCTCATGAAGCTCAAGTCGTTCTCCAGCTGCCCGTTTGTGTCACTCCCTGCATTTGTGGCAAAGTGTTGATCCGAATGCATTTTACTTAAAATCCTAGTTGGCGGCTGGCTCTGGCTCTTGCTCTCCGCCTTCCCTTGACTGTTCTTTCGTTTCGAGTCTCCCACGTTAGACTTTAACTTGAAGCCGCTGTTGTTCCGCTTGTTGACCTCCCCCGCATTGTTAGGCGGATCGCCCGGTGTCACGGATCTCTGTTGCTTCTCGATGTGCTCCACGCTGTGCACTGGGTTACTCATGAGCCTCTGCAGGATCATGGGCCCCTCGCGGGAATCTGCCGCTGGCGGCCGGAACAGGGAGGCGGCCTGCGCCGGAGGCCCCGAGGGGAGCGTGACCTTGCTGCCGCCCGCCTTGGCGAAGAAGTCCATCACGCTCTGGGAAGTGACGTCGGGGGCCCGCGGAGCCTGTATCTCCTTGCTGCCGGTGGCGTTGATCCCTTTAAAGGTATTGTAGTCGTCCTGCGCCTTGCTCAGCATGCTGAATATATCCGCCGTGCCACTAAACTGGGTTCTGTACTCGGGTTTGGGTGGCATCTTGGAAGTGTCACTGGTGATAGAAGCTGTAGCACTAGGTTCGTTGGCGGTATTGTTATTGTTGGTAGACTCTTTGGATAAACTGTTTATCCTGGCGGCCACCCGGACGCATTCGTCTTTATCGTAAAACCAGATACCGTAAATTCTTCTCTTCGAATTGCGATATAATAAGAAAGGCTCCTGAACTTGTAATTCTAGGCCTTCCGTTACGGGTTCTATGAGATTGTTTGTGTTTAATCTGTTCATAATAAGCATACTGTGGAAAGGTTTTCCGTTCCGATTATACACAAATAATGCACCTTCGATGCTTGTCTTCTCCCATTCATTGTCTTCGAATGTATATAAAGCTACGTGAGTCGCACTGTCCACAATATCACGGGCGTAGGGATCGAACCTTTTCAGCGCGGCCACATTCATACGCAACTCTACAACGTCAGCCATTTTTATATCGTTTAATATTTTTATGCACAGCCTGTTGGATTTGACGAAAACTCAAAAAATCTAGCACAAAAATTTCAATCTTGACAAAACGTAAAATCCAGAGACAACGGAGCCGCGTTTACAAGTACCAAAAACAACGCGATACAGTACATGGCAACACTGACAAATAAACCCATAAATATACCACTCTCAATAAACCACTCACGCTGAGTGGTTTCTTTATTTATTTATTAATTTTAAAAAAAAATGACATATTACATCAGTGATCATTGGCTGTCCAACTAGGAGATTACAATGTAATGCTATAATAACTAATCAATTTATGTAATGCTATATCCACATTACGGTTCATGAGATAGGATAAATTAAATATAATAAACATTCATCAAATTTCAAAGTTAGTTTCAAATTCTGTGAAAGTCATTTTCAAGTTTTATTACTATCCTAGTAAAATGACAGCACTTGCATAGAACTTTCACAGAACTTGAATTTTAACTTTGAAATTTGATGAATACGTTTTGAAGGTTCTACTAAAGCCATTATATCTCCCAAACTAAAAGATAAATCAGAAAATTATTTCCGAAAATAAACTTCTTATATCTGTTCAAATTCTGTGAAATAACCTGTCGTTAATAAATAAATAAACATATTTTTTTGATAATTATTGTAAAAAGGTGAGTTTCTCTTATAATTAATATTATGGGGTATTTGGTTATACGCACTATACAAATACATAACGATTTACCCATTCATATACCAAAGCATAAATGAGTACTTATTGAAATTACAAATCATAATAATTGTTCAATGTGTGTTTACAGTCAAAGGGCACTAATATAATATAATAAACAGTATTATTCATTGTGTTTTGAATCTAATGGGGCTTGAGGTCATTCTATGCGATAAGTTAACCCTTTGCTAAGCGTTCATTAAAATTTCCCAATTTTTCATTCCTTGAAGAATGTTCAAATAACATAAAATATCACTAAATTGTTAAAAACCTGTATTTTATCTAATTTTTTTTACTACTGAGAAGACTTTTCAAGTGTCAAATCAAAAGGGGTGAATATTATGGTATTTTCACAGCAATTTTTACTGTGAAAAAAATACTTATTTTATTTTTACGTATATATAAATACATTTTCTATAATGATTTAGAATGTGCCGTGTTTAACTTGCCGCCAAAACGGCATGTTCGTGAATATGGTGTTGTTGACATCACCATGACACCACGCCGACCAACGTCGGTGACAGCCGTCCTACCAGCCAGTAGCGTTGTTTTCATCTCAATGACGTTGTAGGTTGTATCCAGTTCGAACCGTTTAGGAATGAGAGGTTTTAGAACAAGCAATAATTTCTCATAATCTATATATAAAAAAAATATAAATGTTTGTTTGTTCAAAATCATAGATCTCCGAAAGTTCTTCACCGATTGCTTTGAAATTTTGACACAATGTTGCATTTGAATACGCGTATTACATACGCCATATTATATATGTGTCACCCGTGACAGGTAAAAACAGGCTTTTTTGAAAAACGGCGCCATTAGTGGACAAACATGCTTTTTTGAAAAGAAAAAAACAGCGTCATCTGTTGGACATAAAAGCAACATGCGCTATTGTTTCTCTATCTGCACAGACAGACTGAGCAACAGCAACGCATTGTGGGGTGCAGCTAGTTAAAATAAAATAATTACACAGAATCAGAAAAATAAGCTTAGAGTCTTCCAAACATATTTAACGGTATTCATAATTTATGAAAACATCCTATATTGTTAAAAAGCCTTTAATATAACGGGTTCACCGTGCATCTTTTTCTGCGTGGCGTGTGCTTCAAGTTGGAATGTAACTTAAATACATACTATTATAGGCGTATATGGCGGTTTGCGTCGTAATGAGGCTGAAGAAATGGGTAGAGGAAAGAGGTGGGGAAGAGAAAAGGGAAGAAAATGTGTCGCAAATATTCCGTGTATTAATTATGTGTGAAATAACACATACCAAGCAAATAAAATTGAATAGTCCGAACCGTGATTCAAACCCGCGACCTCCCGAATCGTAGCTGGGGATTATATAACTGCTCGGCCACAAAGGTCACCATATAAACTTGTTTTGAAAAAGGAGTATAGTTGGATGGTCGGTAAACTTGCTGTGAAATCCGTCCGTCCGACGGGACGGTAGGTGGGATTGATTTATGGGTGGGAGTTGATTTATGCGGGTAGGTACCTGTCGGGATGCCGTCGTGCTTGTGTCCGCTATTCTCTCTATCGACCACTTAAATAAAAATAAAATAATGATAAGCGGGAAAATCAAAAAAGAAATATCATTACTAGATTTATTTAATCCACCATAATAATTTGTGATTTTATTTAGAACATGCCTTGACATTATCTTTGCGACCGTGCTAAAGCAGTTAGAATTTAATTTAAACACCCAATGAAGTGGTTTAAGCAAAAGAATCACGTTATCAGGCGGCGGAGTCGCGCCGCCACACAAACATAACTATTGTATACTGACTATACTAAACAACAAACAGCGGAGCCAGCAAAAGCCAGCACGTGTTGGAGGTGGCATTGTTGTTTATTTTCAGTCGTGTCAATTTGGTTCCATCAATCAGTGTCAATATAACTGGAGGTACGCTGAATTACCTAATTTTGATTATTCTAAAATGACAGTACTAAAATAATGTATTTTTCTACGTTGTTAATTTATATATATTGTGAGAATTAGACAACCGCCTGCCGATGTTTGAATTAAATTGACCTCAAAGTGACTATAACCTCTCAATTATCATTATTCTAATTGATAATTATAGTAATTAGTGGTTTGCAATTATTATCAATTTATAATAATCTGCAACGGTGTTGTCGAGTTGTATTGAAAAAATAAGTCGTGATTGTCTTTTTGTTTTCTAATTAAAAAGTAGTAAAATAAAAACATACCCACATGAATCCTACGATGGAAAAAATAATAATTATGAATTTATTTTATTTTCCAACTAGTTTCTAGTGTAGTTCTAATAACGTTATGAATGCTTATTATAGGTGTGTTTCACATTTATCCAATTACGTTATTTTCATGACTTTTGAATTGAGGTCAATCTTATTTGGTGTCATTGATAACACATAAAGTTCAATAACTTCAGTATTCATGTTACAATATTATTTAGTTGTGCACATTATTTATAAGTATTTTTTTATATTTATTTTTAAAAAGAAAGTCTAACCGTTCGGGGTTACAAAATTTATTAATTATTTAATAAACCTGAAATTGGAAAATGTTGTTTGTGCAATGAATAATGAAGCACTCAGCTAGCAGAGGATTGAACCTGCGAAGCCTGTGTGGGGGAGCCCGACGCATTTCTCCACCCGGCTACTAAGTAACTAACTCAATTATAATTACTTTCATTCATTTTCCTTATTATAAATGTTGATAAGATTTGAGAAACATAAATTAATATCTGTGATGTCATTTTATCACGAGCTTTTAATTTATAAATGTAGGTACTATTGATTCCAACTTGAATAAACATATTGAAAATACATGAATATACGTCAAGAGTGCGGTGTTTACAATTCTCTCGTGCGACTAATCACAAATAAGAAAACATGTTTTTTGTTTTGATAGTAACATATCGGTAGCATAATAAAAGTAAAATATCCTGCAGCCTCGCAGTAACGTTGCAGTTTCCGTTTGCACAGCGTTGAGTTTCGAAAATGCCCATTTAGTTTTATTTCATCAGTATTGTTATTGATTGCATTGTGGGAGCGTCATAGCCAGTGGCGGTTCCAGGCGGTTCGCGGTCTAAACATTGGGAGTTAAACAACATTAAAGCCATTTAATAAAGGAGCTTTCGGCTTTTTGTGATCAGCTTTTGTTCTTTATCCTTCATCGAATATATATGACTCCATATACATCTTTTTAAAGGCTAGAATTAGCACAATTACATATTTGTTTATGAAGTTTAAAAACATCCGTAAACAAATATCACTGTTTCAATTGGAACAATTAATCCGTTGACTAATACATTTGTGACTTTGGAATATGTAAGTCCTGGCTTTACACAGTAATCCTCCTGTTTTGAATGACAATTCAACAAACCTTCAAAAAGTGATAAAAAACTAACCTAACCTACGTAACCTATTTAACCTAGTTTTTATTTCATCACTTTTCAAGACTTTACATCACTTTTTAAAGGTATGTTGAATTGTCATTTTGATAAGTTATCCCGTCATCCAAAATTTCATCAGTCTCGGAATAAAACTGTAGATTTGTATTAAAATCAAATCCATGGCGCCCGTCCCTTGACCACCGCCCGCCCGTTGCGGACACTCTTCTTTATATAAATAGATGAGTTGCAATATCACAGTTTGCTTAAAAATGGGTGCGAATTAAAAGATTTGAAAATGCTAATCAAACACCAAATAATAATAAGTGTTGAAATGGAGAGTAAATAATTACAGGTTTTATTTACTTGATAACAATAAATAAATTACGTGCTTTGGTCCGAAGCCCACACACCTACTTCGTAAAGTTTCAGTTCCGAGTCCTGCGACGCTGCGCACCCGAATCACGAATTTTGAGATACGTACAGCACCGTTCCAAACAGAGTTTGTGTTGTATGAAAATATCCCATCTGTTTTTAGCTTAATATGTGTGTTGTGTGTTTAAGGGGATCCTTTGCCGTCAATTCCTATTAGTGGATTTGTTTACTAGTTGTGCTGCGCTTTTAAAACTGTAGTAATAACATTATAATTCAAAAGAGTCTTGTTCACCGTAGTTTTTCTTTTTGGACTTCACTGCACAACCGTTTTTTAGAGAAAAGAGAGAAATGCGGTTTCTTTAGACCAGCCCCAGGTTCCCGAAGCGGCGCTCGGGTTCTGGTGACAGTTTCCGAGAATAGCAAAATGTCAAACTGTGTGACGAACTAGACGCATATTTGATATAGAGATGGTTGATACTTTAACCGCTGGGTTCCGCTGGTTACTTAGTATTTAACATTGTTCGGTTGGCGTAGTGCTCATCAGGATGGAACTGGGGTTCCGCCAACGTCCAATCAGTCATTTAGGGTTCCGTGGCCCAAAGAGTTCGAGAACCGTTGCTTTAGACTGTTAGTGGGTTGATAAAAGAACACATTCATCATAACTTAAGTAATAAATGTTGTTTTTTGAATTAACGTGGAAAAATATGAGATCTGGTACTGTGGCAACTCGTTTTGTTATCAGTATTTATAAATAATATTGGAAATAACTATCATGTAACGGAGTGAAACCTAACTTAACCTACAGTTACTTTACTTGCAGATTGATAATAAGTGGATAACATGGACATTGAAAGAAACGTGCTGGTGATAGGAGGAGGGGGGCGTGAGCACGCCATCTGCTGGAAGCTGGCCCAATCTCCGCTCGTCAGAAATGTCTACTGTGCTCCTGGCAGTAATGGCATTTCGCAAACTCCAAAAGTGTCCAATGTGACAGATTTTAAGCCTGACGACTTCCAGGTAAGATTCAATGTTATGAATAAGGAATGAAGAAGAAAAACCAGATTTTGTATCTTCTACGTCAAATGCTCACCACTGACTCCTGTTCCTAGCTATTCAATTCTTCTATTTGAATTTGAATTCACGCTACTACCCAAAGATAATACAATACAAGGCGATATGCTGTGAGGTATGCCCGACAGTCAGTGAATCACGGTTTAGTGAGCGTGATTTTAATACGCAAAGAATTCATTCATTTAGTTGAGTTTGTGTTGTCACGGAGTATAGTTTGTCCTCGTTTTATTCAAAACGCCATCTTGTTCAGTGCAACTTTATTAAAAATGCGACACGCCAAGTGAACTTCAAAACAAATGAAATATTATTTCACCAGTAAGTACTAAATTAGAATACAATTTCAATTTTTAATGATTTTTCAAAGTTTTTATTGACGAAATCCCCCGTACTTTGCCGGCGAAGCTATCACGACCTAAAACTATCAAAGCTAGTGATGGGACGCGATTAGCGAAGGCGTGCAGTAGTATTAGTTAAGAAAATCGGTGACATGCTTCCATAGTAAAAACAACATAAAGACAGCATATCTCCTTGTATTATAATCTCCTCGCATTTGATACGCACTTAACATTTCACGTCCACATAGAAACGATATGCAACAAAGCTTTAAGAATGCTAGGATTTGTGCTAAGCAACTCCAGACATTTTTGCAGCTCGGCCGCGATTCGTGTGCTATACTATAGTTTAGTACGTAGCATTTTGGAAAGTGGTTCTGTAATATGGGGACCAATGGATTTAACTTACTCTCAAATGATAGAGAAAGTACAAAAGAAGTTTCTGAGATATTTATATCTTAGAGACTTCGGATATTATCCATGGTTATATCCATCAGCCTTTTTGTCCGGCATGCTGGGTATTAATAGCCTCACCGATAGAAGGAAAACTGCTTTGCTGATAACAGCATATAAACTTCTAAATGGTAACGTCTGTATTCCCGATATTATAGAAAAATTTGAGTTTTATGTCCCCGACAATTATACAAGAGCGCGCAGGCACAGAACCTTTGTCGTTCCAAAATGCAGAACCAACTTACCATTAGTAATGCCGCTCGGAAAAATGATTATGTTACTAAATTACTTGTCCCCTGATATAGATATTTTCCAACTTAATATTCACCAGTTCAAAAACGCTATTATTACTTAATAAATTAAAATAAAATGTATGTTTATTATTGGTTATGTATAACTGTAAATGTGCATTTAAAATAAAATAAATAAATAAATAAATAAATAATATCTTTATTACTAACATTATTAAAAGTGGAGGTACTTAGCTAACAGAAGATCGAACCCGCGATTCCTGGATGGGAAACCGATGATTTAAACCACTCGGTTACTAACCAGTCATGTTTAGTTGGCAAGCTGGTATTGTAGGCATGTAAACAATATTGCAGTTAAATTCTTTCCAGTACCTACTCAAATACTAGGGGCGTGCAATTCATAGAGGCTGCAGAGTTGTGCATGCCCAATTTAGTACTGCAGTGCTTAGGACTACATACCCCTATCAGACCTACTCCGGTAGAGTCACGGTTATAAGATCCTCGGGCATAGGATGGATGATATTTTCCTTGATCAATAAAAAAAACGTACTAGTTACGAAATTTCTAAAAATAATATTAAAATTGAAAACACACAGAGAGTATCTTATAAATGTGTGTTGACTCTATCACAACGTAATCACACATAATATAATGCTTTTGTGCACGAAACATGAAAACAGTTAAATTGGTGGTTTATAAATTCCAGGCCATTGCAAACTGGTGCAAAGCCAACACCGTCTCTCTGGTGGTGGTTGGTCCCGAAGACCCCCTCGTCAACGGTCTGGCGGACATTCTCAATGCTGCGGGCATCAGGTGCTTCGGTCCCCCCAAAGGCGGAGCCAGGATAGAAGCCGACAAGGACTGGTCAAAGGCTTTCATGATCAGACACAACATCCCCACAGCCATTTATAAGTCCTTCACGGAACCAAAACCTGCTAAAGATTTTATAAACACGTAAGTTTTATTTTTTAAATTTTGAAAGTAATTTTTTGCCTTACAAATTCTTCCAATATTTTTATGTTTGTTTATTTAGTATATTGGCTATGATTTAAAGAAATTCTTGACTGTCTTAAGTAGAAAATATAGTAAAAAAAAAATTGGAGAAAAATTTATAAAATTATGATAAGATATAATAAAATATAAATAAAAAATACATTGAATGATGCTCCAAGGAACTAGCGTCATTGATCCCTTCTACACCGGTGCATAGTCGAGAAACACGCGAAACGCGTACCAGTTGACATTTGTCACACGACGGGTCGCTTCTACGATTCAAATGGTATGCAACCCCATGTGACAGTATTAGTCAGCTCGGTTTAAACCTTGCAGACAAGTGCATAAGGCACATCACTGATTCTCACTTTCATCCTCATGTTCTTTTATTTATAAGTCCTTCACGGAACCAAAACCTGCTAAAGATTTTATAAACACGTAAGTTTTATTTTTTAAATTTTGAAAGTACTTTTTTGCCTTACAAATTCTTCCAATATTTTTATGTTTGTTTATTTAGTATATTGGCTATGATTTAAAGAAATTCTTGACTGTCTTAAGTAGAAAATATAGTAAAAAAAAAATTGGAGAAAAATTTATAAAATTATGATAAGATATAATAAAATATAAATAAAAAATACATTGAATGATGCTCCAAGGAACTAGCGTCATTGATCCCTTCTACACCGGTGCATAGTCGAGAAACACGCGAAACGCGTACCAGTTGACATTTGTCACACGACGGGTCGCTTCTACGATTCAAATGGTATGCAACCCCATGTGACAGTATTAGTCAGCTCGGTTTAAACCTTGCAGACAAGTGCATAAGGCACATCACTGATTCTCACTTTCATCCTCATGTTCTTTTGTATGCAACCCCATGTGACAGTATTAATCGGCTTGGTTAGAAACGCGCACTTAGACAAGTGCATAAGGCACATCCCTGATTCTCATTCTCGTATATATGTTATTTTGTATGCAACCCCATGTGACAGTATTAGTCAGCTCGGTTTAAACCTTGCAGACAAGTGCACAAGGCACATCACTGATTCTCACTTTCATCCTCATGTTCTTTTGTATGCAACCCCATGTGACAGTATTAGTCGGCTTGGTTAGAAACGCGCACTTAGACAAGTGCATAAGGCACATCCCTGATTCTCATTCTCGTATATATGTTATTTTGTATGCAACCCCATGTGACAGTATTAGTCAGCTCGGTTTAAACCTTGCAGACAAGTGCACAAGGCACATCACTGATTCTCACTTTCATCCTCATGTTATTTTGTATGCAACCCCATGTGACAGTATTAGTCAGCTCGGTTTAAACCTTGCAGACAAGTGCACAAGGCACATCACTGATTCTCACTTTCATCCTCATGTTATTTTGTATGGAACCCCATGTGACAGTATTAGTCAGCTCGGTTTAAACCTTGCAGACAAGTGCACAAGGCACATCACTGATTCTCACTTTCATCCTCATGTTCTTTTGTATGCAACCCCATGTGACAGTATTAGTCGGCTTGGTTAGAAACGCGCACTTAGACAAGTGCATAAGGCACATCCCTGATTCTCATTCTCGTATATATGTTATTTTGTATGCAACCCCATGTGACAGTATTAGTCAGCTCGGTTTAAACCTTGCAGACAAGTGCACAAGGCACATCACTGATTCTCACTTCCATCCTCATGTTATTTTGTATGCAACCCCATGTGACAGTATTAGTCAGCTCGGTTTAAACCTTGCAGACAAGTGCACAAGGCACATCACTGATTCTCACTTTCATCCTCATGTTATTTTGTATGGAACCCTATGTGACAGTATTAGTCAGCTCGGTTTAAACCTTGCAGACAAGTGCACAAGGCACATCACTGATTCTCACTTTCATCCTCATGTTCTTTTGTATGCAACCCCATGTGACAGTATTAGTCGGCTTGGTTAGAAACGCGCACTTAGACAAGTGCATAAGGCACATCCCTGATTCTCATTCTCGTATATATGTTATTTTGTATGCAACCCCATGTGACAGTATTAGTCGGCTCAGTTTGAAACACGCACTCATACAAGTGCACAAGGCACATCCCTGATACTCTTTCTCAAATATATGTTCTTTTGTGTGCAACCTATTTTTGCTATGCAACCCCATGTGACAGTATTAATCGGCTCAGTTTGAAACGCGCACTCAGACAAGTGCACCATGCACATCCCTGATTCTCATTCTCATATATATGTTCCTTTGTATGCAACCTATTGTTGCTATGTAACCCCATGTGACAGCATTAGTCGACTCGGTTAGAAACGCGCCCTTAGACCCTGCGCCGAAAAGTTCTACAATGGGCTGCGCTGCAAACCATTTCCTTAATTTAGCCAACTTTACTTTTCTGTGGAAGGTCTCGTTATTTTGATGATCAGTGTACGAATCATGTCGTTGTTTATTCAAGACATGCTGGTTCATGGTTTGTCTCCAGCTCTTCGAAATGATACCCGGATTTCAGGGCAAGTCTCTTCTGAAGTCAATGAGCCTCAGGGCGTCCTCTGTGGGCTTAAAGTACAAATGATACCCGGATTTCAGGGCAAGTCTCTTCTGAAGTCAATGAGCCTCAGGGCGTCCTGTGTGGACTTAATGTACAAATGATACCCGGATTTCAGGGCAAGTCTCTTCTGAAGTCAATGAGCCTCAGGGCGTCCTGTGTGGACTTAATGTACAAATGATACCCGGATTTCAGGGCAAGTCTCTTCTGAAGTCAATGAGCCTCAGCGCGTCCTGTGTGGGCTTAATGTACAAATGATACCCGGATTTCAGGGCAAGTCTCTTCTGAAGTCAATGAGCCTCAGGGCGTCCTGTGTGGACTTAATGTACAAATGATACCCGGATTTCAGGGGAAGTCTCTTCTGAAGTCAATGAGCCTCAGGGCGTCCTGTGTGGACTTAATGTACAAATGATACCCGGATTTCAGGGCAAGTCTCTTCTGAAGTCAATGAGCCTCAGGGCGTCCTGTGTGGGCTTAATGTACAAATGATACCCGGATTTCAGGGCAAGTCTCTTCTGAAGTCAATGAGCCTCAGGGCGTCCTGTGTGGACTTAATGTACAAATGATACCCGGATTTCAGGGCAAGTCTCTTCTGAAGTCAATGAGCCTCAGGGCGTCCTGTGTGGACTTAATGTACAAATGATACCCGGATTTCAGGGCAAGTCTCTTCTGAAGTCAATGAGCCTCAGGGCGTCCTGTGTGGGCTTAATGTACAAATGATACCCGGATTTCAGGGCAAGTCTCTTCTGAAGTCAATGAGCCTCAGGGCGTCCTGTGTGGACTTAATGTACAAATGATACCCGGATTTCAGGGCAAGTCTCTTCTGAAGTCAATGAGCCTCAGGGCGTCCTCTGTGGACTTAATGTACAAAAAAGTAAATTTACCTTTTTAGGACAGTCATAACATGTTCAAAAAAGATAATAATGCATTTAATATGGGTTTCATTAGGGATGTAATGACACCGATATGTATATCGAATTCGCTGATACGTCATCTTCAATAATAAGTTTAAAATTATAATTTTCTTTTCATTTTCATGTTTAAATTAAATCATAATAAACAATATGTAAACATTCTGCTTTTGTTTGGGACTAATGCCATAATACTAATTTTGAAAATAAATTAATATCGTTATCTTCATCTTCCTACCTAGGTCCTTCCCAGCATCTGATTTATATTTCATACAGTACCGAAGGTAGAGTTAATCTCTTTGCTGATTCATTTAAAAGTGTTTACGACACCGATATTCGTGTCAATACGATTCCTGATATTTCAGTGGAAGTTTCATCAAAAAAGAATCTATAGAAAAAGTCATAAAAGAATTAGATAGCAAAAAATCTGCTGGACCGGATGGTATTCCTCCAATATTTTCAAAACCTGTGTTAGTAGTCTGATATATCCTCTTTATAAACTCTTTAACAATTCTTTAAGTAAAAGACTTTAATTCTAAAAGACTTTCGAGCTCAGTGGAAAAAGAGTTATTTAACCCCTATTCATAAAAAAGGCGATAAATGCGATATATCAAACTATAGACCAATTTGTATTATGTCTGCTTTACCGAAAGTTTTTGAGAAATTATTCCTAGATATCATTGTCAAACCTATCAACAAAATTATTGTTCCTAATCAACATGGCTTCATCACAGGTCGCTCTATCTTAAGAAATTTAATGATTTATGAAAATTACATATCTGAATCTCTGGGTCTCAAACAACAAGTGGACAGTATATACACTGACTTTAGTAAAGCTTTTGATAAGGTTCGACATCACATACTTATATATAAACTTCGATGTTGGGCATCAAAGGTAAATTATTGAGTTGGATTGTTAGTTATCTTAGCCATAGGGTGCTTAGTGTAAAGATTAATTCTGTACAATCTTATATATTCGAGGCCACAAGTGGGGTTCCTCAAGGGTCCCACCTCGGCCCAATATTTTTTTTATTATTCATCAATGATATTGTTGACCAATTTAATGATGTAGAAGTTCTGCTATTTGCTGACGACTTAAAAATATATAAAAGAATACGAAATGTATACGATTGTCAAATTTTACAGACTAACTTAGAACAGCTTCATCAATGGTGTGAACAAAATGTTTTATTTTTGAACATTCAGAAATGTCAAGTAATACGATTTTCCAAAACTCGTTATAATATCTTACATGACTACAAATTAAATAATATTAAATTAATACTGGTGTCACAAATTCGTGACTTGGGTGTAATATTCGATGAAAACTTGTCATTCATCGCACACATCAACTATATAACTAATAAGGCTTTAAAGATGCTTGACTTCCTTTGCAGAACTTTAACTGATTTTAAGTTCATAGATTGTATGAGAACCCTCTATATTTCATTAGTCAGAAGTCAATTGGAGTATAATTCACCTATTTGGTCCCCTTTATATAAAGTTCACTCCAATAATATAGAAAGAGTTCAGCACAAATTTCTTAAGTACGTAAATTTTAAGCTCAGAATTCCTATTGATTACATTAATTATGTCAGTTTGATGAATCAATTGCATCTAATAACACTGTCTGACAGGAGAATTATTTCAGACCTGGTTGTGTTACACATAGTCATTAACAACTTAATTGATAGTCCTGCCATCCTTGCCACTATTAAACTCCATGTGCCGACTAGGAATACAAGACAAAATATGACATTCTTCTGCAATACATACACGACCAACTATCAGACACACTCACTGACCAATAGGATGCATGATCTGGGCAACAAGTATGGGGGTGCTATTGATTTATTTATTGACTCCATTTATAGAATTAAGCATAATCTATACCAACACTTTGTCAAATCCTACAAATCAGAGTAGCGTTGGTAAATTAGTTTTAATGATTTGTCTTATATGTATTGTTGTTGTAATTTCTTTTTTTTACTTGTAATTACAATTTTACAATTGTGTATTTTGTACCTTCTTTAAAATGGATTACATCTATTTACTGTCAGTATCTCCTGTATAATACAGATATTCTTCTATGTACACTGCATCATGCATCACTTCTATGTAAAAGCCTTTTTAGGCGTATATATATAAATAAATAAATTTCATTATTTTATGACCAATTTTGTAATTTATTGTTTATTAATGGTCGTATCCATGTCACCGATAATTGACTTTAATAATCGTTACGATGCCGTGTTGCATTAGTGTAAACCGGGCTATCGAGTCTCGTTCTCGCGACTCAGTAATAGAGTTGGTTAATCTGAAATGAACTGTCACTGCGGTTCCGGACTGTAACCGCAATGACAGCCAATTTCAGATGTCATGTATAATCTCTATTTCTCTGTTGCAAGAGTGAGATTCCTGATGCCCGGTCTACAAAATTTATCTACATCTATGCCAATCCCAATTTATCAACATCAGAACTGCTGGGAACCCTTGGTATTTGGCATAGTTCTTTTGAATAGGTTGAGAAGATGATGACGGAATCATAATTTTCTTTACAAAATTAATTATACAGTACTGAAGTTAATAATAATTATTAATGAAAACATGACACTCACAATTATTTCTGCATGATTTCATAACAGTACGTCTGAAAGTAAACTAACTAACTAACTGACTAACCATCACGCCGTTTCGCCGCCGGGGTAGGTAGATAGGATGGACGGCCAAACAACTTGGTCTTGGCACATACTTCTTGCCTCATTCACACACATACATCGTCTCATATATACTCATCTATTATTCTGACTCTTGACATGGCCCGACTCTGAGTATCTGATTCACTTGATCGTGCCATGCCTTCCTCGGGCGTCCCCGACTTTTGCTACCGATCGCATTCGCATCAGATATTCTCCTTACACTCCTTTCTTCGCTCATTCGCTCTACATGCCCAAACCATCTAAGCATCCCTTTCTTAATTTTACTCATTATGCTTACATCAATCTTGCACTCTTTGCGAATCTCCACATTTCTCACACGATCATACATGGTTTTACCACACATACGCCTCAGGGATCTCATTTCAACAGCATTCAGTCTACTTTTATCCTTTCTCTGCCAGTTCCATGCCTCACTTCCATACATCAGGGAAGGTACCAGCACTCCATTGTGGACTGCTAACTTTGCTTCTTTGGACAATTTTTTGTTAGCACCTACTGCGTTCTGTGACTGAAAGTAACGCAATATAATATTATTAATTATTGCATTGAATAATTCTTGAGAAATATATTTCCAAAGTGTGTTCCCTCAGTGTTAATGACTCCAGAACTGATGTATTATTAGATGTACACAATATCAAGGCATTTGAGTTGTAATTTTCTAGCAGTTTCTGCACTTATAAACAAGACATATCCAGTATCATCTGGCTTGGTCAGGTCATGTCATGTCGTACAGAAATAAATAATATTGCTCCTTCATGTTAAAGGATGATTCTTTTGAGGATTGCGTTAGCCCCCGCATTCCTAATTTCTACTGATTTATAACAAGTTTCTCTTTAACTGTTTAAGTTCCAAATAAATATATGTTATTTTTAAGATAATATCTATACATTTGTTATGCCGAAACGTTAATTATATGACATTCCCTCGATAGAATGTATGTATATCCTGTGTTGAGAGCAGGCGCAGTTTACGTTGTTGATGTACTGTGCCTGTCACACTTGGAAATCCTGTGTTGAGAGCAGGCGTAGTTTATAATATAAGCAGTTTATAGCAAAAATAACAATACAATATTTCGTTTAAAATGAAAGACAATCAGTGTAGTACTATTGGAAATACATACTTATGAACAGGTTTGAATAAAATGTTGATGTTTGATATGTCTTGGCTGATTGTAGAGACTTTGTGTCTAATTTATATAAAATTTTTGTTGATAACAGGGCGGCGTTCCCCGCCCTGGTGGTGAAGGCGTCGGGGCTGGCGGCCGGCAAGGGTGTGGTGGTGGCGGAAAACAAGGCAGCGGCATGTGCGGCTGTGGATGAGATGCTGGTGGACAAGAAGTTTGGTGCCGCTGGCTCCACTATTGTCATCGAGGAGCTGCTTGAAGGAGAGGAAGTCTCGGTAAATATTATTCATAACAACCGGCATCAGTGTCAGTCAGCACATTGTGGGCTGCTCGACATTTCAGCTGGCCCACTAAGGGTTAAATAGTGAATTTATTGTATTTTTGTTTCCTATTTTGTGAACACAGCCTCGCGTGGGGTAACTCAGTGACACTTCGTGGTAACCTTGACCTGTCTAAGGTTATTAAAAAATTGGAAAAGATGTAACAAACAGTAAGGCGTCTTGTTTTATTTTTTGACAGTTAAATGGATACTAATACAGCCATAAAAAATGGTTCCTACAAAATACAAAAATGAGATAAATACTAGGCAAATGCTTCTTTGTGTTTAGTATAAATTTTGTTGTTTTCTGTTAAAGTGTGAGGAACATTAGGTATAATACATACATACATTAAATGTAATCTGAATCCTTGGAAATATGTTATTCAGCTGATTCCAGTTTATAATGAGATTTTTTTATTATTATTTGTTATCAGCTTTGAACCATGTCTGCTTTATAAATACATTGAGTCATTTCAAGATGTCACCCGTCTGACAATAAAGAATGAGAGTCTGCATCAGTTTTAATAATTATTGTTGCCTGATATGATGAACTAAGCTTCCTGATAACTCGCTAACTTTCAACGTATAACGCCATCTAGTGAGAAATGTGCACAGTACGTCCGATTTAATTCTACAAAACCGTGCAAACAAAAATACTACGATGACGGTAGCGAACTATATAGATGAACTTAAAAATGAAGTTTCCAAAATTCAAACAGTCAAGGATCAAAAAACAAAAAATACTATAGAACTCATAATAACGAAGTTGGAAGATGCAATTAAATCAGAAAATCTTTCATTACAAGACAAAATCATCAGATTACAAGAAAATATAATCAACAGTGACAGAAAATATATCAGTAATTTAGAAAACATTAAACATGATATTAGAAAAATAATCTTACCTGAAACCTATGCAGAAAAGGTAAAAAAACACGAACCAGTTGTTATCATAAAACCAAAAAAGAAGGATCAGGAAAATAATGAAACAAAGAATGAAATAAAAGACAATATTGACCCAGCAAATTTTGGAGTTACCGGCATGAGAAATTTTAAGGATGGAGGGGTTATAGTAGAATTTAAAAATGCCACAGATATTAACAAGGTTCATGATGAGGTGATAGCCAAACTGGGAGATAAATATGAGGTAAAGATTCCTCAAACAAAAAACCCATCCGTCAAAATTATTGGTTTATCTGAAAAATACAGTTTTGAAGAAATAGAGAGAAAAATAAAAACTCAAAATGAGACCATCTGTGAACAAAGCTCAAAAATAAAGGTGACATATATGAAAGAACTAAAAAACCAAAGAAATCAAACAACTTTTACTATATATGCCGACGTCGACGGAAAGACTTACGACAGAATGTTAAAAGCAGAAAAAATAAATATTGGATGGGACAGATGCAGGGTCTTTGACAATTTAAATATCATGAGATGTTTTAAATGTAATGGGTTCAACCACAAGGCTATAGATTGCAGAAACCTAAAATCTTGTCCAAAATGCGCAAAAAATCATGACGTTAAAGATTGCATGGATGAGGATATTCAGTGCATCAATTGTATAATGACAAGTAAAAGATTAGGACTGAAACTAAATTGTAGTCACTCAGCCATGAGTAAGGAATGCCCAATTTATAAAAGAAAACTTGAAGCAAAAATGAGCAGAATTTCTTTTTTATAAACAAAAGTTACGAGAAAGATGAAATTATATACTTGAACATACAAAGCATCATAGCACATTACGAAGAGGTCAAAATACTTTTAGAAGAGAAG
Organism: Hesperophylax magnus; assembly: GCA_026573805.1. Lineage (NCBI taxonomy): Eukaryota > Metazoa > Arthropoda > Insecta > Trichoptera > Limnephilidae > Hesperophylax > Hesperophylax magnus. Next base: position 976,027 of record JAIUSX010000192.1, on the reverse strand, counting down.
AAACCTTTTATGCTTATGATGAGTGAAACACATGTGACTGAAGATATCCAAGATAGTGAAATTATATTTGATGATTATAATACCATCCGTTGTGACTCGCATAGCAGACATACAGGAGGAGTGATGATTCTCTTAAGTAATAAAGTTCCATATGAAGTGATATCAAATCACCAACATGAAAAACATTGTTGGATTTTAGCCATCAGCATTAAATCAGGAATCAAGAAAGGTGTATATACTGTTATTTATAGATCACCAAACACGAGTAAATGCGACTTCTTAACATATTTTCAAAGATGGAGCATGGAAAATTTGCAAGATGAAAATATTAACATCATAGTTGGAGATTTCAATATAAATGTTAAAGCAAATGCAGACATATACACAAAAAAACTGAAATCTATTATTCAAACTGCAGGTATGAAACAATTAGTTAAAGATTTCACACGAATTACTAATACCTCTAAAACATTGATTGATCTGGTTATCTCAAATAAATTTAACCTATGTGTTAATGTATTAGATAAACATAAAATTACCGACCATAATATGATTCAAATTCTATTAAATGACAGAGAAAACTACAACTCCAGTAAAGAAACACAAGTAATAACATTTAAAAATTACAAAAGATACAATAAAGAACTCTTCATTCAGACCTTAGAGACTATTGATTGGAATGAAATAAATCAAATGGAATATAACAAAAAAGCTGACCAGATGATATTAAACATTAAAAAATCCATTGATGAAGTAGTTCCAGAACAGAAGATACGTAAAGGAAACAATAATAAATGGTTCACAAAAGAACTACGCACAATGCAGCATGATAGAGATACATTTTACAAGAGAGCACGCCTTACTAATAATACTATGGATTGGAATAACTACAAAAAAATGAGAAATAAATACTCCAAAGACATAAAAAGAACGCATAATGAGTACATAAAAAATAAAATAAAATCGGAAGAAGGGGATCCCAAAAAAATTTGGAAAAGCATTAAAGAATTAGTACATGGCGATAACAAAAACGACATAAAAATAGTAAACTTCCCAAAAGATATAAACGAAGAAAACATGGCTAATAGCTTTAATAAATATTTTATAGAAAGCATCACTCAAATTAACAAATTAATACCTAACATTGTTTTCAACCCCACAAATGATAATAACAACTCAAACAAAAAATTATTGGTCTTCAGAAAAATAACTGCAGAATATTTATTTAACATTTTAAAGAAAATTAAATCAAAAAACAGTTCAGATGGATTAACTATTAGTGTGATAAAAGATGCTTTTCCAGTAATTGGATCTACTCTATTAAATATTATTAATCAGACAATTGAAGAGGGAAAATTTCCACAGTCATGGAAACTATCTACCATTATACCGGTCCCAAAGGTTAAAAATACCAGAAAATGTGAAGAATTTCGACCAATAAACACCTTACCGAAATATGAACAGATACTTGAAGTAATAATAAAAGAACAAATATTGCAATACTTAGATGAACACAATATTTTATACCAAGAACAATCGGGATTCAGATGTAATAATTCTTGTGAAACAGCGTTAAATGTAATCGTTGAAGAATGGAAAGAAGGAATGAATAGTAATAAATTTATCTTAGCAATATTCTTGGATTTTCAAAGGGCATTCGAAACCATAGATCGAGAAATATTGATAAGAAAGCTTAAAGAAATTGGTTTCTCAACTCTAGCCATTAAATTAATAAAAGAGTATTTGAAAGACCGAATACAGTTAACAAAAATTAATAATCAATTTTCAAAACCAATGGAAAATAAATTAGGAGTACCACAGGGATCAGTCCTTGGACCTCTATTGTTCATACTCTATATTAATGACATGGTGAAAATATTTTCAAAATGCAAAGTACGACTATTTGCCGATGATACACTTATATAATATATAATTGGAGAAAACTATGAAGAACTAATAAATATTTTAAATAATGAACTAGATAATGTATCAAGATGGCTAAAAATAAATAAGCTTAAATTAAATACAAAAAAAACAAAATGTATGGTAATTGGTTATAAGAAGACATCCAGTGAAAGCAAAATCAAAATTGATGGTGAAATTATTGAAAATGTTACCGATATAAAATACTTAGGAGTTATAATAGATTCCAAACTCAACTTTAACAAACATGCGGAATATACCCAAAAGAAAATTGGAAAAAAGATATCTTTCTTGGGAAGAATTCGCCAAAAACTGTCCGAAAAAACTGCAATCACCATTTATAACTCCATTATTGCTCCACATTTTAATTACTGCTCAACTATCCTTTTCCTGTGTAACGACTGAGAGCAAAATAAATTTCAAATTCTCCAAAATAGGGCAATGAGAACAATACTCAGACGAAATAGATATTCAAAAGTAAATAAAATGTTAAACGAACTAAATTGGCTAACGGTGAAACAGATGTTGACCTTGAACACGATGATATTTTTACACAAAATAGTAAACAACCTGCTACCCAAATATTTTTCGAATAAAATTGTATACAACAAGGACATACACCAACATAAAACTAGGACGTGCAATGAAATCAGGCTACCAAAGAAGGACAAAGCGAATACCCAGAATAGTATATTTTATAAAGGGATGAAATACTATAACGCGCTGCCGGAAAACCTTAAGTCTGCCCCAATTGAAAAGTTTAAGATGTTGTGTAGGAGCCATATCAAGAAAGAAAAAAAAACATAGTATATTTAAATGTAATAATTAATTAGTCATTTGTAATCTTAAATGTACAAATTACTAAAATAAAATCAATAAATAAATAAAAATAAATAAAAATAAAAATAAATATTTTTTTAATTATTTTTATTATAGCAGACGGTTGACATAAGGTTCCCGTGAGCACTTAGGCCATAGGCCCATTGTGCTATCTCCCATTTTACCTGATTCCTTTAACATGTCACGGAAATAATTCCTACTGTGAAAAATAATTATTTTCCTGACTTCGACTGGCAACATTTTTTGGTGAATTTGGGTTGGCACGGTTTCCGGCTAGGAAACGGCACTTCTTGAATGGACGCCGGAGAAAGAAACGACGTAGATTCGATTATGTCTGATAATCAAAGGGATTGGTCTTTGATTCGCTGTTGACTGTGGTTAGGCTTGTTGTTTATCATTATTCCGTATCGCTGTAAGTACGGAGTGCGTTTCCACAATGTTTTATGTGAACACTTCAAGAAGCAAGTAATGTTGTAATCATGTCGGATCAATCTTACAATCCTCACTCCATTATGAACCTCATGGCTTCATTACTGCCGCCGAGGGATTGCTACACGCCATTCCGAGCGATGTCCGCTTCTCCGCACCACAACATCCTGATGAATGTGACCGCTGACAAGGATAAATACCAAATTTCAATGGACATCCATCACCTCGCTCCTCACGAGGTCACCTTCAAGACATCTGGGGATTGGATCATTGTTGAAAGGAAGTACGAAGAATGAAGAAAAGCAGGTTGTTAGTTTAGCTCAAATTTCACAGGTTGTCTTGCAGTTGTTACCTGCTAAGTCATGGTTTGTTTTTGGTTAAATACTTTCTTTTGTACAATGACGGCGCCAGCCTTGACCCACTATATAACCTGGGAAGATCTCATATGCCCCGGCAATAGTTTTTGTTTTACTTAAGATTTGATTCCCCGTGCCTCATACGTTACAAACATTAACCCGGTCCCTTTTATAAAGTTCACCAGGGTTGTCATTGGATATGTGTCTATGTCTTCTGGTTCTACAATGTGTCTTCCCAGGTATCTGAGACATGTTCCAAACAGGGCGGGACATTGGCACCAAAGGTGAATTGGAGTCTCTTCATCCTCTTCACATTTCCTGCATCTGTTGGTGTCTTCTGAGATGGCAGTGTCCCGTTAGTAGTCCTACCAGTTCCCTCAGTGAGTTTTGTCTGGTTTGCCTTGGGACTGGTCCATTTATGAGTACTTTGGATTGCCTCATTCTGGATGCCCTTTCCCATTCCTCCCAGGATTTGACCCACTTTTCTTATTGACCTGGGAAGAAACGAGTCCAAGATCCTGTTAAAAAATATTACTAACATGACGAATTTATGTGTGCCCTTTCTAGATCTTTAAATATTTTATTTTTTATACGACACCTCACAAGAGCGCCCCTGTCTGTACAGTGTAAAAGCAGGGAAGCTATGTCACCACCCGCTTGGGGACCATTGTGAGGTGGGTTAAGGTAGAGGCTGAAGCGAGGGATGTATTAATGCGGGTCTTGAAGAGGCCCGGATTATATGAAGGAGGAAAAACAGATGTACGAGCCGACCATTCTCATGAAGCCTACATCAACTATGAACGGGTATTCCGCCTGTGTATGTCGAGATTTTAGAGCAGGCGCTATTAAATTACCTGTAGAACACAATCAGCATGCCCACATTGCGTCTGCATTAGAGATGGAAATCGGTCTGTTAATAATGGATCCAATGAGACGTACCACCCTCCTTTGCACAGAATCAGGTAGGTTTATCAAGTATTGTAGGGCTCCAGCCCTACTTCTTAATTCTAAATTCAATTGTTGGACGTACTTGAGATTTAGCTAGCTCTATACAAGATTCCCAGTTAATCAATGTTATTTTGTGAATTTGACACGTGCGTATAGAATATTATAATGTAAAGTTCATTTGTGAATATTCCAGCAGTAATGTATTCTACTAGTAGTAGTGTGCAGTTCTGATAAGATAGAGTTGGGATTGAAGAATGCTGATAAACATTGTATAATTTCAAATTGCATGCGCAAGCTTTATAAGCATGTAACACATTTCACTGCGGAAACATCAATTTAAAGATTCAGATGAGGTTACAAGTTCATGAAGATTAGATATTATCAAATGCAATGCGATATGAATATGTACATCATAATTATTGTTCTCTTTACATAGAAACAACATTTTGTTTACTACAAGTTATGAGGTAAAACTTTGTACCACCATGCTGAACATATGAGGAGCTCAGTACCAGCCTAATCAACCCCGAAAATTGGAAACGAGCTAAAGAAAAGACGTTAAAGTAAGTCAGTTCACCCGTAATACTATTCCAAATCTGTACTCATTTCAATGAGGTTTTCTTATATAAATACGACGATATGAACTTTGAATCCTGCGTTTTTAAGACTAATAAACATATTTTGATGAATACAATTAAAATTAGAAATGTTTCCTATTGAAATAATGGCATTATTGTTTGATTTTAAAACCAGCTGAATTTGTTCAAATGTCATGTGCCAATTGCGGGGTGGTTCAATCGATACATAAAATTTAAAAATGATATTACATTAATATTTTTTTTATCTAATTTATTTTTGTAAAGGACAAGATTTAAATGCATTTATTTGCTATTTATTATTGAATCAAATAATTAATATTTTCATGTTTTTACTTAACTTAGGTATTCGTCAAAAGGCTTTCCCAGATATCCAACGTGTGATCATCGCCGTGGCTTACAGTGTAGGCTATTAACGATGAATGATTTAAAGAAGTTCCATGACGCATTCTACTCCGTCCCAGCAAAAGACAAACAAGATGCTTTTATATTGAAGTTTGGCAGAGTACGCCCACCCAAAAGACGCCGCAATGGAATTCAGCAACCAAGTAAACCAAAATTATCCACATTTCAATATAGCATCCTAAATTCAGCCGGAAATAACCTGCCTACCTGCAGAAACACATTTTTGTCTGCATTGAACATTACTAAGCATAGAGTTATTGGAGTGTTTAAAAGATTCAAAAAAATTATTGTTTGGTGCCCTTAGAAACGAGGGGTGGCTCGAGAAAGGATTCATTATTTGAAAAAAAACTAGAGTCGGTAAAAAATTTCATTAAGGGGCTCAAAGGAACTGAGTCTCACAACATACGCGCTAGAAGTACAAGAATTTATTTGGATTCAAGTCTTAGCATTTCTAAAATATGGAAAATGTACAATAGTCAAGTACTTGACGATTTAAAAGTGAAAGAATCTTATTTTAGGAATGTCTTCAATACAAACTTTAATATAAGTTTTTCAAGTCCTAGTACAGACGAATGCAGTACATGCATCGAATTAAAAGAAAAACTAAAAATTGAAAAGGATGTAATTAAAAGGGATGATCTTGTTTTCAAATTAACACTACATAAAAAACAAGCTGATTGTTTCTTTCAATACTTGAAAGATAAACCAGACGATTGTTTTCTTATGTCTTTCGACTACCAGAAGAACTTAGTTTTACCAAACGTCAGCGACCAGTCGGCTTATTATTCTAGACAATTGTATTGCTACAATCTAGCTGTCGTGACTGGCACGTCGAAAGACCATCTATCTCCAGATAATGTCTCAATATACACCTGGATGAAAACCAAGGAAGGAAATCATCAAATGAAGTGGCTTCGATAATCTTCAATGAGCTGAAAACCAAATCATTGGTGGGCTTCAACAACATTAGGTTGGTGGCAGACGGATGTGCTGGCCAAAATAATATTTCCCGTTACAGGACATTCTTTCCTCCCGACAGACCGGGTATTCTGTCTTATTGAAAAAGATTTGAAAAAGAAGGCCACGATAATAAACGTAGAAGAATACCATGACATTTTTAAAACACGTGGTTCTTTAAAAACAATTGGAAGTGACTGGAAGCCTTTTAATTGGAAGGATGAAGCAAAACTTCACATAAAAGCAACTGGACAATTGCATTTCAAAATTTCTCAATGCAAGAGATTTACACTGCGTAAAACCAATAAAAATCAGATTTTTGTAAAAGGTGAACTATCTTACAATAATAACGTTGCAGGAGAAAAATCAATTCTAAAAAAAAAACATAATTTTGAAGACATAAATGCAGCACCCGTAGCGATAGGAATAAAAGTGAACGAACACAAAATTATCGATGTGGACAATTTACTCTGTAAACACTTTGGTGCAGAGTGGAAGTGTATGGAAACCCTGCAGTGGTACAAAAACATAATAGACAATAATTTGACAATTAATCAACCATCAGAAGAAGAATCTCCATGTGAATGTTTTGAAAATGATATAGGCGTTGAGGAATTTCTATTTTAATGTTGTTTTCTTATTGTTTCATTTGTAAAACTCTATTTAAATTTTTATTTCATTTCAATGTTCAATTGTATTATTATTTATTTTATAAAAAACATCGCGTGAGAGCTGTTTTGCCTTCTGAAAGCATTACCAACTTCAGGACACTTACTTACAGACGATATGTATTTATATTATTTCTTAATAGGTACTCATAATGAAAATTTATTGCTTTTTTCCTATGCTCTTATTGATTTCCTAGTAAAATATCAGAAAGTATTATGTAATGGTTATTCCCCTTTTAAGTTTCCCCAATTACCGCATTGTTTAAATTTGACCAAAGTTCGTTAAGTGAATTATACGCAAATGATGACTCAGGGGTTTCTTTTTCCAGTATAATAAAGTATTTTTATGTATGGTCTCTAATATTTGAACTCGGTTTAAATATATCTACGAGTGGCGAGCGAAACTATCTTTCAGATTATTAGAATTTTTGTTAATTTCCAACAGCTCTAAAAAATTGAGATTATGCCCTTTATTTTGTATGTGTAAAGGAGTTGGCTTACTATGTATTACCAAGTGAGTATTTTTGTTTGTAACCATTTTGTTGTTATGTTATTCGTGAAAAATATACTTGTTAAAAATGAACTTGAACAGCCTTTTATTTCATATTATGGACCTTGGACCTTTGTAATACTTTGTTTCAAAAATGGACACTTACAGGTTCATGTGTTTCAAAAACGGACAATTGCTGGTTTTGGTATCAAAAGCGGACATAAGCATTTTTAAATTTAAAAATAAATTAGTTAGAGTATTAAATTGTATAATTTTATTTATGGCTTGTGATTCTTTACGCTCAAGGATTATGCAGGTAAAAAAAATTCAGATATTTCATACCTACATATTCAAAACAAAAAACTCACTCTACTGCAAAATAATCGAAATGGCTTATGTCCCACTTTGATACTGAGCTCCTCATATGGAGATGCAAAAAGAATGCAAGACTGATGTAAGCATAATGGTTAAGATTAAGAAATTCAATGAGACGAGGAAGAGAATAGATATTTGGGCATGTGAACGGATGAACAAAGAAAGGAGTTTAACCCGTTGTACGCGGACCTCACAACAGTTGTCTTGCGATCATGTCAATACAGAACGACCGCTTACAGGGGCACCTAGCATCGAAACTTCACGCATTCAAGGATTTAATGAGAATATTTGACGAGGAAGTTAATGGTAGAAAAAGTTGGGGTTGTCCGAGGATGACGTGGCACGATCAAGTGAATCAAATACTTGAGTCAGGTCATTTGGCCTACCCCTGCGGAGAAGCGGCGTGATGGTTAGTTGTTTCAACTACTTTCAATCTCTTTTAGGTACTGGCCTTCACAGACGGTAATACAGTCCGGCCAATGTTGCCAGCACAGGACCACAAGAGGGTTGGGGAGGGCGACACCGGCCCCAACACTGGAGGCATGGGTGCCTACTGCCCCTGCCCACTGATCTCCCCCGAGGAAATGGAGTTTGTCACCAAGAACGTCCTCGAGAGGGCTGTGGCCGGACTGAAGGCGGAAGGAATTCACTACGTTGGTAAAAATTCCTTTCATTCGCTGTTTTTAGGGTAGTTAGAATTGATTCCACCAATAAACAGAACAATGAACTATTATTTTATCATTTCAAGCAATGTTTTGATTCTGAATTCTGATTCTTTCACCGAGAGAATCTATTACTCTGGGACGTGCCGCAATATACCGTATACTATTTTATATTAATTAAATGTTTTCCCATTTATTTACCTTCCCCGTTACCGTCAGCCTCACAACATAAACCATTTAGGGATGTCATAGTCCTACTGGTTCCGGACATCTGGGAGCGTTTGGACTCTTGTTTTATTTTATTTTATTAAATGTTTTCCCATTTATTTACCTTCCCCGTTACCGTCAGCCTCACAACATAAACCATTTAGGGATGTCATAGTCCTACTGGTTCCGGACATCTGGGAGCGTTTGGACTCTTGTTTTATTTTATTTTCATAAAACTTCCAAACTACAGTGATTGCTTTCTATGAAAATGTTTTGTTTGTTTTCAGGGGTTTTGTATGCTGGCATGATGTTGACCCCGAATGGTCCCAAGACCCTGGAGTTCAACTGTAGGTTTGGGGACCCAGAGACCCAGGTCATCCTTCCGCTCTTAGAATCTGACCTCTTGCTCATCATGGAGGTAAAGAAACACACACACACCAATATTTTATCATACTGTAAATTCTAGTTTACGCCTATTTCACCGCCCTACCTTTGGGTTATTATTCAAAATGTTTAACATTAGCAATAACAATACTTGTTTTCAACATACCACACAATATTTTATCATACTGTAAATTCTAGCTTACGCCTATTTCACCGCCCTACCTTTGGGTTATTATTCAAAATGTTTAACATTAGCAATAACAATACTTGTTTTCAACATACCACACAATATTTTATCATACTGTAAATTCTAGCTTACGCCTATTTCACCGCCCTACCTTTGGGTTATTATTCAAAATGTTTAACATTAGCAATAACAATACTTGTTTTCAACATACCACACAATATTTTCACACAACAGACTCATTTTTGACCCTTTTTACATCCTTTTGTAAGTCAGAGGTTCTCAACATAAGATGTCACCCAATATTTTTTGTAATAATATTCTATTGAATATTTTGTATTGAATGTAATATATCAATCAAAATAATCTCGATACATTCTGCAAATGAGGTAGCCAGCGATTGATGGTGTTCAAAATGAAAATAACACCTTTTCTTAGGCCATTTTTTCACTACACTTTCAAAGGGAAAGTCTGATTATGGAGAGTTTTATGATTTATGACGTTTTACCAATTCCTTCTTCATACGAGCCAATCACAAAAAGAGTGGAAGTTTACTGATAGCCATGGACCTCACTGTTACAAGGATATTTATTCATAATAAAACCATACATTTTAGTACTCTTTATTTATTTTATTACACTAAAAGAATTTTTTTAGACGTAAGGGGTTTGGGTTGCTTGATGGTCTTCCCCCTTTGGATGAAAAATCTGCTGTATGGTAGTTTTCCAAATATTGAAAAATTACCTTTTCTCTAAATGTAGAGTTATTTGAAACACCACCCTTTTTTTTCAACACAAATGCATTCCAGAGTGCTTGCTCCAGAAAATGGAAAAATATTTTTTTGTAATATTTTCTCCCCTGTTTTCTGGTGACAGGGCGAATCGCCAAATGCTGGTCAACCCGATCTACTCCACCCATCGTAAAATTATATTCGTTTGCTACAGTTGGGCGTTGTTTGCCCGATTCAGTTTGCATCATCGTGCAGCTATGGACAGTGGAGAGAAAAAACACATCTTTTTTATCTCTCCACCTCATCACCATGATTTTCCCCTTTCTGTAGGCTTTGGTGTATCCACGAGCAACCTTCTTAGGAAAAACAATATTTTTGGGTACCCCTTTTCGTTTGAATCTTAGTGTTCCTACTGACGGCCGGCATAGTCCAGTGGTAACGCATTGGACTGCCATTCCGAAGGTCGCGGGTTCGAACCCGGCGTGCGCAAATAAATTTTATTTGATTAATTTGTGTTATTTCACAATTAATTAATTAAAATAGTATATTTGCGGCACGTTCCAGAGTGGAAGATACTACCAGTGTCGCCCTGGTGTAAGACCACCATTCAGAATTGAAACGTTGCTCCAAATGGCTTTAGCCGTGTTTAGTGACTAGATCTGAATAGCCAGGTACTTCCCCACCTTCCTCTTTCCCTTCCCCACTTACCTTCAGCCTCACAACATCCCCCAATTGGGGATGCCGTAGTCTCACTGGCTCCAGACGGGAGCAGTTGGGACTCTTGTGAGGTATTCACTATAAAAAAAAAAAAAAACTAATAACTCCGCTAATTCTGGTGACGAGTAAAACTGTCTGTTGTCAGGCAGTACCCCTTATTGAGCAATGGTCTCATTAGTGACATAACCACTTGTCTGTTGTCAGGCAGTACCCCTTATTGAGCAATGGTCTCATTAGTGACATAACCACTTGCCTGTTGTCAGGCAGTACCCCTTATTGAGCAATGGTCTCATTAGTGACATAACCACTTGTCTGTTGTCAGGCAGTACCCCTTATTGAGCAATGGTCTCATTAGTGACATAACCACTTGTCTGTTGTCAGGCAGTACCCCTTATTGAGCAATGGTCTCATTAGTGACATAACCACTTGTCTGTTGTCAAGCAGTACCCCTTATTGAGCAATGGTCTCATTAGTGACATAACCACTTGCCTGTTGTCAGGCAGTACCCCTTATTGAGCAATGGTCTCATTAGTGACATAACCACTTGTCTGTTGTCAGGCAGTACCCCTTATTGAGCAATGGTCTCATTAGTGACATAACCACTTGTCTGTTGTCAAGCAGTACCCCTTATTGAGCAATGGTCTCATTAGTGACATAACCACTTGTCTGTTGTCAGGCAGTTCCCCCGTATTGAGCAATGGTCTCATTAGTGACATAGCGACTTGGGAGGAGATTGGAAGATGTTTGTAGCTCTGGTCAAAAAGGGTATTTTTTCCTGTATAAATAATTGTGGACCATATATATCCTGAGGTGGACTCACACAACATATATGTCTTGATGCCAAATCTCGATCTTTTGAGTGGCATGTACTGTATCCATCCTAGACGTTCTTTGTATAACATCAAACTTTCGTCTATGGTCACATTTTTCTCGGGGATATATCCTTGTTGAAATTTTTTTTGCAAATATTGATACACAGGCCATATTTTGTTCAGTTTGGGATTGGGGTGGGTCGATTCGTTGTATTCAGAAGTTTTCAAAGCCTGCCAAGATTATCGAAATCTGGCAGGGTATGCGTGACATCATACGTACCTTGGTTTTGCCGGTTAACAGTAATCAATCCTAATTAGACGTATGAAATCAACAAATCCCAATTTAAATATTTAGCCAGATTTTCAAAAAATCGGTGAAGACTTTCAAAATTTTACCTGAACATCATAGTTGCCTTGGAATCCAAGAAATTTTGACCACCAACAAAAATATAAATCTCCCTTGACATAATTTTTTTTTTAATAAAACACCAACACCAATTGCATCCAATCCAAGGAAAAGCTTCCTTGCAAATAGAGTGGTAGATGCTTGGAAAAAACTTCCACAACATGTCGTCGATTCTACTAATATAAACCAATTTAAAGCTCGATTGGATTCTTATTTGGAGACAAGAAAGGATTAAATTATTTAAAACAACTCCATTAGTGTTAAACTTATTGTGAAATCAGATATGAGCGCATCAGCAGAATGCTGCCTGCTCATTAAATAATAAAAATAATTTGTTTACGACTGTTGTGACCCGTGTGCAAGTCTATGCACCAGTGAGGTAGCGGTGTAAGTTCTGTCAGAACCGCCGACTAATCATAGGGCGTTTAAGTCTCTTATGGTTCATGAATATAAATTATATTTAATTTCAATTGCACATAAATCATATTAACATTTTTAGGAATGATTGTAGAGTATAAAGGTGTTACATACGACGTTGTGCACTAGAATGTAGCAAATTATAGTGTAGCAGATGTATAGCATGAGATCTCTTGCAAAGGATTGGATTGTGGGACAGTGGTTTCATGAATAAGATAAATTACTCATTTGTTCTCAAACAATAATACTTGTGAATTTAATCAACTTAAAATATATGAGTACAGCTCATAACACTTATAACTACGTAAAGTAAGAGAGAGAGAGAGTGCGAATCACTTCGAAAGAATTTTATGTTAACATAATCAAATTGTGACGGGAGTGCAGCGATTGTAGACTTAAAGCTCGATGTCTCAATCCTCGGCTTCCTCCTGTGTGTGTCTCAAAGGTCTGTTCCAAAATCATCCATAACTCTTCAACACTGATAAACTTGCTGTGTCATCCCAATGTCGGTAGTGCTGTATAGCAAAGTCCTCGTTCCTCAAACAGAAGCAATCACAAAAAATATATTAAATAATAAAAAAGGAAAACACCTGCTCGCCTCTCCTTTATAAAGAACTTTTCTGAAAGACCCGGAGCGTTCATGACCAGGTTATATGTAACTCAACGTTCGGACGCCTTCGGCAAACTCCGGCTAGTATTGAGATTGCTTCAGTAGGGATGTGTCGATAGAATAATAACCCACACGTTACATGATAATTGCTCAAGTGAATATGTTCCTAACTGTGACTTGTGATTTTAATAATACTTTCAGGCCTTTCCATCAATGTTCAACTATTTATGAACTTATTGGCTAGTTGGGAATGCCCCATGCTAGTTGGGGTGCCACATGCGGGGTGTCTGGACAAAGCTATTGACGTATGCCCCGAAGAGATAAACCGATAGAAGGGTCTTGTGGAGATGAAGTTTTGAAGATTGGTTTAGATCACACTTTGGACTGAAAGAATTGTCTTGTCACGGATGTGTGTGGTTTTCAGGCTTGTTGCAATGGTACCCTTAACACCTCGGAAGTGGCTTGGAAGTCGGGAGTGCACACTGCGGGAGTGGTGATGGCCTCCAAGGGCTACCCGGAGACTGCTACAAAGGGCTGCGTTATAAGCGGTAAAGATTATATTTTCAGTAAACCTTGTTCATTTATATTTTGGTTTTTTGAAGAGCGACAAACATTATAATTCATCCCACTTCCTTGTTTCTTGTGCAATGACTTAGCTAATAGAGAATTGAACCCGCAATGCCACAGTGGGAACCCGATGCTTTTGACCGCTTGGCTACTAACTGGTATTTAAAAAATACAAAATCAGGGAAAAATCATCTTGAATAGGTAACGTAGAAATTTTATACACCTTTTTTGTTTGTAATTTCTAGGTCAACAATTTAGCTCTTCTATCATGTAACTTTGAAATATCCTTTTAACTAGTGGCAGCTGGTGACTTTGAGTTTGCTATATTGCCTTGATTAAAAATACGAATATATTATTGTAGCACAAGATTTTTTTTTAATAAGGATATTCGGAATTTTGATATTAGGCAAGTTGCAAATTTATTTATTTTTACATATTTTTCAATGTTAGCACTCTAGCACAAATTAAACCAAATAAACTAAAATGAAAGGCACGAGCTGCCACTGAACTTAACTTAACTGTCGAAATAAATCATGAACCTATATTCTGTGTCTTGTTCTGTTTCATTTAGATTTATTAGTATTATCTTCTTCTTCAATTATAAATTACAGTTTGATAAATAATGCCTTCAGAAGGCGAAAAAACTGTCACACGTAATAATAATTACACAGCAGAACTTGTTTATAAATAAACTGTTTTTTGTAAATTAAATAATAATATTATTAAATATATAAAGTAAAAGCTTAATCTTAAAATGGAGTTCTACAAATTAAAAATGGTAACAATAAATATGATCCAATAATAATTGCTTTCATAAACGCTCTACGAAAAAAGAAAAAACTGTCTTGTTGCAGGTACGAGCATGGTGTCCAGCCTGCCCGACCACATGATATTCCATAGCGGCACGGCGCGCTCCTCCAACGGGGCGCTAGTGACGGCCGGGGGCCGTGTGCTTCTGGTGGCTGTGACCTCGCCCACACTGCGGGGCGCCGCCTCGCTGGCAACGGCGGCCTGTAAGCAGCTCACCTTCCCAGGGGCGCACTTCCGCAAGGACATCGCCCACAAAGCTTTCTCCAAGTAACAGACACTCATTCCTCCACCTCTAATTCATTCTGATTCTATAAACCCACCTAACAACGTAGCACAACCGATATAGTTCCCCTGGCTGTAAGGCTCTTCCTCCACAGCGTTACTAGATGATTCAAGTATCTTAGAGACTACGCTATCTGCTCGGAGGAATTCGTTGACACCGCCAGTCTCCCACGACTAGCCGGGCAGTTGTTCCCACTCATGTCATTGAGACTTTAAATTTGGCCTCACTTGTATCAGATATTTTGTAACAATGCGTGTGCTTTAGATCAATGGTAGGAACAAAACAGTTAACAAAGAATGACGGAGTATACAAATAATAACAGCTACCTCAACTGTTTGGTTGAAAGCATTCAGTTTGATGTTTCAAGAATCCAACAATGATCGGTGGCGACGCAGGTCATACGATTTCAGTATTGACTTGTACGGACTGAGCGCAACAAGTTGGTTGCGAAGGGAGTATGTACGTAACATGAGTATCGGATACTTGTGTATCCCTGTGGAAGGTGGGCCCAAAAGTACAGACAGAGGCTGCTCTGGTGAAGCGTCTCATAAAAAAATGAAAACAGTAATAGCAAATATATGAAAATAGGTGCGGCAAGTGGTGTGCAAGTAACCTCACAACATACCCCTTTGGTAGATGCCACAGTCCTACTGGCTCCCGGTGGTTGGGAGCAGTTAGCACTATTGTGTGGTTTTCACATTTGGAAAAAGTGGATCACCCCGCCCTTACACGCGGACACCATATCTGGATTAGAGATGTCTCAAAATGGAATCAAGTGAGAAATTACCAACAGAGATCACTGCCAAAAAACAGTATTATAATGCAAGTACTTCTGTGCAGTCCTAAAGTCTTAATGAAATATGGACCTTTTGTTGATAGTTATTGTGTGCTTAAACTAATATATTAAAAAAATATAATGCAAGTACTTCTGTGCAGTCCTAAAGTCTTAATGAAATATGGACCTTTTGTTGATAGTTATTGTGTGCTTAAACTAATATATTAAAAAAATATAATGCAAGTACTTCTGTGCAGTCCTAAAGTCTTAATGAAATATGGACCTTTTGTTGATAGTTATTGTGTGCTTAAACTAATATATTAAAAAAAAAACTTTGCAAAAAGTTTCTCAGCTGCTGTAAAACAAACGAGCATTTGAAATCTTGCATGCATATTATATTTTATTTATGTGCATTTTTGTTGCTTTTGCATTTATTTCAACCATGTAATGAGCCTCTTGCTGCCTTTTTAATTGGCTTCATCTCTGATTGATGAATTGATTTTTCTTCTCCACGTAAATGCTAAAAAAACATTTGAAATGATTTTTTTAATTGAATAAAAAAATGGGATTTAATTAGTGTGAAATGCTAATAATTTTATTTTAAATGATTTATTATGAATAAAATAATTAGCTTGTTACTTTACTGCATAAAAATAACCTGAAATTTTATCTTCCCTTTTATTATAATACTCCGTACTGTGTTTTGAAACCAGACAGTGAAATTGTCAATTTTAGCTTGTGCGTGTTGTTTTTACGTAATTGTAAAATAAACTCATTATTTTTATATTTATTGAAACAATCATGAACCCTTGATTAAATCCATAATTTATGAAAATATAAACAAATATCTATGCTTTGATTAGGGGGGTAAAAGCATTGGATAAATAATTTTTAGTTTCAATGCCGCTCAACAAATATCATTAGTGTTTATTTTCAAGTTAAAATATTTAGTTTATGTAGTTTGAAGGTGTCTCCATAGGTGTCAGTAGTAGTACCACATGACAGTGGCAACTGTCAGACATTTGGGTCTAATACCTGAATGGTTATGAAGATAATCGATCTACAGGCGAGCGTCTTCAGTCAGTATCTCCCCCGCTTCAGAATAACATAGATCACCTATAGAACGGACGTGAGTCCAGTTAGATATTCATCATAAATAGGTCTCAGTAATCTCGGTAATCTCAGATGAACTAAAGTATTATTAAAATCTCCTGATCATCAGGTGTATTACTAATCAAAGAGGAAATTAACAGTATACCACATAATATGATGCAAAAAACTTAGTAATGTGGTTGTGCTTTTGGCAGGTGCGGCGGTCTCTCCTATCTGGACAGCGGAGTGGACATTGAAGCGGGGGCGGCCCTGGTGCGCGCCATCGAGCCAGCCGCGCGGGCCTCGCACCGCGCTGGGGTGCTGGGGCGCCTGGGCTGCTACGGGGGCCTGTTTCAGCTGGCCAAGGAGATGTGCGTGGGCCCCGACGGCAAGAAGAGGCCCTTCAAGGACCCTGTGCTGGTGGAGGGGACAGACGGAGTGGGCACAAAGTTGAAGGTTATTTCAATTAATATTATATTACGAATTAGGGTATGCTGGAATAACAGTCAAAACACTGTGGTTCAATCGTCTTTGTAAAGATTTTCTAGGTTACCGCCAGTAAGTATTGGAATACTTTTAACTGATTGATTCATATTTACAATGACTTAAATAAACACCCTAAGAGAGGACTTGGCATACCAATAAAAAATTCTGTCCAAATTGTAGAACAAAAATGGCTGCCCAGATGGTGGCAACGCCAGACCGTTTCCATGGTTATTTTTTATTCAGTGGCTTGTCATATTTTTGTCATTTGGGGGAAATAACAATTATTTCTTACATAACCCATTAAATAAAATGCATTTTTGTTTGTACAATACTGTATTTAAGGAAATCATAATAATAATAGTAGTATTTTTTACCCCATAACCTAATAAACATAATTGTACCCATCGAGTTACATGCAATGTTCTGTTGACGATGCATTCTTCAAAATGTATTCAACACAAGAGTTCTTGGTTGACTTCCAACCCTCGTGTCGCATAGATTTGAAGCACCTTTTTTTCGCTGCTACGGGCACCGCTTGGAAATCTGAAAAGTGAACTTATATCACAAACATATTAAACATATACTTATAAAAATGGAAGTTACTAAACAAAACAAATCATAAAGCAACTTGGGTAGGAACTTTCACCAACATTTGGAATAGTGATTTCCTAATATTCCATTCTTAAAGTGTAACAAAGAAAAGAATATGATATATGCTGGTATATGATATATCATTGAATGGTGCTTCTCTAAATAATAAAACAAAGTCGCTATCCGCGTCTGCCTATTTGTGCGCTTAGTGTTTCTAAACTACGTAACGGATTTGTTTACACTATCATTTAGAAAATTTCTTCCAGAGGGTTTATTTATATAAGACATTATATTTATAGAAAGTAGAGAATATTCAATGTTTTGTAATTACGTCAATTTCCCGCGCTTACATTGCTAACGCTGACTAAACCTTATTAGATGCATCAAAATAATGTACTACACAATTGTATATCTTAAAAAGGCCTAAAGAAATGTCTACGGTGGTATATGTCTATCTCCTATGGTTAACCCCCAGCAACGCCGGGTAGACGTCACCTAGTAATTCATAATTCTATGAATATAAATATAAACATGTTATAATGAATATTATCGTTGATAAATTGTTAAAACAGAATATATTAGCCCTGGGCCGCGCCGGTTTTTCGCTGAGCCTCTGTATTTTTATTGTTAATACTGCAAATATTTGTACGGCTGTACTGCCCGTTTCATTGGTGAAATATAAAATTTGGCCAGTTTCATAGAGAATAAGCTCCTCGGTGATTAAAACATTTCGGCTTTTATTTTATTTTTTTCTTTATTCAGTGTTTTTATTGGTTTTTACAGTTTTTAGGTGTTAAAACCACCAAGCTAGGCACATGCCCGTGTTGTGGTGGTTAATTAAATAGGCTGCGGTTTTAAACAAACCAAGTCTTCCTTTTTCTCAATTAAATTTTTTCTCATTTCTCAATTCAATTTCAAATCATAAAGCAAATGATATCTAATTACACCAGCGCCATCTGCTCTTCCAACTTTCCAGATTACCCGCCATTCTTTAGCGCCTCCAGATCAGTGATGTCGTCAAGGAAACAATAACATTTTTAATCATTGTAGATCGCCGAGGCTCTTGACAAATATGACACCATCGGAGTGGACCTGGTGGCCATGTGTGTGAATGACATCCTGTGCGCCGGCGCCGAGCCGTTCGCCTTCCTCGACTACATCGCCTGCGGCAAGCTGGACGTAGAGGTGGCCGCCAAGATCGTGGAGGGGATAGCGCAGGCCTGCAAGGAATCAGGCTGCGCCCTCTTAGGTCTGATTCATACACCTTAAAATTCAATTGATTACATCTTTTTTATTAAAAACAATAAATAAACAACTTGCCGATATTATGTTGTGGGTTCCGTTTAACATCTTATGTAAATAAGAAAATTGATGTTCAACAGGCAATTAGAATGTTAACAGGCATTTAGAATGTTAACAGGTATTTAGAATGTTAACAGGCATTTTGAATGTTAACAGGCATTTTGAATGTTAACAAATCACAAACCTAAACAAAATCAAGGAAATCTACAAATACCATTTTTATTGGTTATCTTTTGTTTTTAACTTTTTTGTACATTTTTGTGTGAGTTTGGGTTTTTGGTTTAACCTCAATTTCCGCAAATATTATATTCACCGCTAGTTAGTACTTACTGCGAAAGCAATAATTTATGGTATAATTTAAATTAGTTAAAAAAATCAACCTGTAAAAACAATACTGTAATATATATTTATTAATACAAATGGTTTGACTGAGGATTGAACTTTCCTCCTCAGGGACTGGAGTGAACCGCGCTAACAAGTGAGCCAAATCCCGTATTGGTTAGGACTTATTAACTGCTGTAATGTCATCTAATTTCAGAGAAATGCGTATATGTCCGATTGTGTATGCGTGGTTAACACTAAAAGTTGATAGAATGCATTGTAATCAACAACGAGTATATCTGTAGAGTTTCAGCTCGATCAGATGTCAGGAAGGGAGTTCATTTCCACTTCCAAGATTTGCATTCAGTCATTTATTAATACAAATGTTGCGGGATATATATATTTTCTGGTTTGACTGAGGATTGAACTTTCCTCCTCAGGGACTGGAGTGAACCGCGCTAACAAGTGAGCCAAATCCCGTATTGGTTAGGACTTATTAACTGCTGTAATGTCAACTAATTTTCTGGTTTGACTGAGGATTGAACTTTCCTCCTCAGGGACTGGAGTGAACCGCGCTAACAAGTGAGCAAATCCCGTATTGGTTAGGACTTATTAACTGCTGTAATGTCATCTAATTTTCTGGTTTGACTGAGGATTGAACTTTCCCCCTCAGGGACTGGAGTGAACCGCGCTAACAAGTGAGCCAAATCTCGTATTGGTTAGGACTTATTAACTGCTGTAATGTCATCTAATTTTCTGGTTTGACTGAGGATTGAACTTTCCTCCTCAGGGACTGGAGTGAACCGCGCTAACAAGTGAGCCAAATCCCGTATTGGTTAGGACTTATTAACTGCTGTATTGTCATCTAATTTCTGGTTTGACTGAGGATTGAACTTTCCTCCTCAGGGACTGGAGTGAACCACGCTAACAAGTGAGCAAATCCCGTATTGGTTAGGACTTATTAACTGCTGTAATGTCATCTAATTTTCTGGTTTGACTGAGGATTGAACTTTCCCCCTCAGGGACTGGAGTGAACCGCTCTAACAAGTGAGCCAAATCCCGTATTGGTTAGGACTTATTAACTGCTGTAATGTCATCTAATTTCTGGTTTGACTGAGGATTGAACTTTCCTCCTCAGGGACTGGAGTGAACCGCGCTAACAAGTGAGCCAAATCTCGTATTGGGTAGGACTTATTAACTGCTGTAATGTCATCTAATTTTCTGGTTTGACTGAGGATTGAACTTTCCTCCTCAGGGACTGGAGTGAACCGCGCTAACAAGTGAGCCAAATCCCGTATTGGTTAGGACTTATTAACTGCTGTAATGTCATCTAATTTTCTGGTTTGACTGAGGATTGAATTTTCCTCCTCAGGGACTGGAGTGAACCGCGCTAACAATTGTGCCAAATCCCGTATTGGTTAGGACTTATTAACTGCGGTAATGTCATCTAATTTCTGGTTTGACTGAGGATTGAACTTTCCTCTTCAGGGACTGGAGTGAACCGCGCTAACAAGTGAGCCAAATCTCGTATTGGTTAGGACTTATTTACTCCTGTAATGTCATCTAATTTTCTGGTTTGACTGAGGATTGAACTTTCCTCCTCAGGGACTGGAGTGAACCGCGCTAACAAGTGAGCCAAATCTCGTATTGGTTAGGACTTATTAACTGCTGTAATGTCATCTAATTTTCTGGTTTGACTGAGGATTGAACTTTCCTCCTCAGGGAATGGAGTGAACCGCGCTAACAAGTGAGCCAAATCCCATATTGGTTAGGACTTATTAACTGCTGTAATGTCATCTAATTTCAGAGAAATGCGTATATGTCCAATTGTGTATGCGTGGTTAACACTCAAAGTTGATAGAATGCATTGTAATCAACAACGAGTATATCTGTAGAGTTTCAGCTCGTTCAAATGTCAGGAAGGGAGTTCATTTCCACTTCCAAGATTTGCATTCAGTCATTTTCTAATACAAAACACGATAGTAATGAATTAACTTTTCTTATATTTAGGTGGGGAAACTGCCGAAATGCCAATAATGTACGACCGTGGCAAATATGATCTCGCCGGCTTCGCCGTAGGCATCGTGGAAAATGACCAACAGCTCCCGAGGATCTCCGATATCCACCCCGGAGACATCGTCCTCGGCTTCCCATCCACCGGAGTACACAGCAATGGCTACAGTCTCGTCCAGCGAGTCATCACCAACTCCAAGACCCGACTCGAGGACTTGGCTCCGTTCAGCAGGACAGGAAAGACCTTCGGAGAAGAACTGTTGATTCCGACCGGCTTGTATGTGAAGCCGCTGTTGAACGCTGTGAGGAGTGGCGAGGTGAAGGCGCTGGCTCACATAACAGGAGGAGGAATACTGGAGAATATTCCCAGGGTATTGCCGCCCGGTGTCATCGTCAGGCTGGATGCCTTGAAGTTCACAATTAATCCTGTGTTTGGATGGCTCGCAGCAATGGGTAAACACTTTTTGAATGTGTATTAGTTAATAAGCTTCTCTAATCAATCCCCTTTGAACATAAACATAAGAAATGCCGTGTTCCAAATTTCCAGTACAAAACTGTGTTTTACCATCATTACGAAATTCATATGGGGTGGATATAATATATATACATCCATTTTGAATTTTTGACATTTGATCGGTTAATTAAATTAAAATGGAAGTGACAAATAACACATTTTTTATTGGTTTGTTAGTTAAAATAATTTTAAGAGAGAAAAAATGTAAAAAATCTACCTTCTAATAATTGGTTTAATTTTCCCAAACCAGGAGGAATATCGGAGTTTGAAATGCTGAGAACATTCAACTGTGGAGTGGGCCTGGTGGCCATTGTCGCCGCTGCGGACGTGGAACATGTCCTCAGTCTGATCGACGATCCTGTCACTGTGATCGGTCACGTCGAAAATAGAATCAATGGTATGTTAATTCATATTTATTTATTTTTCTATTCCGTTTACTGTTATATTAAGCAAGAATGATTGTGTGATACTTGTATTGCAGAGGGTGTACTGTTACTGTTGCAGTGGTTAGTGAACATGAGCACCTCACTAGGAGAACCTGTGCTGAGGTATGATTTCAGATTTGGGGTCGTTGCCCGGCGTTACACATCTGCCCTGGTGATAGACACTGTAACGCTGTCTGAAATAATGCTTAAAGAAGGAAAATATATCACTCTGCTGAGATCACATGTTTTACAGTTAGGAAGGGTTGTTTCACAGAATTTGGCAATTAATCAAATTTCAAAGTTAATATTAAAGTTATGTTGAAAGTTCTGAAACAGAATTTTAACTTTGAAATGTTCAAATTCTGTGAAACAACCCGTCCTTAGTGTTTTGGTATTATATTTCATTTGTCCGTATGCAGGCAGCCACCAGGTGATGGTGGAGAACTTCAAGCAGGCTATGGAGCCTATCGTCAGCCAGTACGGAACCAACCTGAGCCTGACGCTGCCCCCCGAGGGCCTCTCCTACAAGGACTCTGGTGTGGACATTGAGGCTGGAGATTCACTGGTTAAGTTAATCAAGCCTCTGGCTAGGTAAATATAACCGTTTTTTTACTGTTTTATCACAACCGGTTTTTCATTTCTTCTCTCTGTAAATTTGTTTGTATGTTCCGTTTCAAAATGGTGACCATTTTAATGGTTCAATAAAGACCCTTTTCAAATGTGAAATCCTTGTGTTTAATTGAACTTTCTTATTTGCATTTTTTCAATATAATGGTACATACCTGAAAAAGTTTAAAAAAAGAGTAAATAGTGATGTGTCTTTGGAAAAATTGTATAATTCCTTATTTGAAATTTAAAAAAATGTTGCGTAAAATATTTATGGTTTATAATTAAGTAGTAGGTAGGTATTTAAGTAGGTACATTTTGGTTTTGATTTATTAAATAAGAGATAATTAGAATTATACATTTTGTACGTTAGGTCTACTGTTGACAGAACTACATATTATTGGTCATTTAACAGTCAATAATTAGATCATTATTTATGTTACGTATTATTTAAAAATCATCAGCACATCCATAAGTTTATCAAATTATAACAATGCAATTCCAACAAAGATGAAGCAAAGAGCATGCAATAGGTACTTGCGAGACAAAACCAATGCAAAAATATAATAATATACTACCCTTCCTGTTAAAATAATAATATATTTTATTCTTTGATAGAACAACTACCCGCGAAGGCGTACTGGGCGGTCTGGGAGGCTTCGGTGGTCTGTTCCGGATGCGTGGCGTGGCGGGCGCCTACAAAGACCCCGTGCTAGTCATGTCCACGGATGGCGTAGGCACCAAGCTGAAGATAGCGCAGGACTGCCAGCGTCACGATACCATCGGCATCGACCTTGTGGCCATGTGCGTCAACGACATCCTGTGCAACGGTGCTGAGCCTCTCACCTTCCTGGACTACTTTGCGTGCGGCTCGCTGAACGTGGGCGTCGCCAGGGAGGTCATAGCCGGCATCGCTAAAGGTTGCCAGCAGTCCAAGTGCGCCCTTTTAGGTAATATCCATTTTTAATTTATTATGAACTCGTTTTTTCTATTATTTTCTGTACCTCTCATACAAAACACAGCATGTGTCGTATCATAAACCTCTGTTTGCCGGCAAGTGTTGGTAAATGTGTTATAATATATTATTAGCCTCATCGGATGGAAGATCTAAGAAAAATCATACAAAATGACTAAAATCCACAAATCAAAGAAATATCAGATATGCCTGTAAGGGAGAGTACTTCAAAGCCAATGGCGCAGAGTGGGGTGGTAGCACGGGCACGCCCGTTTTACTGGTATGTCAATAAGTCAATCCGACAGGCAACTCGCATTGTAGAACCACTATTTATTATTATTATTATTATCTAATGAGCAGGCAGCATTCTGCTGATGCGCTCATATCCGATTTCACAACAAGTTTGACAGCAATTGAGTTGTTTTAAGTTTGAACTAAGTCCTTTTTTCTCTCCAAATGTGAATCCAATAGAGCTTTGAATTGATTTATATTTGTTGCATCGATGACATGTTGTGGGAGTTTGTTCCAAGCATCCACTACTCTATTTGCAAGGAAGTGTTTTCTAGGATTAGATGCAAAAGGCGTTTTGGTAATTTTTTTTGAGTGTCCACAGAGATTTATATTTTTATTAGTAGTGAAGATTTCTTGGATGCTAGGGCAACTGTAATGTCCAGATAAAATTTTGAAAGTCTCGATCAAGTCACCCCTTTCTCTTCTTTCTTGTAAGGTTGGTAATCTTAGCTCCTTGAGTCTATCTTCGTATCGTAGATCTTTCAGAGCTCTTGGTATTTTAGTGAAACGTCTCTGTACTCTCTCTAACAGATTTATATCCTTTGTGAAGTAAGGACTCCATATTTGGAAAGTATATTCCAGGAGAGGTCGCACATATGTTTTATATATTTTTAACGTCATGTCCGGTGTTAGGTCAAGGAAGGTTTTCCTGATTAGATATGTTAGTGAATTTGCTCTTTTCACAATTCCAGCGATGTGTGGTTCCCATTTCAAGTCCTGTGATATGGTAACTCCTAAGTCTTGTTGTAATGTCACTGCTTTTAGAGGTGTTCCATTAAGTTTGTAGGCAAGTGTAGGGTTAGTTTTTCCAACATGTAGGACAGTGCATTTTTCGACATTGAGTTTTAGAAGCCAATCATTTTTCCATTGATATATTTCGTTTAAATCGTTTTGCAGTTGGTTGTGATGAGTGTGTGGGTTGGCAAAGAATTTTGTGTCATCTGCAAAGCAGCTGGAGTCTGATTTTATTATAGTATGCAGGTCCGTGATGTACAAAATAAACAGAACTGGACCGAGAACTGATCCTTGAGGGACACCACTGGTCACATTTCGCTCAGATGACAGTTGGTTGCCAATTCGAACTTGTAATTTTCTCTCAGTGAGGAAGGATTTGATCCATTCGAGAAGTCGTCCTCTTATGCCTAGGAATTTAAGTTTAGCCAACAGTCTATTGGTTGGAACAGTATCGAAGGCTTTCTCGAAGTCGAGATAAATTACGTCAGTGGGAATCCGTTTGTCCCACTCGTTTGTCCAGTAATCTATGTTAAGAATGAGATTGGTAATAGTGGATCTTTTTGGCACAAATCCATGTTGTTTGTTTGAGATTATGTCAAGTTTGATCAGGAATGAGCGTATCTCGTCCACTATTATTCTTTCCATGGTTTTGCAGATAATACTAGTCAAGTTTATAGGTCTGTAATTTGCTGGTTTGAGTTTATCACCTTTTTTGTAGATGGGTGTAATTATAGCTCTCTTCTAATCTTTAGGGAGTTTCCCATCTAAAAAGGATTGTTGCATAACCAGAGCTATGGGATGACTGAGAGTTGCTACACACTTTTTGAGAACAATAGCAGGAATATTATCAGGGCCAGTAGCGCTATCTTCTCGCAACCCCTTCAAAATATTCTCAACTGCTGAAGGAGTGAATTCTATTTCGCATAGTGAACTATCTACATACACATCTTGACTAATAGTTGGTATACTGGTGTCTGGTTCATTGACATAGGTTTTTTCAAATTGTGTTGCAAGGATGTTGGCTATGTTCATCTCGCTGGTAACTGTTTCGTTAGAGAAGTTATATAGTATGGTTGGAGTAGACACTTTCGAGGCAATCTGTTTCCTTAAATAACTGTAAAATGGTTTCTGTCCGCTGTCAATCAATTTTTGCTCAAAGTTTTTTTTGGTATTTCTTAGTTGCGATAAGAGGTAGTTATTTTTCAGTTTATATTCTCTGTAATACTCATTTTCAATCTCATTTACATTCCCCATGTGTTTTCTGGATAATCTATAACTATCCCAGGCTTTCTTTTTCTCTTTAATCAATGCTAGTATGTGTTTGTCGATCCAAGGTTTGTTCTTATTGTGGTTTTTATTGCCTTTGAATAGTGGTATTTTTGACGCAATCTTCTCTTCAAACATTTTTGTAAAAAAGTTCCACTTTTCTTCAGTTGTAGTGGTTTCCACGAGAGACCACATTATATCACGAGTGCTTAAAGATTCATTTATTTTATCATAATTTGGGAGGTGGTCAATGGGTACCGCCGCCCCGGGAACCATACTCTGGGTTACCAACACCTCTGCCACAGGTCACCTGAAGTGGTTCGCTACGTTTGGTGACTTAGCAGGGGTGCCCGGGCTCATGGAGGGTTGTGCGTTCTGGATCACACTGATGAATGGGTCAGCCTACTTACTGCGGGGCGGGCCGGGCTGGGAGAGGCCGGTTGAGGGAGATCCAGTAAACCGGTTATCGCTGTCCGGGCCGCTGGATAGTACAGGGGCCCGACCCTTGGGCTCACGACCAAGGGTGGGCTGCCCCATCAGCCAGCGAAAAAACCCTGCCGCTGATGTTGTGCCGGTTCGTGACCGGTGAGGACCCAGCATCCAGCGTTTGGGGCGCACTGGGCGACCTCCACAGCCGGACTCTCCTGCCCATTGCCTGGAACCGCAGTCAGAAGAACATACCCTACATTTGGTGTATCCAGTTGCTCAACTCTCCAACTCCCCACCCAACCTTTTTAACCTAATCCTTCCCAACCCATCCTAAATCCCACAAACAAATAAAACAAACTTAAAAACTATGAACTCACAACAAATCAATATAAACTCAGCGACAGCGAACAGTAGGAGTCCTCAGTGTGGACCGAGGATGAAGGTGAATTTCGCTAACATTCGCGGTCTGCACACCAACCTAACTCCCATCCACCACCACCTTCTCTCACAAAATCCCCATCTCCTCTTCCTTACGGAAACACAGATTGCCGAGCCCCCAGATACCTCCTATCTGAACTGCCCAGGATATCATCTGGAAAGTCTTTTCAGGCCAAAAGGAGGTGTCTGCCTTTACAGCCGCGCTGACATCAGCTGCGCTCGTCTCGCAAATATCGAGAGCGCAAAACACGAAGTGTTATGGGTACGCGTGGATCTCACCGGTATGATGAGAATTTATGCGTGCCTATATCGCTCACCAAACCTTGCCGAATCAGACACTGTTGAGTTGTTTAATTACTTGAGTGACACTGTAGATATTCTCTTGCCCCGTTACCCATCGGCCGAGTTTGTAATCCTGGGGGACTTCAATGTTCATAATGAACAATGGCTGAAGTTCTCGGGCCCAACAAACTCTGCCGGTAGATCAGCGGAATCCTTTGCTCTTATCCATGGACTAAGCCAACTCGTAGAATCTCCGACCAGAATACCAGACATCCCATCACATCGAGCCAACCTACTCGATTTGTTTCTCACTAGTGAACCACTCGGGTACAGAGTGGAGGTGACAGCGCCCTTAGGATCCTCTGACCACTGCCTTATTACCACCTCTGTCCCATCCTCCATGAACCGTCAACCCGACAAACATGTAAAGAGGAAGGTATGGCACTACAGGGCAGCGAAATGGGACGGCATGCGGTCTTTCTTCGGCGCCTTTCCTTGGAGTACTGTATGCTTTAGCTCCGAGGACCCATCAATTTGTGCACGTGAGGTAGGAGAAGTAATCACATCAGCAATGGATTGCTACATTCCCTTCTCCGTCAAATCCTCTGGAGCGGGCACAAAACCGTGGTTTGACCATCGCTGTGCTGAAGCTGTCAGACTCAAAAATACGGCTTTTAATGCACTCCGGAAGATTAGCTCCATGAATAACCTTTCGGAATACCGAAAACGGGCAAGGGAATGTAAGAGAGTTCTAAATAGAGCTAAGAGCGATCGCGACCAGAGAATTGCGAAAAAGCTGGCTGACTGCCCCACTGGTAGCCGTGCTTTCTGGTCACTCGCTAGCTCGATCGGAAGAAATTTCTGCAGAACCACTTTCCCACCTCTGACCAAGCCTGATGGTCGGCTGGCTAACTCGGCCCGCGAGAAAGCTGAATTATTAGGCAAAATTTTCGCGGAAAACTCAACTCTTCAAGATAACGGAGAGACTCCCCCTTCCATTCCGCACTGCGGTTTTCAAATGGAGGAACCGAAGATCCGGAACAGAGAGGTTCTCCGAGTCTTGAACGAGCTGAAAGTCGACAAAGCCAGTGGGCCGGACGGAATACCTGCCTTGGTCCTCAAGAGGTGTTCTGCAGAAATGACTCCAGTGCTCGCGAAATTATTTAGGCTCTCTCTCAAAGGTGGAAAGGTGCCAGATCTTTGGAAAAAGGCAATCGTTCACCCAATCCCAAAAAAAGGGGGACCGCTCCGACCCTTCTAACTACCGCCCCATAGCCATCACTTCCATACTCTCGAAGGTATTAGAAAGGGTGGTTAACAACAAATTGCTCACATATCTCGAGAATAACAATATCCTAAGCGATCGGCAATATGGATTTCGTCGTAACCGATCGTGTGGCGATCTACTCGGATATGTAACGCATATTTGGGGGCGGTACATGGAACGTTTTGGTGAAACCCAAACCGTTGGGTTGGATATCTCCAAAGCCTTTGACAGAGTCTGGCACCGGGCGCTTGTCGGGAAGTTACCATCGTATGGGATCCACCCAACCCTGCATAGTTGGATTGCGGACTTTCTGAGGGGAAGAACAATTCAAACCGTGGTTGACGGCTCTTCTTCCTCACCGCACCAAATCAATGCGGGGGTGCCACAAGGATCTGTGCTGTCTCCGACGCTGTTTTTATTGCACATCAATGATCTCGTTGAATGTGCACCAATTCACTGCTACGCTGATGACAGCACCGTTCACGAGGGTTATCTTTTTGACAAGCCCCCTTCCACCTATGATGTCCGAACAGCTCGGGAAGTTTTGAAGCAAAAAATTGACCACCACCTAGAGATGGTTCGTGCCTGGGGTAAGGCCAACTTGTTCAGTTTCAACGTTTCAAAAACCCAAGCGTGTCTGATTTCGGCAAAGAGGGAGATCAATGACTGTCTGGTGCAATTTGATGGGAGCACTCTCCCCAATAAAGACTCCATTGAAATGCTTGGAGTTACTATATCAGACCAGCTCAAGTATCGGGGATCCATAGAAGCCCGAGTAAATCAGGCCTCCAAAAAGTTGGGCGTCTTGTACAGGGCTAGGAGATTCTTCAACAGTGACCAGCTGCTGACCCTGTACAAGTCTCAAGTCCGCCCAACTATTGAATTTGGGAGCCACCTTTGGGCTGGTGCCCCAAAATACTTGATAAACCTGCTTGAATCTGTGCAAAGGAGAGCGATCCGTCTGATTGACAATCCGTTGTTAACAGACCGATTGCCTTCTCTAATGCATAGACGCAATGTAGGCATGCTGTGTCTGTTCTACAGGTATTTCAATGGAGCCTGCTCCAAGGAGCTAGCAGCATTGATTCCTGATGCACCGGTGCACTTGTGCGAAACTCGACGGACACGAACTGAACACCCGTTCACGGTTGACGTTGGCTTCATGAGAACGGGCCGTTTTTACGACTCGTTTTTGTGTAAGTCGGCTCGTATGTGGAACGAGCTACCGGCATCTGTTTTTCCTCCCTCCTATAATCCGAGCCTCTTCAAGGCCCACATTAACAAATCCCTTCCCACAGCCCCTACCTTACTCCGCCTCACAACGCCGTCCAACCGGGTGGTGACATAGTTCCCCTGTCTGTGCACTCCACAGGCAGGGACACTCTTGTGAGGTGTCACATAAAAAAAATAAAAAATAATAATAATAATAATAATAATCTGCTATGTGATAGTTGGGTCTCGGCTTCTTGCCTCTCGGGCCGGAGGATCCGTTGTTATGGCTGGTACTTACTTGTAGAGTTGACAACAAACATATATGGTCACTTTTGCCTATAGGTGCTAGATATTTTATATCAGTAATGAGATGTTCATCATTGCACAGGACTAAGTCCAATAGAGATGGGGTATTGTTGTCCCTGTATCTTGTAGGTTTATCTACCAATTGCCAATAGTTACTGTTCAAGTACATATCCTCAAATAAGGCCTCGGGGCTGTTTGAATTACGCACTTCTGTAATGGGCCATACCAATTTGGAATAATTGAAGTCTCCAAGGATTATTTGACACGTCAGCTATTCTTTTTAATTGGTGTAATAGTTTTTGGTGGTTTTCGTACGATGCATTTGGTGGGCAGTAGACACCAGCTAAGATAGTTTTGAGGTGGTCTATTTGCATGTCAATGAATAATGCGTCAATTTGTGGGTAATTACTAGAACTGTTTTCCAGGGCTTTGTTCACCTGGGCTGAGATTGTCAGGCCTATGGTCCTTTTCTTCACGTATATTGCTACACCACCTCCTCGTTTTTCAATTTGACGGTCTTTGCGGAAGAGTGTGTAATCCGGAAGATCCACTAACGTATCTGGTATTTCTGCCTTTAGCCACGTTTCTGTCACTATTAGTACTGTTGGTTTTATAAGGTTTATTTGTGCAAGAACAAGATCAAATTTCCGTGTGAGAGAGCATAGGTTTGTATACAGTATTGAGATATTGACTATGTAATTATTTACATGTTTTTTGGAATTTTTATAATTTTAGGGCATCCTTTGATGTATTTGATTGTCAATTCCTTCTCCCCCTTTTCTGTTCTTTGATGCAGCTCATTCCTTAAATCAATTAAATGCTGCCGTTGCATCGGAGTTTGATCCGATTTGAGTTTGGTTTTTTTAGTTTATTTTTATTTTTGAGAATGGCTAAAGCTTCACCCCGTGTTCGGAAGATTATTTTTATCGGGCGAGGGAATTTTTTTTCTGCTGAAGGTTTACCAAGCCGGAGCACTTTTATGTTATTTTGACTTGTGCTGGTGATGCTTCCTATAACTTTCCAGCATTCTTCTGTGTCTCATAATTTGCGTTGTTCGGGATCTGGCAAGTCACTCTCAGGGATATCAAACATAATTATGTTTTTTGCTCGGGATTGCCGATCGCTAAGTTCACTAATCATGTCTTCTGTGCATCGCATTTGTCGCTGTTTTTTGCAGGCGTTGACTTCTTCTTGGAGGTCCCGAATTAGTTTGTGTAGTACAGGTATTTGTTGAAGGCCACTCTCACATTCAGGACACAAGAATTTCATTCTGCGGGTTTTGAGCTCTAGGCATCTGGTTTCCGTTGCGGATAAGCCCGAACGTTTAATGCAAACATTTGGATTGCATCCATCACACGGCTTGGCAACATCCCCATTACAGATGAAACAATTCATGTTTTATATGTTGTTTACTGACACACTTTCGGATAGGTAGTTTGTATGGGTGATTTTGTTTTTTTGCTTTGTTGACACTGGGACACTAAAAACTGAGATATTAACACTTTATTTTACTAAAGTTAGTACTTTTTTTTAATATTATGTGACGTTTTAGTGTTCAGATATACTGTAAGATTGTTTATTTTTATTATTTAGACTGGAGAAGAATTGTTGACGTTTGCACTGTCAAAGAGTATTGTTGTAATACTCTTTAGTCTTATTTAGTCTTCAAAAATAAAATATGCGTATGAAAAAGTAGTCTTTTACAATGGACACTGTAAAAAGAATTAACTCCAAAATGAAATATTTAATTTGACACTTTTACAAATGTTTTGTAATTTACTCACCGCAAAATGAATACTTGAAAGATGAGCGAACGCCTGACGGTCCAGTAAGAAACAAGGCATTGCGTAGAAAAGTTCCACAAACCGTTAGTTTACTTTACTTTGGTCTGGTTTTTTCAATGTACGCTCTTCAGCGGTCAAGGCACAACTGATGTCGCATGGTTTGCCACCAGCTCTTGGAAATGGTACCCAGATTTTGTGTTATGGCATGTCCATCTCTTCTGACATTTAGTGCTAAAACCTGATAACATGTTCCATAAAATCAATTGCAAGTGTCATTCTCATGAGAGTTTTTGTGCAGGAGGGGAGACTGCAGAGATGCCAGGAATGTACAAGCCGGGAGTGTACGATGTTGCCGGATTTGCTCTGGGCGTCGTAGAGAAATCGCAGATTCTACCAAAGCTGAACGATATTAATGTAAGAATCCCGTATGCACTTGCTGAAGTTCTCGGATTTACCCAGAGTTTTAGAAATCAGACGTAGATAGTAATTTTCCTCTTTGTTGTTTTCCATATTTCAGGTTGGGGATGCAATTATTGGACTACCCTCAAACGGTTTACACAGCAACGGATTCAGTCTAATTCACAAAATAATGGAACAAAACAACTTAACGCTGCACAACAGAGCACCTTTCAGCGAATATGGCCTCACTTTTGGTAAGTTTTTAATATATGTACATTATTCAAATATAAACTGGTCCTCGACTGGCTCACAGATCTAGATGTCCCCCTCTGACACCCCACCGTACAAAAGAAGTATTCTCACAAAATGGTAAATACTTGTCAACAGGTGAAGAGTTCCTGCGACCTGCCAAGATATACGCCGAGTGCGTCCTACCTGCCATCAGAAGCGGCAAGATCAAGGCTATCGCCCACATCACAGGCGGAGGGCTGCTGGACAACATTCCTCGCATCATCCCCGAAGATCTGCGGGCACGGCTCAACGCCGACTACTGGCACGTCCATCCGGTGAGCATTGCAGTAGAACCCCCTCCATATAATATAGAAGATACAGTCAACCTGTGGTGGTTGCACATTGAAAATATGATGATTTGTCATATTACGAGGCATATCCAGAGAGTAAGTGTACTGAGGCTCTCACGACTTACGTGTAGCCTGACTCTTCCCCTCCGCAACGAAACCGGTTCAAGGTCAGTACGTTGAGAAGTGTCGACGCGTCAATACGTTTCGTGAAAAATGTCAATCCAATCTCCCGCCAAGTGTGAAATACGCGGCGTCATCCGTTATCTCGTTTGGAAGGGAAAACCTCCGTTTGAGGTTTATAATGAGGTGAAAACTGAGTGTGTACAAGTGGTTCAATTGTGACTGAGGAAATTGTGAAAAAAATCGAAAAAACGCCCCGTGACGATCGCAGATTGACTGTGGAAGAACTTTCTGCCATGTTTCCGCAAATCTCCAGATCTCTACTACACGAAACCATCACAGAAACCTTCGGATATCGGAAACTGTCCGCGAGGTGGGTCCCAAAACAGCTGACAGACCAACACAAGTTGAATCGAGTGGAAGCCGGACAATCAAATTTATTGACAAAACTTGGTCTTTATTAATATGTATTGCAGGTGTTTGCGTGGATAGCCGACACGGGCAACGTGGAGGACTCAGAGATGTGTCGCACCTTCAACTGCGGGCTGGGCATGGTGGTGGTGGTGTCCCTCGAGGACCAGGCAGAGACCATGAACGCGCTGCGAGGGTACGGAGCCATGGTGGTGGGCAGCATTCAGGCGCGTCCCCCGGGCGGCGACAAAGTGCTGGTGGACAACTTCTCCTCGGCACTGGAGTACATACGCCGGTTGCCCATCCTGCCGAGGAAGAGGGTGAGTTTACTAATCAGTCTCGGATACTTCGATAGTTCTAGGTTTATCAGTACATCAGCAAATTGATTTAAACACTATAGAAATGCGCTGGCTTTCTATAATGAAAATTATAATTTTACCATTATTTATGACGGTAATAATTATATTTTATTATATGCTAGCGTAGACCCGTGACAAATCACAGGATATTATAATTGTAGAAGAGAAATAAACAATAGAATTATTAATTAATTCAAATAAAATAATTTTGTTACCTACTTTATATCGCTAGTCTGAATCGTTCCCAAAATCAATTCCAATTTTGAAAATCAAAGCAACCTGAGTTACACAAAGACACATCACCGAAATTATTATTTTTGATATCAATGTTCTTTTCTACCATTGTTTCCGAATAGATATATAGCCAGAGTTGACATACTACTTACACATATGCATTGCTTGCATATGGCATGTTTCAAACTACTTGTTAATCGACTTTGCTTTTTCAATAATTAAACGTTTCACAAGTCACTGTCGGAATGTATATTTGAAGTCTCTATTGATCGTTACTTGAATAATCGTTTTCCCACCTGTGTTGTTTATTTCTTCCAGTCACCAATTAATTTCATACAAAACTTGTAAAAATAGATTGCATTAGTCTTTTACCCCATTAATCACCTAACCCCTCGAGTGCCTATGTATCCTGTTGACACAATCAATTTTTTTTCTTTGAGACATTTTGAGCTTAAGGTAGATTAAATACTATTTTTGAAATATATAAACATATTATCTGATATTATAAGACGGTAATTTACATAAACACCATTTTGCAAAAAACAAATAAGTTATTACGAAAATAGAATCAGCTGGCGGACGGCAAAAATTTAACTTCAGCACACCGAGAGTTAGAGCGTATAGTTTTTGTACTATTTTATTGGATGGATCGCTGCTGGCAGCCACTTCCGACATACATTCAAATATAGCAGAGTGTATGCGGTTATCTTTGAACTCTTACTTTTCAAAAAATAAAACGTCAGTTGTTCCCAATCCTACTGATCAACTGTTGAACCGAAATTTTGGCTCAACATTCCTCAAATGCACTATTACGCTCTTCCCAATGCAACTCTCCTATCAAGCTAGAAGAATCAAACAGCTTAACCTCTGGCTCAGTAAAAGGGTTAGTTATAAAAAGTGTCAACAGAGTGAAAAATGACAGTTAAATGTCAAACGTCATTTGGTTCACGCATTCTTTTTCGTATTTTGCGTATTGTAATTAATATGGACGGTGAAGATGAAGATATTAATGATAATATTTACGATAGATATTGCGGTATGGGCAAACGTAATGGACGATAATATCGAGTTACACAGGCGGCGACTGCAAAACATTGAATGCCAACGATTTCTTTAACTGTTTTCGATTATCAAAAATGCAGTTTCCTTTTTGTTGTAAACTCCATAATATTCATTTTCCCATTTTGCGTGAAGTTCTTGCTACTTTTTGGTTTTTATTTTGTCCAAGTTGCTTAGTTGCATGTTAATTTGTATTTATGTATTTTCGCACTTTCGCAGCATTAATGAAAGTCAAGCTAATGCTTTATTTTTAATACATTTACGTTAAAAAATATAAAATGTCGGTTTATTATATTACGGTTCTTTAATCACATTATCTGTATTAATAATAAGTAAAATATGAACTCATCAATATTAATTTAACATTGAAAGTTTTTACTTTGATGTCATTTTATTGTCTATGAAAGTGGGCGGGGGCACTTAAGATACAGGCGAATGGAGCGTTACCGGCTTGGCTGATTGGAGCCTCAGATTGATGGACCTAAAAGTTAATTAATTAATTAATATGAAAAGCAAATACCAGTAACTACCTTTCTGTTTTAATCCTTTATTATTAAGTATATGTACCTATCCATTATTTTAATAAGTATGCTAAATAAACATCAGTTACTTAACTTTACGTTTTAATATATTATTTTATTCTTTCTCTTCTCTTTGTATGTAAGTTTCGGTTTCCTTCTAAAGAAATCAACAATCACAAATCTGCTTACTTTCTCAAGATTGGCAGCCACCGGTTAAGTCTCAAGGCACCAAACAGATGTAGTTTACACTGACTTTGCCAAAGCATTTGACCGTGTTAACCGTGATATCCTACTGAGGAAAATGTTTAAACTAGACTTCGACCTACCAACACTAAACTTTTTCTCATCTTATTTAAAATCCAGAAACCAATTTGTTTCGGTAAATGGACATAATTCGAAAAAAATTCTCAGCAAAATCTGGAATTCCTCAAGGGTCTAACCTCGGACCGCTGTTGTTTCTAATACTAATAAATGACATCCAAAACTATGTTAAGAATAGTAAATGTCTACTGTTTGCAGATGACCTTAAAATTCTGAT
Organism: Hesperophylax magnus; assembly: GCA_026573805.1. Taxonomy (NCBI): domain Eukaryota; kingdom Metazoa; phylum Arthropoda; class Insecta; order Trichoptera; family Limnephilidae; genus Hesperophylax; species Hesperophylax magnus. The sequence continues at coordinate 939,939 of JAIUSX010000192.1, read as the reverse complement.
GGAAATAAGCTCCCAACAAGATTGTCTTAAAATGCAAGCTGATCTGGATGCACTATCTGAATGGTCATTGATAAACAAATTATATTTTAATACAAAAAAATGTGTCACCATGTCTTACATTCGTTCTCTAAATACTATACTTTACGATTATAAGATAAAGGGCGAAACACTATCACATGTAAATTCCGTAAAGGATCTCGGTGTCGTCTTTGATCCCGAACTGAAATTCTCTGACCACATATCGCAGCTCACTCAGTCTTGTTACAAACTTCTTGGGTTCGTCATTAGGACGTGCAAGCAGTTCAATAACCAAGATGCTATGTTAGCATTGTTCGATGGCATACTGAGAAGCCAGCTGGAGTATGCGAGCGATGTTTGGGCACTGTACCACCAGAAGTACATTGATATGATAGAACAAATCCAGAAGAAATTCCTCAGGTATATGAACATGAATAACCTAGGATAGGTTCATGCACCATATCGACTTACTTGAGGAAACTAATTCTGTGAGTCCGGAAGCTAAGCAGAAAGCAAGTCTAGCTATTATGTCTTTCAAAATTTGGAACAATTTTATCGGTAGCCCATTCCTCTTGGGATGTTATGATTTATATGTACCAGACCACTACAGCCGAAGTCGATACCATGGCCTATTCAGAGTACCAAAAGGAAAACCGACGTCCTGGCAAAGCATAGCATGACGAGGGGAGTGGTGCTATTGAACGAACTAGCAAAGAATTGAGATGTAAGTGACTGTTCTCTAAATCAGTGCTCTGCAACCTTTTCTCACCTAAGACACCCCAAAATTCTTCCTAGAATTCCGCGGCACACCAATAGCTAAAATATATAGGTATTAAATTGATACACAAATTTTACAATAATTTTTTGTTTTTTATTTGAAGAGTGTATATACATATAACTATAACATATTTATTTTTACTCAATCTTAATAATTATTATGAAATAATAATAAATTAATGTGAGACCTGCAATTTTGCAATGAACACAAAAGTTATATATTCGGTTCGATTTTTGACAGCGCAACCCGAAGTTCAGTGACAAGACCTTTTAAGCATGACCGCTTATCATTTTTAATTAATACAAGCGTTGAAAAAATTTGCTCACATAAATATGTTGTTGAGAATGGAAGTAGTGTTAAGACCCGGCATTTTCAATTTCTACCGATTTATAAGCAGTTTCTCGCTAACTCCTTAAGTCTTGAAGTTCCAAAAAAAATAAATGTTATTTTTGAAGATTATATCTATACATTTGTTTTGCCGAAACATTAACTATATGAAATTCCCTCGATAGAAAAAAATCGCAAAGTAAGCTCCGAAACTTATTAAAAACACGTTTTGTTCTGTTATTTAATATGTTAAAGAAATGAAAAAAATTTAGAGTGTATGTTTAAATGCAAATAAAACTATAACGAGAGATTTTTTTTCTATTTTAAATGTGTCGTGTTTTATTAAAATTTTCTCAGCAGTCTCTTACGTCTGTTCATTTCAATCGCGTTAAATATTAGCGCGCTCTCTCTAACATTCGGATTTACATAAGACCATTTCAAACATTCATCAGTCCCGCGCAGTCGGCAGGCATAGTGGACGTGTGTCAGAATTTTTGGCATCTAAAATTACGTGATTTATTGTAAATAATATTTAATTTCAAATATTTGAATACTTATTTAACGTGAATATTGCATTTATCGGTTAAATAATATTGTTTTTCAAAAATGAGAAATAATTAACAAATATAAATGAAATCTCCAAAGGCCGCGGCTTGTGTACAAAAGTATACCGTTTTTTACGAATCGCCAAAAATTCGTTTGCTATAAGGCAATGGAAGCTGATTGTTCTAAAACTGTGAGATTATTTCTTGAATGAATTCCGCAGTCGTTTTTTGCCACTCTGGAAATATTAGAGTAAAACACGTCAGGTGTTTAACAAATATTGGTTATTCAGACTTTGCCGAACATTTAATTAATACTAACCATACTTTTGATAAAAATACAGGAGTCAAAATTATACATAAAAATAAAATAGGAATACGCCCACAGACATAGGAATTAATAGACGAGAAGATAATGGCGAGGGGTAAAATCAACTGTTGAAGAACGAAGGGAGTGAAGCTGACTGTGATTCGTCAATAAATCAATCTGACAGTAAATAGGCATCTCGCATTATAATATCACCATTTACTTCTTAAAAGTAAAATCTGCTTTTGAATGAATAGACATTTTTATATGGGAGCGCAAATTACTCGCCACGTTATGAACAAATTTGCGAAGTCCAAATTCGGCAAAAAAATTCGGTTCTATTTTCAGAGTCGAATATTTCGTTTAAGTATTTAGTTAAGACACTTTTATAAATGTTCATAATTTACTTCCCAGCAACCAACCAGCATTGTGTTTCGCGTCCAGACGTTTCTCGATGTGATAGTAACAACTGATCTATATTATACGATGTGAATATGCTTAAAATATAGTAAAATAATGCTTGTATTATATGGAATGTAATACGACAATTGGGTTTATTCTCTTTTTCACATCTATTTTTACAAGTTTTCATAGCACAAGTCAACATTCTGCCGTGTTATTTCGTAAAATGAACCGATGATGCCTCGACCATAGTTCGCACAAGAATGATGACGTCACGTTTTCAAATTTCACTTGAGGCCATACGCGAGCACAGCCGGCTCCAATGGAACCGGTATGGGGAGTGGGGATAATACGCTTTTAATCACTTAGGGCAGGTCTACTAATATTCATATGTCTATGAATACTAGCGTGTGTCGCTCTCCATAGAGAGAAAAAAAATTGCCTTATTTTTAAACGCCTGGGGGTCTCAAAAGTTGCGTATGATCTGTAGCTATTCGAAAACGTAAAAATAAATGAAATTGGTGTTCACTATTAGCTCGCTAAAATGGCCGGAAATTTTGAAAAAAATTTGATTTCGTGATTTGGGAAAAAAATAAAACACTGGGTCCATATTTTATATTTTGTAGCACACTTAATTTTATTTCCATAACTGCAGTACAAAGAACGAAAAATAAATATTTTTTTATACATATGTGATGTTTTTGTTAAAAATATAAAAGGGGAAAATAACACTTTTTATGGTTAAATTCAAGATACTAAACAATAACGTACAACAACAATTTTGACCAAAATACAACGAATAAAAAATAATGGATGCTCAAAATTGAATGATAACATATTGTTAAAACAGTAATTACTTAAAATCTTGCTTAGAATTAAAATTTGGCATTATGTTTCTTGAATGTTGCTTGGCGTAAATATAACCTTTCTAGCATTGTAACCAGCAACAGAAGAAGACGCCTCTGTGGTCAACTTCACACACCTTTCCACTGATTGTGTGTGGCAAGGAAATTTTTGGAAAATCGAACCTTTTTTCATTTCCTTCATCACACAATTTAAGTAATTCGTCCGTTTTTACGTTGCTCAGGAGTGGAGGTTCTGTCAGAATTAAATCTGTGGCCTGCCAGTCAATTAATTATATATAGCTATTGCAGTTGAAATTAATTTTTGGAATTATGAACTCTCTCACTCCTGAAGTTTGAAGGGCCCTTTATTTAATGATCCTTCTACATCCTAGCTCCCTTATACATTTATTGTCATCGGTTAACATTGATAGAATAATGTTTTCCGGGTGTCCAAAATATGCGTTCCTCTGAATCACGGGGTCGACAATAGCTTTCAATTCTGCTGAAAGATATCTGGAAATGCTAACCATTTTCCAGAGATTACGGGATCCATCTATACAAGAACTATTGCACTTTATGGTAAACCATGTTGGAGCATATACTCTCACAATAAAGGTGGCCAATATCAGCAAATTTTCTGTTGGGTTTTCCCTTGCAACATATAGCCGTAATATTCTGTTTGCGGTTGTTAGCCACCTGGCACGAGACATTTTCCCTGGTTGTTTCCTTGCCAAATCTACAGTTATCATACCTTTTGACACAGCCAGACACATATTATATAAATAATTTTGGTCCGTGCTTAATTTTTCTGTTATATTTTCCGGTATGGATGATTGAATGGGAAAAAACCGAATAATTTTCATGTTCTCACAATTTTTTAAGTTTCTTCCTATTGGTCCCGAGAAAGCTACAGGTCCGCTAGTCGGTCCATCTAATGAAGATAGCAGACGTCGCAATGGTAGTTCATTGGCGTGCAGCTGGCAGATAAGCCATTGCAATGGCTTTCCAAGTCTCTGTTCCATTCTTGAAATGATTCCATTTTTCCGACCAGTGTTTGTATTTCTTCCGTCACAACCAACTGCAACAATTTTCTCCATTTGACGATTTTCCTCTTCCAAAAGAGAACATTTGGCGTTTTTGCTGTCTTTAGCAGTACCAGATGATGGCGTAGGGTGTCCGAGATACACTGATCCTGGCTCCTGCACAAGCGTTATGTGTTCTTCAACTTTTATTCGTCGATAAAATTTACTTCCTTTCTTGATAATAAACATTGTATTGTCCTTGCGCCCATCAAAAAATAAACCTTCGATATTTGTCAATTTACGGCTATTTAATAACATATCTCTAGTTTGCTTTCTAGCTCTTCGTAATCTACTATGATCTATAACGGAAGACGGACCAGCTTCATTTACATATTGTAAAACCGCAGAAGCAATGGCAGCTGCTGCTTTGTGTGATACGCCGTATCGATCACAAATTTGAGATAACTTCGCCAAGGGATTCTTCATCTTCGAATATTGTATATTTCGAGGAAATATTGTATCATGTTCCACTGCAGATTGATGATCTTCACTTAGCGCTGGTTCCTCATCAGAATCTGAAAAACTGTTGGAAAGAACAACTTAAACTTGACAAAAAACAAACATCTTATTGTGGCAGGAGTAGGGGTACAGTGGTAGGAGAAGGAGGTGGTGGAGCAGACGAAAGGAAAGTGGAGATGTTCATTTGAGTCTTCAAATATCAAACCAAGTCCAATAATTGAAAATTAAAGCAAACTAAATGGCAATGGAAGACGTTTTAGTGGATTTTTACCACTTTTTTGTTAATTTCGGAATTCTTTTAGATTTACTTGCATTAATAAAATTGATTTTTTTATTTAATTTTTGTCAATTATACGCAGTTTTTAATAATAAACAAAAGTTAAAAGGTTAAATTATTGTGAGGAAAATATTAATTACCATTATTTAAAAATACATGTTTTAGGTTTTTTTTTCTGTTTTTCAATGCATTTTAGCGAGCTAATAACCATTTTTCAAAAAATAATTTTAAATGTATTTCTCATTTTCTTTGTAAGACGCAACTTTTGAGACATCAGGCGTTTCTGAATTCAAAAGTTGAAATAATTGACACACCCTAATGAATACGCCTTAATAATTTTGAAGCATTAGAAATAGTAGTAGGTTGAGATCAACCGAAACCGGTCGACGTATATAGCAAAATAAAGTGGTTTAAAACAAAATATTTTGAATAACATATTTAATTCAAATGTATCTATCACGTATACTTTTATAAAATTTACAAATATCTTTATGAAATTCAATTTTTATTTAAAAAAGAAAAAGTAAAGTAAAGCAAAAAATCGAGTATTAGAAATTATCCTCAAGGGACAACTCTGTATTACAAAACATATTCAACTTTTTCCAGTTTTTTTTTTTATAATTTTATATTATTTTTTAGAATGCGTCCATTTAAAGACATATTTAATGCATTGATAACTGGAAAAACCGAGTAAGTTTGTTTTGTATTGGCCATTAAATGATGATGATGTTTTTGTTACGTAACTCCACACAGGATGCAAGTAATTCTGCGTGATAATACAAGTAAAATATAAAATGTTAATTTTTCGAAATTCGAACGCTTTAAGGTCGATTTCAGGTAAATAAGTTAATAAACTAAAGGATAAATAGATATTTTTCTATGGAATAATATTGTTCTATAGGAAAAAATTTAATGGATTGGTAACCCTATACGAACTCTATGACAAGTAAAAGTGGTGGGCGTCGCTCATCTACAATTCGAAATGCAGAATGCCGCGTCTTAAGAGGAAGCTACAAGCCAAAAATATGTATATTCTTTGTTTGCCTTATTTTGTGACGAATACACAGGTAATAGGCATTAAAATCGCTTGGAAAATGGAGTCAAGAAACGCTCGATTTCATGCGCAAAAGTGGTTTTTATTTATTTTGTATAAAAATTTATAAGTACGCAAAAAATTAATCAACGGAAACTGTCACAGATAATCTTACCCATAATATGTTATTTTTTAATAGTTGATTCATTTGTGCATTCTTACATTTTTATTGAATAAATACATTTTTTAGTAGCTTACATTTATATTTTATATGGAGTAAATAATTTTTTTATTTGAATTCTCCTCAAGGGAAAAGATAAGAAAAGCATCAATTTATATAAAGCATATTATTTGGTATTCATAATGTAAACAAATTCGTTATAAAGATTAATGGAAAATCACTATTTAGCATTAATTAAGCTTTGCCTTAAGTCCGAGTTCTGTTGATTTTATTTCCGAGTAGAGCCGATTTTCCGTCAGCACATATACGACGTAATGGGGTAAAGTACGGTAGATTGTAGTTCATAATGTTATAATGTAAACATATTAGATAACTGGTAAGTTTTTAGATTCTCACGGCCAAAAGCATTTTTGTTGTTTGTTTTTGGGGTGTTATGCCGTCTTGCGCTAACTCCTTCTTTAGCCGACGTTTCGGACAGCGTTGCAGTGTCCATCATCAGGGCAGATCCGGTAGATCCGAAGATGTGTAAATTTTTGGTTGTCGAGTTTGTGCTTATTTATTTGTGGCCTGGGCCCGTCCAAGTGCGAATTGCCAACGGAAGTGGCGACATCTTGTGTCGAATTCTGAAAGCACAGTATTTATGTTGGCCTGGTGCCCGTCCAAGTGCGTAATATCAACGGAAGTGGCGCCATCTTGTGGCGAATTCTAGAATTAGAAAACCTATTGACAGCGGTTAGAGTAGATGTACCCAGTATCAAGGTATAAATGCAATGGTTTTATATTGTATTATTATATGGTATTGGAGTATACTAAGACATGTTATTTGCGTTTAGCTTTGGTGTAGCCGTCAATTACCGGATACCAAGAGCTGTTGAGCTTAGCTCCGTCGTCTCTATTGATATTAAATGGATTTTTGTAGATTTCAATTGCCTCCATAATCAGGCGTGATCTATAAGTTTTGGGTCTTCCCAGGACCTCGGGAGCAAATCCAAAGTAATGGCCGGTTTCAATTAAGTGTTCGGCGATTGCCGATTTATCAGGGTGGCCAAGTTTACAAGCACGAAAATGTTCTGCTATCCTTTTGGAAATCGTCCGCTCTGTCTGGCCTATATAAACCTTGTCACAACCAGAGCAGCTGAGTTTGTACACTCCATCTGCTTAATAATAAGAAATAAGAAAAAAATAATAAGAAAAACCTTAATTATTTTTTTTTTTTTAATTATTTTTAACCTTATAGGAGAAATTTTTAAATATGTATTCATTTTTTAAAAGTATGTATCTTTAGATGAGTTATTTTAATTTAATATAAAAATATTTGATTAATTAAATCCGTAATATCCGTAGTTTGAGAATTATGGGCATTTTAACTCCCGCGCGCGTCCGTTCAGTAAAGTCGCTAGTATTCGTGTAAAAGTTTAATAATGGAGACATATTGGTTCTGATCTTAGATACATTTTTCAATGTTTTCTTTTATCGTCAACAGATGTAGCAAACTAATTAAATTCTCTTATAATTAGGACGATGGTGACTCTATACGAACTTTATGAAAACTAAAAGAGGTGGGCGTTGCCGATTTACAATTCAAAATGCAAAATGCGGCGTCTTAAGATTGCTTTCTCGGAAATGCGAGGATATTCTTTTTTGTAAAAAGCACACTGTGCAGTTTTCAACAATTAACACCTGGCCCTGGAGGATATTCTTTTTTGTAAAAAGCACACTGTGCAGTTTTCAACAATTAACACCTGGCGCTGGAGGATATTCTTTTTTGTAAAAAGCACACTGTGCAGTTTTCAACAATTAACACCTTGCGCTGGAGGATATTCTTTTTTGTAAAAAGCACACTGTGCAGTTTTCAACAATTAACACCTTGCGCTGGAGGATATTCTTTTTTGTAAAAAGCACACTGTGCAGTTTTCAACAATTAACACCTGGCGCTGGAGGATATTCTTTTTTGTAAAAAGCACACTGTGCAGTTTTCAACAATTAACACCTGGCGCTGGAGGATATTCTTTTTTGTAAAAAGCACACTGTGCAGTTTTCAACAATTAACACCTGGCGCTGGAGGATATTCTTTTTTGTAAAAAGCACACTGTGCAGTTTTCAACAATTAACACCTGGCGCTGGAGGATATTCTTTTTTGTAAAAAGCACACTGTGCAGTTTTCAACAATTAACACCTGGCGCTGGAGGATATTCTTTTTTGTAAAAAGCACACTGTGCAGTTTTCAACAATTAACACCTGGCGCTGGAGGATATTCTTTTTTGTAAAAAGCACACTGTGCAGTTTTCAACAATTAACACCTGGCGCTGGAGGATATTCTTTTTTGTAAAAAGCACACTGTGCAGTTTTCAACAATTAACACCTGGCCCTGGAGGAACATTGAAAAAATTTTTTTTTTTTTTAAGTTTCTTTATTCAATAAAATTATTAGTTACATGCATTGAGGAATTTTTCGACCACCATGCTAGGCACATGCCCGTGTTATGGTGGTCGATTTGTTTAGTTATAATAATTATTATATACTACATTTTGAAAAATAGACAATATTATGAAAAATAATGTGACATTGTGTATTAAATACATAATGAAATATTTTAAAATGTCAAATACATTGAATTTGACTGAGGCACACTTGCATCCGGCTCACGGCACACCAGTGTGCCACGGCAGTGTGCACCGGTTGCGGAGCACTGCTCTAAATGACCTAAAACAATTATTGAAGAGTCACTTAGCTAAATGCTGATATGATGTAAAATTGTACTGTAACTGTAATGAATGTTCTGTAGTACAATAAAAAAAAAAGTTAAGTATGTATGTAGGACTGTAATTTGCAATCCAAACACTAGCATATTGTGTAATTTCATTGTGAATTTCCATCATAAAATGGATATTGTTGTTTTCTTTCACTTTAGGTATAGGTGTTTTTTGTCATATAATTGTGGTTTTCTGTTTGACACTATTTTTGCTGCGGTACATTTTTTATTATTAATAAATTTTGCTTTATTTTTAGGTAGGAGTGTTGATCTCTGGCAGTGGCACCAACCTGCAAGCGCTGATAGACTCTACGCGGGACCAGAACCAGGGCATCTGCGCTGACATCGTGCTGGTCATCAGCAATAAAGCAGAGGCCTTCGGGCTGCAGAGGGCACAGGTGGCCGGCGTCGCCACTAAAGTAAGACCCTATGAAGTAGTTTCTCCCTGTCCAGCTAAGCTTTAGGTGTTTCTAACGCCATCAAGGTAACGCCATGATGGCCACTAATCGACGATCAGCGCCATTCTGAATTTAAGACATTTGAATTATTCTCGTTAATCCGCCTAGTCTAAGAGTACCAATCTCTTGGCGCATTTAGATTTTGCTAAAAACCGCACAGCGCAAACTTTGACGTATCAAGATAACAACAGAAGAAGAAGTGCCTTGTGGGGTTATTTCATGATCCAAATATAAGGCCAATCGGGGCCTATATTTCTATACAAAACTGTTTTCGAAATTCAAATGGGATGGACATTTACAAAGTCAGGCGGGTGAGATGGAACACTGGGCTGTTTGGCTAAATCGAACATTTGTTTCCATTCAAATTTGTATGGAAGGCACTTCAAGTGTTATATTCTTTTTTCTATGGTCTTTACAATAAAAACTATTCCAGTAGAGGTAATATCCAAAGGCAAATGAATGTATAAGGTTGACACTGCTGTTGCAGTGCTTCCATACTGTGCGTGGGCACGATTCTTCAACACTGCATATGTAGGGTTCCGGCCGCTAGGGGTTAACCCCTCTGAGCCTCCACAATTTAAGGCGGCTATCTTCGAAGGCCTTCCCTCCGAGTCGCCGTAGTTTATGCCGCTTAACAAAATATTTATTTTCACGTAAATAGTAGTATGCATTGCCATCTAACGGTTTTTTTTATTAATTTCTAAAAATAAAATTTTCTATGTTAAAAAATAAATTTTGTATTAAATAAATACAAAAACCAAAATTTATGTCTTTTTTACTATATCAATAAAATCAGGATAATTTTGCACAAAAATTAATTCAGTTGCTGTGGTCAGTTTCAGTAAAAATAACTTTGCATGGGATGGATTAAGCACCAGTCCTCGGCACATTGCTTTTGATCAAATTATGACGTCGTTATTCACAACCATCATACTTACCCTTGACGGCTGATCACAGTTTGATTATTTGCATTTAAAGGTGGACCATTCAAATGGCCTCAGACTGTACATTGGAAACGTACGTAATTTGTTATGGGAATATACTAATATTGTTATAACCTTGTGACAGGTGATTCCGCATGGCGAGTACAAGGCCCGTGAGGACTTTGACCGCGCTCTCACCACTGCCCTGGAGGAGGCCAAGGTGGAACTGGTCTGCCTGGCGGGCTTCATGCGTGTACTGGGCGCCGCCTTCGTGACGCGCTGGCGGGGCCGCCTGCTCAACGTCCACCCCTCCCTGCTGCCCAGCCACAAGGGTATGCACGCGCAGCAACAGGCACTGGACGCGGGCGACGAGGAGAGTGGCTGCAGCGTGCACTTTGTAGATGTGAGTGCCAATCTTTCTATATGTCAATTCTATTTATTCGTAAATTGTACTCGTCACCTCCAAAGGGCTTCTTTTATTATTATCCACTTAATGGTCCACCATTCGTCCACGCTGTCTATGAACTGCCCCGTTTGGCCAAGTATTGAAAAGGGTTCAGGATTTCGACGGAATGCTAGGTTCGCTTTTAAGAAGGCTTTGGGCAGTTGAGTGTGTACAATAAAACATCAAATATTTCATAGTAAAGGAATAATTCTTTTTTAAAGCGATCAACGTTACTTAAAAATATTTTGGATCTAAACATACAATAAAAAAATTAAAAATACATAGGGCTAACTTCCTTACTGTTTTCCAGGCCGGAGTTGACACTGGGCCAGTGCTGGTCCAGGAGCGCGTGGCCATTCAGGAGAACGACACCCTTGAGAGCCTCAGCGAGCGCATCCACCAGGCCGAGCACCGCGCCTACCCTCGTGCCCTCAGACTGCTGGCCGGGGGCAGGGTCCGCCTAGGCCCTGACAACCGCCTACTGACTGTCTATTAAACCAACCAACCACTTACCCTTCATGAGTGTTGGCATTACAATTTTTCATCAAATTTTACGGAAATACTACAAAATCGACCTTGACCCTTTTCTATATCTGTTTTAAGTTTTCAAATAAATCCCACTCCTGTGCAGCTGTGAGACCTTCCAACCTTTTTCAATAATATAAATGTAACAGTTCGACTGCTGTTTAAATTTCTTAGTCAAGACTTTAAAGTTATTAAATTAATTACATACGTGATAACTTTCTCTCTTTGATTTCATCCAGTGGTTTACTTGTTGAATAGAATTTTTTTATTGTTGATAGATAAATATAATTCATTTTTATCACTGTATAATTTTTCAAAACCATAACCAATTTTTAAATGTGTTTTTTTTTTTATATAAATAATTAATCATTCCCCTTTAAGTTGTTTCGTTTTTATATAAGTGATCAAAATTACATTTTTGAATCATATTTTTTAATGTTTTAGTTGTTATTGAGTAGGATTTACATTATTTTTAAAGATGTTAAACATAGATAATGAATAATATGTAATAACAAATGAACTTTTCATAATATTGTGAAAAAAATTACTTTGAAAATGGCAAAAATCTCTTTCTCACAAAGTCAACATGTTGTCCATTTTTTATATCCATTCTTGTCCGAAGATTTGAAACTCAAACTTATTTAAAATTTAAACATTTGTAAACGGCCCATAAATATTTAATAAACAGAAAACTTGTGAAGAATCTGCAACATTAAAGAGATTTGCATAATTTTATAAATTATTGTTATATCTGTGATCTGTGACAGGATGGCAATAAACTTCTTAACTTAGACTTATATGTAAATAACACCAAGGACCAATAAATGAACATATGTATAATTATGTTTGAGAACTACCAATTAATTGAACTTTATAGATAACGTAATGATAATATTGTATTTGTATATTTCTATGACATTTTACGAAAATAAAGTTTTACAATAATATTAACTTGTTTTTAATTACCCTATCTACATCACGATTTATATAGGGTAACCTGCACCTCTGCCTTAGGTCACACCCCAAGTGGTTCGCTATGTTATACATCGCGATTTCATAATTACACAACTCGAAAGGAGAACCGTAATAAAACTACAGACAGACATGCTCATTAGTAGTACGAAAGCTTGCTATTATTGAATCTGGGAAGCGGGTTTGGGTACCGCCACCCCGGGAACTATGTTTGTTGACTTAGCAGGGGTGCCCGGGTTCAGGGTGCGCCTGCCCACCAGCTACGTGGTGTGCCGGATCGGGGAGGTTGGTTTGGGGAGACCCTTGACCTCTCCAGCTGATCTCTCTTGACACATCACCGTGTGCTGTATTGGGAAGGATAGATCCCTAGATTCCTACCCATCCCTCATACCTTTTTCCTGCCCAGAAATTTCTCCGGTGTGAGGTGTGTGTGGAAGGGGTGTACTCTTAGCACGTCTAACAGGTTTGCATATGAGCAATGAGCATGCTAGTCTCGATAAGATCTCAGTTTGAGATAAATTATCAAAAAGGGCCCGTTGAGGAGATGAATAAAACCTTGCCATTCATCATCGGAGTCGTGAATGTCTTTGGTCACCTCTTTATAAAACTAACATAGCAGTAAGCTTTATTAAATAACATGAGCGACCCAAGTTGAAAACAAAAATGATCAAAACCAAAATTGACTCCGTCACTATGGTTTGACAAGGTTCTAACTGATATTGACTGTTGATATCTCCGTCACTATGGTTTGACAAGGTTCTAACTGATATTGACTGTTGACATCTCCGTCACTATGGTTTGACAAGGTTCTAACTGATATTGACTGTTGACATCTCCGTCACTATGGTTTGACAAGGTTCTAACTGATATTGACTGTTGACATCTCCGTCACTATGGTTTGACAAGGTTTTTTTTTTTTGGTTTTAGGCATTTCACCCTGAAAAGAGTGCTTTGTGCCGGTAACAGTTAAAGTGGATAAAAAATTCGGTTAATCTATTGGGAGAATAATAAAACAAATTAAATATTGGACTCATTTAGATCACTAAAACAAATTAAATGTTGAATTCATTCAGGTTAATAAACTTACATAAAGCTGTATGAACACGAGAATTGTTAAGAGATAAAAGGTATGAAATGTTAAGGGGGGACTGGTGTGTGATTTTAATAAGCCGGCGGTATATGTTCTTGAAAGATGAATGGTTTTTACAGTTAAAGAAAACGTGGTCGAGGGTTTCCTCTTCCACACCGCACTGGCAGACCGGATCATCCAAAACTCTAATTCTAGCCAAGTGAGATGCAATTGAACAGTGACCAATTCTTAATCTCGAAATACATGAAATGAATCGTTTTGAAAGTTTTTTTACCGTAATATGGTTTTGAATTCCAGCATAGAAAGATCCAGTTCTTATTTTGGAGACTGCCCAATTTTCTTCCCAGGCACGAGTCATGTTGGATTTAAGAATCGGGAAGACATCGGAGATAGGAATTCTAAAATTTAGTGGGATAGTTCCGGAATCTGAACCAGATTTGGCGAGAGAATCGGCCATCTCATTACCCTCGATACCCAAATGGGCAGGGACCCAGGCCAATATCGTCTCAAACCCAGATTCACTTAGAGAATTGAGAAGATTTTTTATTTTACAAATAGTATTGTCTTCCGGATAACATAGAATATTTGACATAATTTTGGTTAGAGCTCGATGAATGTTGAGAACCTGGATTTGATTTAGCGCTTGTTCAATTGCAAAGCATTCAGCTGTAAATATGAAAACTTCTTTCGGTAATTTATAAGTGAGATTGATGTTGAATTCTGGACTATATATCGATGCTCCACAACTTTTATTTTCAAATTTGGAACCATCTGTGTAAAGGATGGAAAATCCAGGGAATTTTGAAGCCACAATGCTTTTATTTATTTATTTATTTATTTATTTATTTACGGACAAATAGTCCATTAACATTAGTTTATAACAGTCATCCACATTTTGAAATTTATTTGGGGAATTTGACAAGGTTCTAACTGATATTGACTGTTGACATCTCCGTGACTATGGTTTGACAAGGTTCTAACTGATATTTTCGACCATAATGACCTTTGAATGGGAAACCTTTTCTTTAGCTCAAATGAATGACTTAAAAATAATTTTGAAGTCATTCTGTTGTGTATTAACGAAGTTAGTAATGTGCCAAAGTTCTAACATCGGACACTTTCAATTTAAATTTATTTTGACATCAGTTCTAATGTTCCTTTGAACGTTTTGTTTACAGATTTTTTTGTGTCTTTATTTTCATTATTATTAATCTTTCAGGCCTAGACACATTGATCGTTATATTTCTTAACTAGCAACCTGCCCCGGCTTCGCACGGGTGCAATGTGGGGTGTAAGTCTTAGTGGCGTCATAAGTGTCCGAGTGATTTAGACACAACCGATCCATTTTTAGCTCTTTGACAGTTTATTGTTCCAAGCAGTGTACCGATTTAGCGACTTTGTTTTTGCGAAATTAACTTTACAACATAACTTTAAAAATGCTGTTAGTGTTGTATCCTGCGGATTAGTAGCAACATCACGGTGAAATAAACCCTCTATCCATTTTCTAAATTATGCTTATGCATGTTGATTGATAAAATCCTCCATACTGCTTCGGAGCTGCAGATGTAACAGTGTCAGGTTGATATTTCTCCACTTAATTTGGTGATTGTATGCTGATCGTAGCTTGATCGGTACCTTTATTTATATATGTATTGGATTGATCTTACTGAACTGCACAACTCACCGATGATTTGGGATCGTGAAATTCTAATAAGTAGTGAGTTATAGGGAACGACCCACTGGTTGTCAATTTCATGGTTTCACACAGTGGCAGATTATCCACCATCGTAGAAGCGTCTGCATTTGTGCGGGCGGTTAACGGTTTTGTTGCGAGTGATGTTTCAATTTGCCTTATCTACCTACTAAGATATTAATAAAACAATTTTTATCTACATTTAAAGCCAAATGTAACTAATATGAGTAATTGGGATTAACTAATAAGGATTGAAACTATATACTATAATTTTAAATCTATGATATCTGTATATTTATTATAGTTTATTCTAAAACGGACTGAGATGTTGTTTCTTGAGAAGTAAAGATGCAGAAGAGGATGATCATGGCGTTACTAGGCGTTTTATTAATTTCAGCCTGTTGGAGGGAGAAAAACGACAAAGTGCAATCTGTCCTTAAAAATACAAACTGTTTGAATAACAACCAAACTCATGTTCAACATCTGGTTTGGGTCTTTACTTAATTTTAACAATATCATATAAGATATTCATTTGAATGAAATGCTGTAAAGGGCAATTTTGATCTACATTAAATGTCCAACATAACTAATATATTTAATTGGATAAGGATTAATATTTTATTGGTCAAAACAGCTTTGCAAATACCGCATTATATATGTAAAAGATAAAAATGATTACTGTGGGTTATCCTCAGGAGATAGACCATAACCATCGCAGACTTTTCTGTAGGCCTTTTTAAGATATACAATTCTGTAGTACATTATTTTGATGCATCTCATAAGGTTTAGACTGTGGGTTATCCTCAGGAGATAGACCATAACCATCGCAGACTTTTCTGTAGGCCTTTTTAAGATATACAATTCTGTAGTACATTATTTTGATGCATCTCATAAGGTTTATACTGTGGGTTATCCTCAGGAGATAGACCATAACCATCGCAGACTTTTCTGTAGGCCTTTTTAAGATATACAAATTGTAGTACATTATTTTGATGTATCTCATAAGGTTTAGACTGTGGGTTATCCTCAGGAGATAGACCATACCATCGCAGACTTTTCTGTAGGCCTTTTTAAGATATACAATTCTGTAGTACATTATTTTGATGTATCTCATAACGTGTAGACTAACCTTGGGAGATAAACATATACTACCGCAGACTTTTCTGTAGGCCTTTTTAAGATATACAATTCTGTAGTACATTATTTTGATGTATCTCATAACGTGTAGACTAACCTTGGGAGATAAACATATACTACCGCAGACTTTTCTGTAGGCCTTTTTAAGATATACAATTCTGTAGTACATTATTTTGATGTATCTCATAACGTGTAGACTAACCTCAGGAGATAAACATATACTACCGCAGACTTTTCTGTAGGCCTTTTTAAGATATACAATTCTGTAGTACATTATTTTGATGTATCTCATAACGTGTAGACTAACCTTGGGAGATAAACATATACTACCGCAGACTTTTCTGTAGGCCTTTTTAAGATATACAATTCTGTAGTACATTATTTTGATGTATCTCATAACGTGTAGACTAACCTCAGGAGATAAACATATACTACCGCAGACTTTTCTGTAGGCCTTTTTAAGATATACAATTCTGTAGTACATTATTTTGATGTATCTCATAACGTGTAGACTAACCTTGGGAGATAAACATATACTACAGCAGACTTTTCTGTAGGCCTTTTTAAGATATACAATTCTGTAGTACATTATTTTGATGTATCTCATAACGTGTAGACTAACCTCAGGAGAAAAAACATATACTACCGCATTCTTTTCTGTAGGCCTTTTTAAGATATACAATTCTGTAGTACATTATTTTGATGTATCTCATAACGTGTAGACTAACCTTGGGAGATAAACATATACTACCGCAGACTTTTCTGTAGGCCTTTTTAAGATATACAATTCTGTAGTACATTATTTTGATGCATCTCATAAGGTTTATACTGTGGGTTATCCTCAGGAGATAGACCATAACCATCGCAGACTTTTCTGTAGGCCTTTTTAAGATATACAATTCTGTAGTACATTATTTTGATGTATCTCATAACGTGTAGACTAACCTTGGGAGATAAACATATACTACCGCAGACTTTTCTGTAGGCCTTTTTAAGATATACAATTCTGTAGTACATTATTTTGATGTATCTCATAACGTGTAGACTAACCTTGGGAGATAAACATATACTACCGCAGACTTTTCTGTAGGCCTTTTTAAGATATACAATTCTGTAGTACATTATTTTGATGTATCTCATAACGTGTAGACTAACCTTGGGAGATAAACATATACTACCGCAGACTTTTCTGTAGGCCTTTTTAAGATATACAATTCTGTAGTACATTATTTTGATGTATCTCATAACGTGTAGACTAACCTTGGGAGATAAACATATACTACCGCAGACTTTTCTGTAGGCCTTTTTAAGATATACAATTCTGTAGTACATTATTTTGATGTATCTCATAACGTGTAGACTAACCTCAGGAGATAAACATATACTACCGCAGACTTTTCTGTAGGCCTTTTTAAGATATACAATTCTGTAGTACATTATTTTGATGTATCTCATAACGTGTAGACTAACCTTGGGAGATAAACATATACTACCGCAGACTTTTCTGTAGGCCTTTTTAAGATATACAATTCTGTAGTACATTATTTTGATGCATCTCATAAGGTTTATACTGTGGGTTATCCTCAGGAGATAGACCATAACCATCGCAGACTTTTCTGTAGGCCTTTTTAAGATATACAATTCTGTAGTACATTATTTTGATGTATCTCATAACGTGTAGACTAACCTTGGGAGATAAACATATACTACCGCAGACTTTTCTGTAGGCCTTTTTAAGATATACAATTCTGTAGTACATTATTTTGATGTATCTCATAACGTGTAGACTAACCTTGGGAGATAAACATATACTACCGCAGACTTTTCTGTAGGCCTTTTTAAGATATACAATTCTGTAGTACATTATTTTGATGTATCTCATAACGTGTAGACTAACCTTGGGAGATAAACATATACTACCGCAGACTTTTCTGTAGGCCTTTTTAAGATATACAATTCTGTAGTACATTATTTTGATGTATCTCATAACGTGTAGACTAACCTTGGGAGATAAACATATACTACCGCAGACTTTTCTGTAGGCCTTTTTAAGATATACAATTCTGTAGTACATTATTTTGATGTATCTCATAACGTGTAGACTAACCTTGGGAGATAAACATATACTACCGCAGACTTTTCTGTAGGCCTTTTTAAGATATACAATTCTGTAGTACATTATTTTGATGTATCTCATAACGTGTAGACTAACCTTGGGAGATAAACATATACTACCGCAGACTTTTCTGTAGGCCTTTTTAAGATATACAATTCTGTAGTACATTATTTTGATGTATCTCATAACGTGTAGACTAACCTCAGGAGATAAACATATACTACCGCAGACTTTTCTGTAGGCCTTTTTAAGATATACAATTCTGTAGTACATTATTTTGATGTATCTCATAACGTGTAGACTAACCTTGGGAGATAAACATATACTACCGCAGACTTTTCTGTAGGCCTTTTTAAGATATACAATTCTGTAGTACATTATTTTGATGTATCTCATAACGTGTAGACTAACCTCAGGAGATAAACATATACTACCGCAGACTTTTCTGTAGGCCTTTTTAAGATATACAATTCTGTAGTACATTATTTTGATGTATCTCATAACGTGTAGACTAACCTTGGGAGATAAACATATACTACAGCAGACTTTTCTGTAGGCCTTTTTAAGATATACAATTCTGTAGTACATTATTTTGATGTATCTCATAACGTGTAGACTAACCTCAGGAGAAAAAACTTATACTACCGCATTCTTTTCTGTAGGCCTTTTTAAGATATACAATTCTGTAGTACATTATTTTGATGTATCTCATAACGTGTAGACTAACCTTGGGAGATAAACATATACTACCGCAGACTTTTCTGTAGGCCTTTTTAAGATATACAATTCTGTAGTACATTATTTTGATGCATCTCATAAGGTTTATACTGTGGGTTATCCTCAGGAGATAGACCATAACCATCGCAGACTTTTCTGTAGGCCTTTTTAAGATATACAATTCTGTAGTACATTATTTTGATGTATCTCATAACGTGTAGACTAACCTTGGGAGATAAACATATACTACCGCAGACTTTTCTGTAGGCCTTTTTAAGATATACAATTCTGTAGTACATTATTTTGATGTATCTCATAACGTGTAGACTAACCTTGGGAGATAAACATATACTACCGCAGACTTTTCTGTAGGCCTTTTTAAGATATACAATTCTGTAGTACATTATTTTGATGTATCTCATAACGTGTAGACTAACCTTGGGAGATAAACATATACTACCGCAGACTTTTCTGTAGGCCTTTTTAAGATATACAATTCTGTAGTACATTATTTTGATGTATCTCATAACGTGTAGACTAACCTTGGGAGATAAACATATACTACCGCAGACTTTTCTGTAGGCCTTTTTAAGATATACAATTCTGTAGTACATTATTTTGATGTATCTCATAACGTGTAGACTAACCTTAGGAGATAAACATATACTACAGCAGACTTTTCTGTAGGCCTTTTAAAGATATACAATTCTGTAGTACATTATTTTGATGTATCTCATAACGTGTAGATTAAACTCAGGAGATAAACATATACTACCGCAGACTTTTCTGTAGGCCTTTTTAAGATATACAATTCTGTAGTACATTATTTTGATGTATCTCATAACGTGTAGACTAACCTTGGGAGATAAACATATACTACAGCAGACTTTTCTGTAGGCCTTTTTAAGATATACAATTCTGTAGTACATTATTTTGATGTATCTCATAACGTGTAGACTAACCTTAGGAGATAAACATATACTACAGCAGACTTTTCTGTAGGCCTTTTTAAGATATACAATTCTGTAGTACATTATTTTGATGTATCTCATAACGTGTAGATTAAACTCAGGAGATAAACATATACTACCGCAGACTTTTCTGTAGGCCTTTTTAAGATATACAATTCTGTAGTACATTATTTTGATGTATCTCATAACGTGTAGACTAACCTCAGGAGAAAAAACATATACTACCGCAGACTTTTCTGTAGGCCTTTTTAAGATATACAATTCTGTAGTACATTATTTTGATGTATCTCATAACGTGTAGACTAACCTCAGGAGAAAAAACATATACTACCGCATTCTTTTCTGTAGGCCTTTTTAAGATATACAATTCTGTAGTACATTATTTTGATGTATCTCATAACGTGTAGACTAACCTTGGGAGATAAACATATACTACCGCAGACTTTTCTGTAGGCCTTTTTAAGATATACAATTCTGTAGTACATTATTTTGATGCATCTCATAAGGTTTAGACTGTGGGTTATCCTCAGGAGATAGACCATACCATCGCAGACTTTTCTGTAGGCCTTTTTAAGATATAAAATTCTGTAGTACATTATTTTGATGCATCTCATAAGGTTTAGACTGTGGGTTATCCTCAGGAGATAGACCATAACCATCGCAGACTTTTCTGTAGGCCTTTTTAAGATATACAATTCTGTAGTACATTATTTTGATGCATCTCATAAGGTTTAGACTGTGGGTTATCCTCAGGAGATAGACCATAACCATCGCAGACTTTTCTGTAGGCCTTTTTAAGATATACAATTCTGTAGTATATTATTTTGATGTATCTCATAAGGTTTAGACTGTGGGTTATCCTCAGGAGATAGACCATAACCATCGCAGACTTTTCTGTAGGCCTTTTTAAGATATACAAATTGTAGTACATTATTTTGATGTATCTCATAAGGTTTAGACTGTGGGTTATCCTCAGGAGATATACCATAACCATCGCAGACTTTTCTGTAGGCCTTTTTAAGATATACAATTCTGTAGTACATTATTTTGATGTATCTCATAAGGTTTAGACTGTGGGTTATCCTCAGGAGATAGACCATAACCATCGCAGACTTTTCTGTAGGCCTTTTTAAGATATACAATTCTGTAGTACATTATTTTGATGCATCTCATAAGGTTTAGACTGTGGGTTATCCTCAGGAGATAGACCATAACCATCGCAGACTTTTCTGTAGGCCTTTTTAAGATATACAATTCTGTAGTACATTATTTTGATGCATCTCATAAGGTTTAGACTGTGGGTTATCCTCAGGAGATAGACCATAACCATCGCAGACTTTTCTGTAGGCCTTTTTAAGATATACAAATTGTAGTACATTATTTTGATGTATCTCATAACGTGTAGACTAACCTTGGGAGATAAACATATAATACCGCAGACTTTTCTGTAGGCCTTTTTAAGATATACAATTCTGTAGTACATTATTTTGATGTATCTCATAACGTGTAGACTAACCTTGGGAGATAAACATATACTACCGCAGACTTTTCTGTAGGCCTTTTAAAGATATACAATTCTGTAGTACATTATTTTGATGCATCTCATAAGGTTTATACTGTGGGTTATCCTCAGGAGATAGACCATAACCATCGCAGACTTTTCTGTAGGCCTTTTTAAGATATACAATTCTGTAGTACATTATTTTGATGTATCTCATAACGTGTAGACTAACCTTGGGAGATAAACATATACTACCGCAGACTTTTCTGTAGGCCTTTTTAAGATATACAATTCTGTAGTACATTATTTTGATGTATCTCATAACGTGTAGACTAACCTTGGGAGATAAACATATACTACCGCAGACTTTTCTGTAGGCCTTTTTAAGATATACAATTCTGTAGTACATTATTTTGATGTATCTCATAACGTGTAGACTAAACTCAGGAGATAAACATATACTACCGCAGACTTTTCTGTAGGCCTTTTTAAGATATACAATTCTGTAGTACATTATTTTGATGTATCTCATAACGTGTAGACTAACCTTGGGAGATAAACATATACTACCGCAGACTTTTCTGTAGGCCTTTTTAAGATATACAATTCTGTAGTACATTATTTTGATGTATCTCATAACGTGTAGACTAACCTTGGGAGGTAAACATATACTACCGCAGACTTTTCTGTAGGCCTTTTTAAGATATACAATTCTGTAGTACATTATTTTGATGCATCTCATAAGGTTTAGACTGTGGGTTATCCTCAGGAGATAGACCATACCATCGCAGACTTTTCTGTAGGCCTTTTTAAGATATACAATTCTGTAGTACATTATTTTGATGCATCTCATAAGGTTTAGACTGTGGGTTATCCTCAGGAGATAGACCATAACCATCGCAGACTTTTCTGTAGGCCTTTTTAAGATATACAATTCTGTAGTACATTATTTTGATGTATCTCATAACGTGTAGACTAACCTTGGGAGATAAACATATACTACGGCAGACTTTTCTGTAGGCCTTTTTAAGATATACAATTCTGTAGTACATTATTTTGATGTATCTCATAACGTGTAGACTAACCTCAGGAGATAAACATATACTACCGCAGACTTTTCTGTAGGCCTTTTTAAGATATACAATTCTGTAGTACATTATTTTGATGTATCTCATAACGTGTAGACTAACCTTGGGAGATAAACATATACTACCGCAGACTTTTCTGTAGGCCTTTTTAAGATATACAATTCTGTAGTACATTATTTTGATGCATCTCATAAGGTTTAGACTGTGGGTTATCCTCAGGAGATAGACCATAACCATCGCAGACTTTTCTGTAGGCCTTTTTAAGATATACAAATTGTAGTACATTATTTCGATGTATCTCATAAGGTTTAGACTGTGGGTTATCCTCAGGAGATAGACCATACCATCGCAGACTTTTCTGTAGGCCTTTTTAAGATATACAATTCTGTAGTACATTATTTTGATGCATCTCATAAGGTTTAGACTGTGGGTTATCCTCAGGAGATAGACCATAACCATCGCAGACTTTTCTGTAGGCCTTTTTAAGATATACAATTCTGTAGTATATTATTTTGATGTATCTCATAAGGTTTAGACTGTGGGTTATCCTCAGGAGATAGACCATAACCATCGCAGACTTTTCTGTAGGCCTTTTTAAGATATACAAATTGTAGTACATTATTTTGATGTATCTCATAAGGTTTAGACTGTGGGTTATCCTCAGGAGATAGACCATAACCATCGCAGACTTTTCTGTAGGCCTTTTTAAGATATACAAATTGTAGTACATTATTTTGATGTATCTCATAAGGTTTAGACTGTGGGTTATCCTCAGGAGATAGACCATAACCATCGCAGACTTTTCTGTAGGCCTTTTTAAGATATACAATTCTGTAGTACATTATTTTGATGCATCTCATAAGGTTTAGACTGTGGGTTATCCTCAGGAGATAGACCATAACCATCGCAGACTTTTCTGTAGGCCTTTTTAAGATATACAAATTGTAGTACATTATTTTGATGTATCTCATAACGTGTAGACTAACCTTGGGAGATAAACATATACTACGGCAGACTTTTCTGTAGGCCTTTTTAAGATATACAATTCTGTAGTACATTATTTTGATGTATCTCATAACGTGTAGACTAACCTCAGGAGATAAACATATACTACCGCAGACTTTTCTGTAGGCCTTTTTAAGATATAAAATTCTGTAGTACATTATTTTGATGTATCTCATAACGTGTAGACTAACCTTGGGAGATAAACATATACTACCGCAGACTTTTCTGTAGGCCTTTTTAAGATATACAATTCTGTAGTACATTATTTTGATGCATCTCATAAGGTTTAGACTGTGGGTTATCCTCAGGAGATAGACCATACCATCGCAGACTTTTCTGTAGGCCTTTTTAAGATATACAATTCTGTAGTACATTATTTTGATGCATCTCATAAGGTTTAGACTGTGGGTTATCCTCAGGAGATAGACCATAACCATCGCAGACTTTTCTGTAGGCCTTTTTAAGATATATAATTCTGTAGTACATTATTTTGATGCACCTCATAAGGTTTAGACTGTGGGTTATCCTCAGGAGATAGACCATAACCATCGCAGACTTTTCTGTAGGCCTTTTTAAGATATACAATTCTGTAGTACATTATTTTGATGTATCTCATAAGGTTTAGACTGTGGGTTATCCTCAGGAGATAGACCATAACCATCGCAGACTTTTCTGTAGGCCTTTTTAAGATATACAAATTGTAGTACATTATTTTGATGTATCTCATAACGTGTAGACTAACCTTGGGAGATAAACATATACTACCGCAGACTTTTCTGTAGGCCTTTTTAAGATATACAATTCTGTAGTACATTATTTTGATGTATCTCATAAGGTTTAGACTGTGGGTTATCCTCAGGAGATAGACCATACCATCGCAGACTTTTCTGTAGGCCTTTTTAAGATATACAATTCTGTAGTACATTATTTTGATGCATCTCATAAGGTTTAGACTGTGGGTTATCCTCAGGAGATAGACCATACCATCGCAGACTTTTCTGTAGGCCTTTTTAAGATATACAATTCTGTAGTACATTTTTTTTTTTTTTTTTTTTTTTTTTTTTATTGAAACATATAAACAAGGTTACAATTTTTTAACAATATAAACACCATTATTTCAATCACTCTCCTAATAAAGCAGCTGCTTGTGTTTAGGAGAGGACAACAAAAATATTTTAACATTTGTTTAAATTAAACAAAAATTATTAGTAATAAAACAAAAAATAACAATAAAAGTAATAAAAATATAGGTTAGTTAATAAATGATTAAAAGAATTTAAAAGGCAAAAACATATTTCTAAACAATAAGTAAAGTTATGAGGTGGTACAAGAGTATTTTAATTTAATTTTTTTTTTATATTTTTCGAAGTTTTCTTCCGATCGTATATCAAGGGGTAATTTATTAAATAATTTTACACCCTTGAATATATAGTGATGCTGTGCTGTTGTGGTTCGTGCTAGTGGCACGGTTAGTCCTCCAACAGATATTAGTCTTTTACTAATATTCAATTGTGGTATATTATTTTTACTAAAGAAATCTTTATGTATTTGTAGGAGTGCAATTTTGTCATAAATTTTTGTAAGTGGGGGAACCGGGAAATCTTGAAAAACATTTATAGTTGGGTAGTAATATGGCTTTTTTAAGATGATTTTTATTAGTATTTTTTGAATAGTTTCCAGTGGGAGTAGGGATGATTTATATGCACCCCCCCAAGCCACGATTCCATATTGTAGGACAGAGTGCGCCAGTGCATAATAAATATCTCTTAGTATTTTTAATGATACAGTATTTCTTAGTCTAAAAAATATATAGATCAGTTTTCTCATTCTGTCTACTGTGAAATTTATTTGACTTTTCCATTTGATGTTATTATCAATAATTATTCCAAGATATTTTATTTCTTCTTTACTACTAATGTTTATACAGTTTAAGTTACAGGGTGCGATTCTAAGGAGGCAATTTCTTTCGTGAATTTTTATGTTTAGATTTACATTTGAGATATTCCCTGTTAGACTATAAGGTATAAAATGGGTTTTTTCGACATTTAGTGTCAATAAGTTTTCGTCAAACCATAGTTTAACGATATTTATGGCATTATTAGCTGATACTTCGACCTCATTCCAAGAATTTCCTTCAATAGTTATCACTGTATCATCTGCGTAAGATATAATGTTTCCAATGATTGGGAGTTCAAAAAGTTCATTTACATATAGTATAAATAGTAAAGGTCCCAAAACAGTTCCTTGTGGAATTCCAAAATCTATATTTTCTATTTCACTTAATTCGTTGTTTACTTTAACCTGTTGAGTTCTTTGATAGAGATAACTTTTTAACAATGTTTTAGCTTTGCCAGTAATTCCTATATTATTTAGTTTATTAATTAATTTTGAATGTGAGACACTATCAAAAGCTTTACGGAGGTCAATGAATATACTTAAGCACTTTTTGCCTGTATCTAATGTTTTGTAAATAAGCTTAGTTAATTCTGCAATTGCGTCTTGT
Source organism: Hesperophylax magnus (assembly GCA_026573805.1). Classification (NCBI taxonomy): domain Eukaryota; kingdom Metazoa; phylum Arthropoda; class Insecta; order Trichoptera; family Limnephilidae; genus Hesperophylax; species Hesperophylax magnus. Next base: position 913,792 of record JAIUSX010000192.1, on the reverse strand, counting down.
GTACTAAGTTTATCTCTGAAACCGTATTGACTAGGGTTAATACATTTTTGGTTATCTGTATAATCAGTAATTTGTTTTTTTATTACTTTTTCGTGTATTTTTGAAATGTTGGATAATAAGGATATTGGGCGGTAATTGTTTACTTCTTTTGAATCTCCGGATTTATATACTGGGATTATAATGGCTTTTTTGTAGTTAGACGGGAATATTCCGTATTTAGTACTTACATTAATTATATGCGTAATCGGTTTGGTTAGAAAATTGCGGTATTTTTTCAAGATTTCTGTAGTTATACCGTCGTATCCTGGCGCACTACCATTTTTAAGTGATTGTATTATGTTTTCAATATTTTTTTCTGTAGTCGGTTTAAAAATTGAAAGATTGCTATTTGTTATTTTATCTTCATGTATGTCATCAGGTTGATAATTTTGGTCAATTTTACATGCAAGTTTTTGACCGACGGTAGCGAAAAATTTGTTGAAAATATTTGCGCACATTTTTGGTTCACGGATAGCATTTATTTTAGTTCCATTATTGTTTATAACATTTATTGTAGACTTATTTTTATTATTTTTATTCATTATTTCATTTATAGTGTTCCATGTTTTTTTAGGGTTTTCCTTTGTGAGGATTATTTTCTCCCTGTAATATTTTTCTTTTGTGTCTTTGATAATTTTAATGAGTTTGTTCCGGAATATTTTGTAATCGTTTTTTACTTGGCTATTGGTAGAGTTTTTTTTTGTATCTATGAAAAGTTTTTCTTTTTTCCGGATAGATATGAGTAATCCTTGCGTAATCCATGGTTTGATTTTCCTTAATTTAGAACTAGGTTGATTATTTATAAAGGTTGTACAGTCTGCGATATGAGCATTTAAAGTTTCTTCAAAGAAGTTTGCGCACATGTCTGGGTTTTGGCAATTTAGTATTGCGGACCAAGATTCGTTACTTAATTTATTATTTAATTTTACATTGTTCAATTTGGAAATTATGTTAATATTTTTTCTAGAGTCATTTAATCCTAAGTTTTTATTTAAATCATAAATAAAAATATTTGTATGGTGATCTGTTATATCATTTTTCCATATAATAGATTTAATTTTTTCTGTGTGTTTAATATTGCTCCATATGTGGTCCAGGCATGATGGCGATTGGTTTGCAAATTCTCTTGTGTAATTATTTACACATGATATAAAGTTCATTTCACTCATAGCATTTATATAATCTATTTTATTTTTACAGTGGTTATTTGGACCAATATTAATATTTAAATCACCCATTACGATACAATTTAGATGGTTTTTGTTACATAGTATTTTTTTTAATTCTTCTATAAATAAAGATACATCAGAGCTGTGAGTTCGATATATTGCGATTATATTGAATGGCATATTATTTAAAACAAAATTTAATGACAAACAGTTTGCTTTGCATATGTGTATTTCGGTAATATTGATATCAGTAAATTTTTCTTTAGCGTATACTACAATTCCACTATTTTTATTAATCTGATAATTTGTATTGTAATTTTTGTAGTTTGGGATGATTGGTATATTTATGTTTGCATGTATGTGCGCCTCGGATAGTATTATGAAATCTGGCTGTGAACATAATGTATTTAGGGATACCAGAAGTTCATCCATGTTTTTATTTATACTTCTAATGTTTAGGTGCAAGATTGTTAGTCTATTTATTATATTGTCATAGATCCTATTGCATTCACTGGCTGCTTCACATACGTATTCTTCTATATTTAGATTTTTATCAATTTCGCTTAAGTTAAAATTTTCCATTGCATTTATTTAGGTGTGATAGAATATGTATATATAATTCTACGAGGAAATGAATAAGTAATAATGCTCATAATTAATGTAACACTATTCTTGCTCGATTTCAGTTCATATCTAAAATTGTAGGTTTTGATTTTTTCCAAAAGATTTATTTTATGTTTAGATAATACTCGGAGACATAGTGAGTGTTTGTTTAATTGACAGCAAAAATTAATTTGATTCGTTCTTCTTTTTATAATAATTACAATAAAACATAGCTTGTGTAAGAATATATCAATAGTACAAGTGAACATATAGTGTAGAGATTTATTGCATATAGAATATTGGCAGCATGATATATGGGTTAGTAATGAATATAATAATAATTTTGACAAATTAATATATCTATAATTAGACTTTAGTATTCTATAATTTACTAGCCTTCGATAAACGTAGTTGTGGATTGTTGTTGTATTATCTATTTTCTGGTAGGAATATACAAATGTAGAACGTAGATGTAATGTATTGTAAAAATAAACATAAAAGTGTAGTATGTAGAGATGTGTTATCATGAAGAAAATATTTAGGTTTTTTATCTTCAATATAGAGAATGATTTAAATTTTTTGGTTTTAAATACATATATCCTGACTTTAAAGTATGTAGAATGATGAAAGATTTGTCGGTTTTTTAATGTATAGACTATAGAATTATTATTTTTTATATCTTGTGGATTTTCAAAAATACATGCGTATTTGTAAGACATTGAGAATAGACATGAGATATTTTTATAGACATTTTTAAAATTTATAACAATATTCCAATTTTTGTTGCGTAAGAGCAAGTATTTTTTTGTAATATTGACAGTTAGTTTGATTATGGACATTTTTTTTTTAATTGTTAGTATCATTTTTGAATATTTCTTAGAATTTTCAGTTTTAATAGTAAGTATACATGTTTTATATACTGGAGATTGATAAGAAACATCATGTTTTTTTAAAGCATATGTCATAGTATTATTAATTTTGTTAGTTTTTAAATGTTTGAATGTGCAGGTACATGCATAATATATTGACAATAAACATGAGTTACTATGAAAAATATACCTTGAATCCCAATTAGTATTCAATTTTCTGTTGTGCGAATGCCAGCATTTTTTTATAATATAAACAGTTGGTTTTATCATTCGCATTATGATTGGTAGGAAATGACAGTTGAAATCTGTCATTTTGAAAAGTGCAGTTTACACACCTCGGTTGATTTGATGAAGCTTGACATTCTTTGAACAAGTGAGCAGCTCCACAGTGCGAGCAGGAAGGCAAATTGTTTTTCTCTTTCTGGTTGCAGTTTCTTGATGTATGTCCGTAGCGTAGACAGAAGTAGCATTGTATTACTGGGCAGGCATCGCCAACCGTAACTCGCTGGTAGCCAATGTTTATTTTTTCTTTATTTAATAGAATCTTCCTGGTTGTGCTATCTACTTCTACTATGTAGTTAGCGGTGTCATTGTATTTGTTTTTAATTATTGCTTTTATGTTAAAAATAGAATTTTTTTCTGTTTTTTGCGTTACAATTTTGATATCCTCATTTTTGTCCAAGATATCGTCAGTAAAATCTTCTTTGATGAAGTCGTTGAAAATTCCCTTGAATATCATTGTTGGTTTTTTCTTTGTTAATTCTTTGCAGTCGATATCATGTAGATCTTTAGAAATTAAAGTATGTAGTTTTTTAGCATCTTCTTTATTAACACAATCGATTACAATTCGATTTTGGGAGATTTTTTTAATGCCTTCAATGCATATTCCTAATTGGGTGGTTTTAAAGTGCCTTTGAATTTTATTTTGTATTTCTGTTGATGTATCTTTATTTTTTGGAGTAATTAAGATACTGTACTTGTTTTTTATATTTTTTTGTTTTTTTATATCAGTATTTGTAGGCTGATTATTCTCCAGAAAGCCCATTTTGGTAGCAACAAGGCTTATATTCCCTAGCAGTTCTGTGAGTTTTGGTGACAATTTCCCCATTTGTTCTTTTGTAAACTTATTGCTTGGGTCCATTATAGTATTTTGTAAGGAATTTATAATTTGGTTTGCCGCAGAGATGAAAGAAAAGGTGTCACTGGTGTCCATGGTACTGCTTCGAAATGTAGAGCGGTAAAAGGTTTAGCGGCCCTGCGTGGACGATGTTGGTCGGCGGTCGAACGTAGTAGTCACTTACACACACACACACAAACTGAGTTCAACACTGGCCAGTAGGGCGAGCACAGAGTTCGGACCGAGTGATCGCTGTTTATCAATTGTTTTGAGAGCAAACTTTTTTTTTAAAATTCGGATTTAGGTTATTACAGATGTACTAGTACAGCTTGACACTTCTTTACTACACTGCTACTGCAATTCCGTATATATTAGTGCACTATTTTTTGTCAAATACGTTTAGAATATTTACTAGTTTAATTTTAAACAGGAACGAAATTCACAGCGTGTTTCTGTACAGCGGTATTATTGTTGTCATTATTTTGATGTATCTCATAATGTGTAGACTAACCTTGGGAGATAAACATATACTACCGCAGACTTTTCTGTAGGCCTTTTTAAGATATACAATTCTGTAGTACATTATTTTGATGCATCTCATAAGGTTTATACTGTGGGTTATCCTCAGGAGATAGACCATAACCATCGCAGACTTTTCTGTAGGCCTTTTTAAGATATACAATTCTGTAGTACATTATATTGATGTATCTCATAACGTGTAGACTAACCTTGGGAGATAAACATATACTACCGCAGACTTTTCTGTAGGCCTTTTTAAGATATACAATTCTGTAGTACATTATTTTGATGTATCTCATAACGTGTAGACTAACCTTGGGAGATAAACATATACTACCGCAGACTTTTCTGTAGGCCTTTTTAAGATATACAATTCTGTAGTACATTATTTTGATGTATCTCATAACGTGTAGACTAACCTTGGGAGATAAACATATACTACCGCAGACTTTTCTGTAGGCCTTTTTAAGATATACAATTCTGTAGTACATTATTTTGATGTATCTCATAACGTGTAGACTAACCTTGGGAGATAAACATATACTACCGCAGACTTTTCTGTAGGCCTTTTTAAGATATACAATTCTGTAGTACATTATTTTGATGCATCTCATAAGGTTTATACTGTGGGTTATCCTCAGGAGATAGACCATAACCATCGCAGACTTTTCTGTAGGCCTTTTTAAGATATACAATTCTGTAGTACATTATTTTGATGTATCTCATAACGTGTAGACTAACCTTGGGAGATAAACATATACTACCGCAGACTTTTCTGTAGGCCTTTTTAAGATATACAATTCTGTAGTACATTATTTTGATGTATCTCATAACGTGTAGACTAACCTTGGGAGATAAACATATACTACCGCATTCTTTTCTGTAGGCCTTTTTAAGATATACAATTCTGTAGTACATTATTTTGATGTATCTCATAACGTGTAGACTAACCTTGGGAGATAAACATATACTACCGCAGACTTTTCTGTAGGCCTTTTTAAGATATACAATTCTGTAGTACATTATTTTGATGTATCTCATAACGTGTAGACTAAACTCAGGAGATAAACATATACTACCGCAGACTTTTCTGTAGGCCTTTTTAAGATATAAAATTCTGTAGTACATTATTTTGATGTATCTCATAACGTGTAGACTAACCTTGGGAGATAAACATATACTACCGCAGACTTTTCTGTAGGCCTTTTTAAGATATACAATTCTGTAGTACATTATTTTGATGTATCTCATAACGTGTAGACTAACCTTGGGAGATAAACATATACTACCGCAGACTTTTCTGTAGGCCTTTTTAAGATATACAATTCTGTAGTACATTATTTTGATGCATCTCATAAGGTTTAGACTGTGGGTTATCCTCAGGAGATAGACCATCCCATCGCAGACTTTTCTGTAGGCCTTTTTAAGATATACAATTCTGTAGTACATATTTTGATGTATCTCATAAGGTTTAGACTGTGGGTTATCCTCAGGAGATAGACCATAACCATCGCAGACTTTTCTGTAGGCCTTTTTAAGATATACAATTCTGTAGTACATTATTTTGATGCATCTCATAAGGTTTAGACTGTGGGTTATCCTCAGGAGATAGACCATAACCATCGCAGACTTTTCTGTAGGCCTTTTTAAGATATACAATTCTGTAGTACATTATTTTGATGTATCTCATAAGGTTTAGACTAAACTCAGGAGATAAACATATACTACCGCAGACTTTTCTGTAGGCCTTTTTAAGATATACAATTCTGTAGTACATTATTTTGATGTATCTCATAACGTGTAGACTAACCTTGGGAGATAAACATATACTACCGCAGACTTTTCTGTAGGCCTTTTTAAGATATACAATTCTGTAGTACATTATTTTGATGTATCTCATAACGTGTAGACTAACCTTGGGAGATAAACATATACTACCGCAGACTTTTCTGTAGGCCTTTTTAAGATATACAATTCTGTAGTACATTATTTTGATGCATCTCATAAGGTTTAGACTGTGGGTTATCCTCAGGAGATAGACCATCCCATCGCAGACTTTTCTGTAGGCCTTTTTAAGATATACAATTCTGTAGTACATTATTTTGATGTATCTCATAAGGTTTAGACTGTGGGTTATCCTCAGGAGATAGACCATAACCATCGCAGACTTTTCTGTAGGCCTTTTTAAGATATACAATTCTGTAGTACATTATTTTGATGCATCTCATAAGGTTTAGACTGTGGGTTATCCTCAGGAGATAGACCATAACCATCGCAGACTTTTCTGTAGGCCTTTTTAAGATATACAATTCTGTAGTACATTATTTTGATGTATCTCATAAGGTTTAGACTAAACTCAGGAGATAAACATATACTACCGCAGACTTTTCTGTAGGCCTTTTTAAGATATACAATTCTGTAGTACATTATTTTGATGCATCTCATAAGGTTTATACTGTGGGTTATCCTCAGGAGATAGACCATAACCATCGCAGACTTTTCTGTAGGCCTTTTTAAGATATGCAATTCTGTAGTACATTATTTTGATGTATCTCATAACGTGTAGACTAACCTTGGGAGATAAACATATACTACCGCAGACTTTTCTGTAGGCCTTTTTAAGATATACAATTCTGTAGTACATTATTTTGATGTATCTCATAACGTGTAGACTAACCTTGGGAGATAAACATATACTACCGCATTCTTTTCTGTAGGCCTTTTTAAGATATACAATTCTGTAGTACATTATTTTGATGTATCTCATAACGTGTAGACTAACCTTGGGAGATAAACATATACTACCGCAGACTTTTCTGTAGGCCTTTTTAAGATATACAATTCTGTAGTACATTATTTTGATGTATCTCATAACGTGTAGACTAAACTCAGGAGATAAACATATACTACCGCAGACTTTTCTGTAGGCCTTTTTAAGATATACAATTCTGTAGTACATTATTTTGATGTATCTCATAACGTGTAGACTAACCTTGGGAGATAAACATATACTACCGCAGACTTTTCTGTAGGCCTTTTTAAGATATACAATTCTGTAGTACATTATTTTGATGTATCTCATAACGTGTAGACTAACCTCAGGAGATAAACATATACTACCGCAGACTTTTCTGTAGGCCTTTTTAAGATATACAATTCTGTAGTACATTATTTTGATGTATCTCATAACGTGTAGACTAACCTTGGGAGATAAACATATACTACCGCAGACTTTTCTGTAGGCCTTTTTAAGATATACAATTCTGTAGTACATTATTTTGATGCATCTCATAAGGTTTAGACTGTGGGTTATCCTCAGGAGATAGACCATCCCATCGCAGACTTTTCTGTAGGCCTTTTTAAGATATACAATTCTGTAGTACATTATTTTGATGCATCTCATAATGTTTAGACTGTGGGTTATCCTCAGGAGATAGACCATAACCATCGCAGACTTTTCTGTAGGCCTTTTTAAGATATACAATTCTGTAGTACATTATTTTGATGCATCTCATAAGGTTTAGACTGTGGGTTATCCTCAGGAGATAGACCATAACCATCGCAGACTTTTCTGTAGGCCTTTTTAAGATATACAATTCTGTAGTATATTATTTTGATGTATCTCATAAGGTTTAGACTGTGGGTTATCCTCAGGAGATAGACCATAACCATCGCAGACTTTTCTGTAGGCCTTTTTAAGATATACAAATTGTAGTACATTATTTTGATGTATCTCATAAGGTTTAGACTGTGGGTTATCCTCAGGAGATAGACCATAACCATCGCAGACTTTTCTGTAGGCCTTTTTAAGATATACAAATTGTAGTACATTATTTTGATGTATCTCATAAGGTTTAGACTGTGGGTTATCCTCAGGAGATAGACCATAACCATCGCAGACTTTTCTGTAGGCCTTTTTAAGATATACAATTCTGTAGTACATTATTTTGATGCATCTCATAAGGTTTAGACTGTGGGTTATCCTCAGGAGATAGACCATAACCATCGCAGACTTTTCTGTAGGCCTTTTTAAGATATACAATTCTGTAGTACATTATTTTGATGTATCTCATAAGGTTTAGACTGTGGGTTATCCTCAGGAGATAGACCATAACCATCGCAGACTTTTCTGTAGGCCTTTTTAAGATATACAATTCTGTAGTACATTATTTTGATGCATCTCATAAGGTTTAGACTGTGGGTTATCCTCAGGAGATAGACCATAACCATCGCAGACTTTTCTGTAGGCCTTTTTAAGATATACAATTCTGTAGTACATTATTTTGATGTATCTCATAAGGTTTAGACTGTGGGTTATCCTCAGGAGATAGACCATAACCATCGCAGACTTTTCTGTAGGCCTTTTTAAGATATACAATTCTGTAGTACATTATTTTGATGCATCTCATAAGGTTTAGACTGTGGGTTATCCTCAGGAGATAGACCATAACCATCGCAGACTTTTCTGTAGGCCTTTTTAAGATATACAATTCTGTAGTACATTATTTTGATGTATCTCATAAGGTTTAGACTGTGGGTTATCCTCAGGAGATAGACCATAACCATCGCAGACTTTTCTGTAGGCCTTTTTAAGATATACAATTCTGTAGTACATTATTTTGATGCATCTCATAAGGTTTAGACTGTGGGTTATCCTCAGGAGATAGACCATAACCATCGCAGACTTTTCTGTAGGCCTTTTTAAGATATACAATTCTGTAGTACATTATTTTGATGCATCTCATAAGGTTTAGACTGTGGGTTATCCTCAGGAGATAGACCATAACCATCGCAGACTTTTCTGTAGGCCTTTTTAAGATATACAATTCTGTAGTACATTATTTTGATGTATCTCATAAGGTTTAGACTGTGGGTTATCCTCAGGAGATAGACCATAACCATCGCAGACTTTTCTGTAGGCCTTTTTAAGATATACAATTCTGTAGTACATTATTTTGATGCATCTCATAAGGTTTAGACTGTGGGTTATCCTCAGGAGATAGACCATAACCATCGCAGACTTTTCTGTAGGCCTTTTTAAGATATACAATTCTGTAGTACATTATTTTGATGTATCTCATAAGGTTTAGACTGTGGGTTATCCTCAGGAGATAGACCATAACCATCGCAGACTTTTCTGTAGGCCTTTTTAAGATATACAATTCTGTAGTACATTATTTTGATGCATCTCATAAGGTTTAGACTGTGGGTTATCCTCAGGAGATAGACCATAACCATCGCAGACTTTTCTGTAGGCCTTTTTAAGATATACAATTCTGTAGTACATTATTTTGATGTATCTCATAACGTGTAGACTAACCTCAGGAGATAAACATATACTACCGCAGACTTTTCTGTAGGCCTTTTTAAGATATACAATTCTGTAGTACATTATTTTGATGCATCTCATAAGGTTTAGACTGTGGGTTATCCTCAGGAGATAGACCATAACCATCGCAGACTTTTATGTAGGCCTTTTTAAGATATACAATTCTGTAGTACATTATTTTAGCCAGCGTTACAGATGTAGGCGCTCGAAAAAATATTTTTTACGACTCATTACAAGCATCGATTTTTCATTACTTTCTATAAATATAATATGCATGTATTATAAACCTTCTGGAAGAAATTCTCCAAATGATAGTGAAAACCCTATCAAAAACTAGTTTAGAAGAACTAAGCGCACATACAGAAAGACGAGGATAGCGACTTACTATATTTATATACTCTACTAAATAGTACAGCACTACATATACTGTTTAGAGAAGATGATGTAAGAAAGGCGGAGAATTTATGTGTACTTCCGCTTCTCAATAAAATCCAAATAAATTGAATATTTCTGTACAAACCCGAAAACTGTTTTAGAAAGAAGATAAAATAAGCTTTCAAATTTTAGTACTTACATCTTAGAAAAATTATTTAACAGTTAGTAAATAAAAAATGGTTTTTATTTAAATTAACATTTATTCAACATAACATTTACTAATGACGTGGGCAACCCACAAAAATATTGGTTACAATAATTAACCATCAAGATCACTATGTAAAAATATGTACTCTATCAGCATAAGGGATTCAAACAAAACAAACACTTTATTTCTGCAATGCACAGACATTTTGTGCATCATATTACATAGCATATGTTGTTTAAATAATTTATTTTTTTGTAAAACTTGTCGGAATGTCAAAACATAAATGAATTGAAACTACAAATATTATTTCTTCAATACATAGTTGCGTAATTACTTTGTGGCGTCATTTTAACCATATGAAAATGAAATACTTTGTATACTCGTACACCACATTTAATCAAAAATAATCTACATGTTTCAAACCAATCATTTACGAAATCATTTCAAAAATTATAAATTTTTATTATCCTGATGAAGAAGCCATTGGCTTTGAAACGTGTAGATTATTTTTGATTAACCCATCGGCATACCAGCCGCCAAGATTGGGGGCTGCACCGTTTTCGCCCGCCCCATGGGGCGACTAAAACTTTTCCCACATACTTAGATAGTTCACAATAAAATTATAATCATAAAAGAAGTGTAATTTGGGGAAACGTGGGGTGCAATACTACACAGTAATAATCCTTCTCAAGTAGGCACAGATGTCACAAATAAAGATTAGTTAAAAGTGGTGTGTACCAAGAATTCCTTTTTCATATAATTAAAATATAATTTATTAAAGGACAGGAACACTAAAAAACCATTAACACATTTTATAAAAATACCAATTCCTCCAAAGCTCAACGACATCTTATGAACTGTTGTAATACAAATAAAGGCCACGAATCCTCAAAAATTTAACTTAACACTTAAACTTTGATACTATACCTAATTCCTTTACAACACATTCCTAGTTCTGTCAATTATTATGTATGATAAATTATTACTTCCTTTAAAAATTGAAACATAATCGAGTATAAATAAAATATTAAACCAATCTAAATGCAAATAAACACTATTCAAATAAATAAATCATCATTATAAAAAACAAACAGCACCTTTGCTGGAGAAGTTTCCAGATATATGTGATTATTATGTGTTGTTGCTATAACTAACCCAAACCCGGTGCGCGGCTTCTCATGTACCAAGTGTAAATCCTTTAAATAAACCAAAATACATTTCATTCTCTATTATTTAAAAATAATTCCACCATCCGCCCAACACCTTCTCGGAGAAAAGCTAACAAGATTTCTACAAGTGTAATAATAATATTACATAATTCATGTCAAGCGGTGGACGAGTAAAGCAATGAGATTTAATTTATATTTAAATAAATTTTGTACAGCATTTTAAAAGTATAAATGCTTTATTGCAAGGACAACACACTAATGACTATGTAGTGAGAAATACATACAGATTTAATGGAAAAATATCACGTTTTACCGCTATTCAAATATTCATTGAGATGTGTACATTTTAGCAAATTACAACAACTCTGATTGATGTTTGGTTGTTGCAATTCTTCATGTTACACAAACACTATTAAAAAAATCAATTTCACAAAACAAAACACATCAGTTGTAAATAACATAAATATAAATATACATACATGTCATTGTGTCAGAAATATTTGTCTGTTCGGTAATTTCTTTTATGCAAGCTGTAACAAATATTAGCGGCGGTAATAATAGACTATGGAAGTAACATGAAGCTGCACTTTCTTCTTATCTGATTTCAAACTGAAAATTAAAATTTCATAATGAAACAGATCAACCAATGCGTTACGTGTTAAAGAGATGTCATTATATTGATTCAAGATAAGATATATAATATGTACATACAATAGCGGACTTGTTGGACTCTATTCTCTACATTTTCAACTATTAAATAATGATAATATTTGATTTGACTATACAAGTAGAATGCGAAGACAGCGTAATAATTAGACATTAATAGTTGAGAAAGGTATAGTAGAGTAAAGGTGGGCGGATTATGGGAGATTATTATGAGGTGTCCACGTCGTGTGCGTCCACTATCTCAAAGTCCTTGCCGGTGGAGGAGCGCTGGGAACCTTCGGACTCGCTCTCGCCCGAGTCCTTGCCTCCGGGGGCCTCCTCATTCTGGGAGTCACCTTTCTCGCCCCTGCCGACACAAACACAATCAGAGTTAAGGTGAGGTCGCACTGGTTCCACGTGCACTTTTCCTCACACACTTTGGAACAAATTATAGGGTTGAAGTAAAGTCGAAATTTTACTGTACGTGAAATCATTGATTGTATGTACATTTGTTTCTTAGATACAGCATCTAAGGAACAACTCTGCGTACATTCAATATTACTCATAAATACACTCAAAATAACCCCTAAAACAAATTAACTTAATATTTGCCAGTCAAGTTTCCAGAGCCAAAAAGCTTACAGAAGGTCTTCTGGAATCATCACATCAAAATATGATATGTTGTCAGATAAAAACAACAAGTAGAATTGAACACATAATAATATTGGATAAATAATAATTCCCCTGACCTATCACTCTCTCCCTGCGAGTCCTTGCCATCCACGAGGCGTTTCTTCTTCCGCTTGGTCTCTGCAGGAGTCACCGGGGGCTCCATTTCTGCGTCTCCCTCGTCATCTGACACTTTGTCCTTCTTCTTCTTCTTCTTACCCTTCTCCGGCTTTTTGGTGCCATCTCCTTTGTATTCATACTATAAATACAACGCAAAGAAATTAAATTACCAGTCAACTTTCATCATCGCAATCTATCCCAACACGCGGTGTGTTTTCACAAAATGTAGGCACGTGTTTTACTGATACTTCATACGACATCTGTGTATGGGATTAGCTGTGCGTGTAAATAAGGTTAAAGGATGACTGTTACGCGGAACAGCTGATTATAATTTGAACAAAAGCTCGGAATGGGCCGAGGATTGGCGATGAACCATTAAAATGCCAAAAAATAGATAACCAAATAATGTGATGAAGTTAACAAAAATTTTGCAATGAAATATAAGTGACTTTTGGTTGGTTTTAACACTTTGAGACCTAATTTAAAACTGGCAGTGATAAATCATATTTGATGATTTATTTTTAAATTTTTGTTTGCAGATATTTTTTTTCAGAAGTTATTACTATTTTAATTTGAAAGAACATTAGGTCTCTGAAGGCGATATCAGACGGTTCACTCGGGTGAATGTTCATTTTTATTTCATTCCACGTTCACACGGCACATGATATAGAAATGAACGTTTATCCATCCTTTCCCACTATGATGTCGTCGAACGAAGTCGGTGCGCTTTGGAATTCGTATGATTCGTGATCATTTGATCGAAGAATTTTACTGAAAAGAAGTGCAGAAAACGTCGACGGTGGTTGGTGCGTCCATGGATTTTAAAGAGGACTGTGTTTGGATCAATTAAATTGTTGAGAGAATTAGCGGAAGAAGATCCTGAATCATACTTCTTCTTATCTTCGAATGGATAAAATTAAATTTGAAGAACTGCTACTACTAGTTGCTGCGTCAATAAATAAATAACATACGGTAAAGTCGTCAAATTCCACTTTATGCCAAGGCTCTTTAAAAAAACAACATTTGATTTCAACTTTAGTATCTAACGGAGACAACCATTTAAGTCAGGGTTTAAGTACATTTGTCCAAAATATGTTTTTAGGTTGTTAGTTTGGGTTATTTTAATAATTACCTAACCTTCAAACATTTCTTTGATTGAATAAAAATGGAACTTAAATGCATCTCTTACTATCTCCCCCGACTAGTAGGTAATCAAGTTGAAACCGAGTGCTATGTATAATATTTTTTGCGTAAAACGTGAAGCGGGATTCGACAAGTTTATCGGAAGATACTTTGATGAGAAAGAGTATACCTGCACAAATACAACTGCAAATATACTGAGAGAAATGAACAAGCGTTCAGACGTTTCATTTTTCTTTCGTTCTGAGCATGAGTGAAAGATGCCAAATGCCAAAATCCAACATGGATCGGTTCACTAATGAATTCATTCGGCACTTTTGTTTCATTTTGTGTTCAGACGTTTCACTTTTCTTTCGTTCTGAGCATGAGTGAAAGATGCCAAATGCCAAAATCCAACATGGATCGGTTCACTAATGAATTCGTTCGGCACTTTTGTTTCATTTTGTGTTCAGACGTTTCACTTTGAGTGAAAGAAGCAAGATGAAACACAGAAATGGACGAAAAGTGAACCGTCTGATTCCTGCTTAAGGACGGGGTTTGACTTAAAATGGCAAATCATGCAAAAAATACAATATACAAAAAAATCAAATAATAAATAAAAGTGAGTCGTGATTTAAAAACAAAAATTACCTATAAAACTAAAGACATGTCTACCTTCTAAAATTACCAATAAATACATGTCTATCGTCTAAATGAGGTGATTTTGCACAAAAACGGCGCTATACAATCAATCCAAATATTATTATTATTATTAAAATTATCTATAGAAATAAAGACATGTCTAACGTCTAAAATGACCTATAAAAATAAAAACATGTCTACTGTCTAGAATCATCTATAAAAATAAAGACATGTCTACTGTCTAAAATGACCTATAAAAATAAAGACATGTCTACTGTCTAAAATGACCTATAAAAATAAAGACATGTCTACTGTCTAAAATGACCTATAAAAATAAAGACATGTCTACTGTCTAAAATGACCTATAAAAATAAAGACATGTCTACTGTCTAAAATGACCTATAAAAATAAATACATGTCTATCGTCTAAATGAGGTGATTTTGCACAAAAACGGCGCTATACAATCAATCCAAATATTATTATTATTATTAAAATTATCTATAGAAATAAAGACATGTCTAACGTCTAAAATGACCTATAAAAATAAAAACATGTCTACTGTCTAAAATCATCTATAAAAATAAAGACATGTCTACTGTCTAAAATGACCTATAAAAATAAAGACATGTCTACTGTCTAAAATGACCTATAAAAATAAAGACATGTCTACTGTCTAAAATGACCTATAAAAATAAAGACATGTCTACTGTCTAAAATTACCTATTCAAATAAAAACACGTCTACTGTCTAAAATTACCTATAAAAACAAGTCTACCGTCTAAAATTACCTATAAAAATAAAAACAAGTCTACCGTCTAAACCTATAAAAATAAAAACAAGTCTACCGTCTAAACCTATAAAAATAAAAACAAGTCTACCGTCTAAACCTATAAAAATAAAAACATATTTTGGTAGAAAGCAGTCACTTTGTGGTTTGACATATTAATTGAAATAAAACAATACCTTTGTTTGTAACCACGATTCATTTATTTTAATTTTTTTAATACCGACCATTTTTGCTTAACACAAGCATTAAACAGTTTAATTTTATACCCTGAAGATGCTTGTGTTAAGCGAAACCGGTCGGTATTAAAAAAATTAAAATAAATAAATCGTGGTTACAAACAAAGGTATTGTTTTATTTCAATTAATAAAAACATATCTACCATTCTAAATGAATAGCTCAAATCCAATAAAACATGTCTACCGTCTCAATGAATAGCTCAATCCAATGTAAAACATAGCATGCAGAGGAGCCAGTAACGTCGCTTTAGAGCAATATAATTTATTTTAAAATGTACCTACATACGGTACGCAACGGTTAACAAACCCTACACACTAGCATCCATGGAGTTACCTGGTAAAGTGGCCAGAACGAAGCGAAGAATCCCACATCCTCGGTGAGGTTAGGCAGCAACCAGAGGTGGTGCTTGGACATGGACAGTGCCCACACGATGCAGAACACCACCAGGCGCAGGGTGGTCAGCGCGATGATCAGCACCAGGAAGCCAACGGCTGCCACACTCAGATAGTAAACTCCCTTTCTGGAATGCCACACACACAAATGAGTTAACTAGTTACTAGTCACTAGTACAACAAAAATATTATTATTTCTGTTGTGAAGTGATGCGAGTACGTATGTTTGCGGGTGCATTTTTATTAATCAAATGGTTTCAGATTCACGCGCAAAATTACGTTTCACAATGATAAATATTTTGTATAAAATTCGTAATATTTTTTTAATAGAAATAATAATAGGTGTTTTAATATCTTTTTTTTTGTTCTAACAAATAGATATAATGATATCCTCACTGGGATCTCTCGTGCTGAGGATTTCATTTCCATATTTTATTTATTTATTTCTATACATACATTACAGTGTCTACCAAATATTTACATTTGTATATAATACATAAATTTAGAACTGTTGTTAATATGGTGTTTTATGCTGGGTGTGAGGTAGGTTTGAGTAGGTGACACTGTGGTGGGTAATGTTATATGTTTCGTGAACACCTCACTGGGAGAACCTGTGCTGAGGTGTTTACGTGGTTATGATTAAATGGTACATGTATTTATGTGTATTGGTTAAATTTTCTTATATAAGTGTAAGTTGGGATTTTAAATTATTATTTTTTTAAAAGGTTATTGTACCTACATTGTTATTTAAAGAAAAAGGAAAAAAACATTTATTTATATGCACATATATACATACACCCATGTATATACATACATACATAAATACACATATGCATGCATACACACATATAAGTAAACACATGTATACATACATACATACATGTTTTTTGATCCAGGCTGTGATCAGTTTTTTGTGAATGTTTGTGTATGTATTTCCCATTAGTAGTAGTTTCAGAGTGGTGGGCATACAATTAAAAAATTTTGTAGCGTAATACTGGAAGTGTCTTTGTCCGTGTGTGGTGTATGTTATCGGTATGTTCAGGGTTCATATTATTAATAATGTTTACTTTTCTGAAATAATCATAAATATTATTTTGTGTTTTTTGTTCAGTTGAGTGGTTTCGGTTTCAGCCTGTATTTGGTATCAGTATATTATTTATTTCTGATCTCCCTATGTTTTGTTCAGTTGAGTGGTTTCGGTTTCAGCCTGTATTTGGTATCAGTATATTATTTATTTCTGATCTCCCTATGTTTTGTTCAGTTGAGTGGTTTCGGTTTCAGTCTGTATTTGGTATCAGTATATTATTTATTTATGATCTCCCTATGTTTTGTTCAGTTGAGTGGTTTCGGTTTCAGCCTGTATTTGGTATCAGTATATTATTTATTTCTGATCTCCCTATGTTTTGTTCAGTTGAGTGGTTTCGGTTTCAGCCTGTATTTGGTATCAGTATATTATTTATTTCTGATCTCCCTATGTTTTGTTCAGTTGAGTGGTTTCGGTTTCAGTCTGTATTTGGTATCAGTATATTATTTATTTATGATCTCCCTATGTTTTGTTCAGTTGAGTGGTTTCGGTTTCAGCCTGTATTTGGTATCAGTATATTATTTATTTCTGATCTCCCTATGTTTTGTTCAGTTGAGTGGTTTCGGTTTCAGCCTATATTTGGTATCAGTATATTATTTATTTCTGATCTCCCTATGTTTTGTTCAGTTGAGTGGTTTCGGTTTCAGTCTGTATTTGGTATCAGTATATTATTTATTTATGATCTCCCTATGTTTTGTTCAGTTGAGTGGTTTCGGTTTCAGCCTGTATTTGGTATCAGTATATTATTTATTTCTGATCTCCCTATGTTTTGTTCAGTTGAGTGGTTTCGGTTTCAGTCTGTATTTGGTATCAGTATATTATTTATTTCTGATCTCCCTATGTTTTGTTCAGTTGAGTGGTTTCGGTTTCAGTCTGTATTTGGTATCAGTATATTATTTATTTATGATCTCCCTATGTTTTGTTCAGTTGAGTGGTTTCGGTTTCAGCCTGTATTTGGTATCAGTATATTATTTATTTCTGATCTCCCTATGTTTTGTTCAGCTGAGTGGTTTAGGTTTCAGTCTGTATTTGGTATCAGTATATTATTTATTTCTGATCTCCCTATGTTTTGTTCAGATGAGTGGTTTCGGTTTCAGTCTGTATTTGGTATCAGTATATTATTTATTTCTGATCTCCCTATGTTTTGTTCAGTTGAGTGGTTTCGGTTTCAGCCTGTATTTGGTATCAGTATATTATTTATTTCTGATCTCCCTATGTTTTGTTCAGTTGAGTGGTTTCGGTTTCAGTCTGTATTTGGTATCAGTATATTATTTATTTCTGATCTCCCTATGTTTTGTTCAGTTGAGTGGTTTCGGTTTCAGCCTGTATTTGGTATCAGTATATTATTTATTTCTGATCTCCCTATGTTTTGTTCAGTTGAGTGGTTTCGGTTTCAGTCTGTATTTGGTATCAGTATATTATTTATTTCTGATCTCCCTATGTTTTGTTCAGTTGAGTGGTTTCGGTTTCAGCCTGTATTTGGTATCAGTATATTATTTATTTCTGATCTCCCTATGTTTTGTTCAGTTGAGTGGTTTCGGTTTCAGTCTGTATTTGGTATCAGTATATTATTTATTTCTAATCTCCCTATGTTTTGTATCCAGGTTTTTATTTGAGATTTAAATGTTAAAATATTGTTGAGTTTTGAATGAGAGTGGGATTTTGTTGTAGAGTTTAGTACCATAGTATAGGGAGCTATTTGCCAAAAAGTTGTATTTGTAGTTGCTTCATGGATATGTTTTTGACCCTGAGATCTAGTGTTAATGTGTTAGTTGTTATATTTTCCGACTTTATGTCCGGGTTAAATCTTCCCCACAGGAAAAACTAAACCCTTCCACACACTTTTCCACAAATGATCATCTAGTCAATCCACATTATTCAAGTGCATTATACAAGCATAATAAATACAAAATAATACAAAAACAACACGTCTAATCACCAGAGATCAAATGGGAAAATAATTCACCGACTCCAGATATTTTCATATCAGAGTGTTCGGCTCGGTAGAACTTCTAATTGGACCTATAAATCCTACTGATCCCTCAATATAAATATTAAAAAAATCTTTCGTAATCCTACATGTTTTAAAATGACTAAATGACTGACTTCTTGTGTTTTGTATTTATGAATGTAGAGGAGTATTGTTTTAGAATAGAGTTGTTTAAGTGACATGGTGTTAAGTTTGAAGATTTCGTCAGTGCTAGTTCTTATTGGGACTTTTAGAATAATTTGAATTATGGCTTTTTGGGTTTGCACTTCCCCATCCGATAATACCGTATTCTAATTCTCGGAGCGATTGGCAAAGAGCCATGTAGATCTTTATTAAGGACGGGTTGTTTCGGAGAATTTGAACAATTCTTCAAATTTCAAAGTTAATTTTCAAGTTCTGTGACAGATTTTTTCAAGTTCTGTTATTATTTCAGTTCTGTCAAGCTACTAGCCTATAATGATATAATAACAGAACTTGAATAAGACTTTCACAGAGCCTGAATTTTTTTGTTTTATTTTATAATGCCGGTAACCCGGTCGTTTATTAACATAAATGGTTATTTACAAATCGTGTGCGCTACCCGATTCACTAGGCAATATCTGTTCTGAGCCAAGTAGCAGTATCATTACATATATGTATTTTGTAAACAAATACATAAAATATTACATACATATATAAATATAATTGAACAATCTTTAGTGTGAGAGTTCTTATTGAGATGGAGTACCCCATAAAAATCATATGGATAGAGTAATGTTGTGTTTAAAAATAAAAATAAGTAAAAAAACTACTTTAGCAATTGCATTTAAAACATTAGAAACAGTATAATAGTCTGTGTATGTGTAAAAAATAAAAATGAAATAATAACACGCTCAATTGCTTCACATAAATGATGTACCCATAATAAATACAATGCAAGAAGGAAAGAAAAATGTAATAAAGAAAAAAGAGAGAAAAAGAGTATTCAATATATAGGAGACAGATTAGAAACCATTTTCGGTGTAAAAATTACATTTAATTATGTTTGTTAAAAATGAACGTTGAAATTTGATCAATTGTTCAAATTCTCCCAAACAACCAGTCCTAAGTCTTTTTTACTAAGAACATTCCTGATGGTTTT
This sequence comes from Hesperophylax magnus, assembly GCA_026573805.1. Lineage (NCBI taxonomy): Eukaryota > Metazoa > Arthropoda > Insecta > Trichoptera > Limnephilidae > Hesperophylax > Hesperophylax magnus. The sequence goes on along the minus strand of JAIUSX010000192.1, from coordinate 893,589 downwards.
GAAGAAATAACTTAGTTTTTAATTTTATTATTTAAATTATCCAATTATCCATGTTTGTTATCCAATAAATGGTTTCCGGGGAGGTGGTACCAGATACCCGCCTCCCTAAAAATGCTGTCCTTGTTCTAGTGGTATTTCAATGGAAGATGCTCCGAGGAACAAGTGTCTCTGATCCCTTTGACAACGGTGCGTATATGCGAAACAAGCCAAATGCGGGCCCAACATTTGTACACCGTATAATGGATCACTTCTATGAAACATTCTTGTATTCAACAGCTTGAATGTGGAATAATAATTTGCCTCCTACAACATGGAACTCTCTTTGACAAGGGTGCGTATATGCGAAACAAGCCAAATGCGGGCCCAACATTTGTACACCGTATAATGGATCGCTTCTATGAAACATTCTTGTATTCAACAGCTTGAATGTGGAATAATAATTTGCCTCCTACAACATGGAACTCTCTTCAAACCCTAGTCCCCAGAGATGAGGGCCTACTACATATGTGGAGTTAATATAAAAACATGCATTATCTATCGGCTACCTCTATTTATCTCTCCAATGATGCCACCAAACTAACTAACTAATCATCACGCCGTTTCCCCGCAGAGGTAGGAAGAGAGAACGGGCCGCCAAACAACTCTGTCTCGGCACACACTCCTTGCTTCATACCCATTCATACATCACCCTTCTGTCATTCTGACTCTTGACATAACCCGACTCAAGTATTTGGTTCACTCCATCAGGTTATGTACATATCAGCCTTGCATTCTTAGCATTTTCATTTCTCACACGATCGTACCAAATGATATTGAAATTCCAACAGTCATCCGAAGCTGTGGTTGTGCAAAGTTTCTAAGTGATCACGATCAAGGTGAATTATGATTCAATCAGGAATCCAATTCTGATGGTTTTGCTAAGTAATAATATTTCTGCATTAGGTTGCAAATTGAATTACATGTTTCACGTATTTGCTTTCTCTGCTCTTGTGAATTGAAAAGATAAACAAAGCCGGTATTGGAACAGGTGTGGTGTTGATTGATGACTGGACAAACACACTTATCAAAGACAGATTATCTACTGTTCACATGTATTGTTTTTCGAGCCCGTTGCACATTATTTTAGAAATTGTTTGCCGTGTGTGAACAGAATCAATGGAGTATTTTTTTTTTTTTTTTTTGTATTAGGCAATTCACCCTAAAGAGAGTGCTATGTGCCGTTAAAGTTAAGGGAGATGGTTATAATTTTATGGGAAATCTATACGGGAATAGGAAATCTCAAATATTGAAGTCATTCAAGTCTATGAACTTGTATAGAACTGAGAAAATGCGAGAATTGTTGAGAGAAAGTAAATAAGGAATACTAAGGGGAGATTGGTGGGTGATTTTTATAAGTAAACGATAAATGCCTTTGAAGGATGAATGATTTTTACAATTAAAGAAAACGTGATCAAGAGTCTCATTTTCCATACCGCACTGGCAGAGTGGACTATCTAGGACCCGGATTTTAAACAAATGGGATGCAATGGAGCAATGACCAATTCTCATTCTCGAGATACAGGATATAAATCTTTTGGCTTTTTTCTTGCCGTGGAACCAAGGTTTACTTGGAATATGATTTTGTATTCCAGCATAAAAAGCACCAGTTCGGGTTTTCGTATTAGTCCAATTTTCTTCCCAGGAGCGGATCATGTTGGATTTAAGAATTGGGATGACGTCAGAGATAGGAATTCTAAAATCTAAAGGATTAGAGCCAGAAATTGTTCCAAGTTTAGCTAGAGAATCGGCTTTCTCGTTACCCTCAATTCCTAAATGGCCAGGGACCCAAACCAATATTGTCTCGAAATTTAATTCATTTAGAGATTTAAGGGTGTTTCTGATATTATAAATAATATAGTCTTCTGGTTTATGGATATTTGAGGAAATTTTCAACACTGCGCTTAGTGAGTCAGTGCACAGTAAGGCTCGTCGAATATTGAAAAGCTGGATTTGGCTCAAAGCTTGTTCAATTGCGAAGCATTCTGCAGTAAATATGGAAATTTCTTTAGGCAATTTATAAGACAAATCTAAATCGAATTCGGGAATGTGTACCGCAGCTCCACAATCTTTGTTATCAGACTTAGAACCATCTGTGAAAATGAGAGAAAATTCTGGAAACTTAGAAGATGTAATGTTTTTAAATTTTTCCTCAACATTTTGATTAGATGAGGTTAAAATATCAGTTCGGAAGTCTGAAGTTATAACGTTGGGGATATAATTGATAGAATCAAATGGGATGGTGAAAATAGGAAGGATAGGATCTTTTTGTAGATTTTGGAGGGAAGAAGACAGAGATTTGAATGAAAGAAAACTTTTTAGAAGGAGAGGAAGTCGATTGTTATCTGTCGATCTTTTTTCGTTATTTAAGTAATTGAACAAATAATCAAGGCTTTGTTCTAAAGGGTGACGCGATATAGAAAAAGATTTAAAAATATATTTATCAGCTAGGAATTGTCTCCTTAAAATTAAGGGGGGATCAACACATTCTACCTGAAGAGAATTAATTGGAGAAGATTTCATCGCTCCAATAATTATTCTGAGCGCTTTGGACTGAATTCTTTCAAGTTTTTTGTCCAAATATTTAGGAAGAGGATCAAAAAGAAATGTTCCATAATCCAAATGGCTTCGCACTAGAGCACCATACATTAATTTAAGAGTAGTAGGATGAGATCCCCACCACACTCTGGAAACAGCTCGCATAATATTTAGCCCCTTTTCACACTTAGCCGAAATGTTCTGAATATGCGGGAGCCAGGAAAGTTTATGATCCAAAAGTAGTCCAAGAAATTTAATTTGCTTAACGATTTGAAGAGGGACATTATCAAAGCAGACAGAAAAGGGGGGTATTTTTCTTTTGCGCGTAAAAGCCACTACTTTGGTTTTAGAGGTAGCTAAATTCATCCCATTTGTCAACAACCAAACTTTAATATTATGTAAAGCCAAATTCAATTCCTTCGCAGCGCGCGATAGATTTTTGTGTGATAAATATATAAGGAAATCATCAGCAAAATAAAGTCGCTTGATAGATGAAGGAATTACACTGTCTAAATCACTTATATATATATTAAATAATAATGGACTGATTACGGACCCCTGAGGTAACCCCTTCCATAGTTTGCGATTTATAGTTTTTGAGGAAAAGTGGATAATAATGGATCTGTCTGTTAGTAAATTAATAATAAATTGAACTAGTTTTAAGGGAATTTTTATTTTAATTAATTTTTCTTTCAAAATGTTAATTAATACATCGTCGTAAGCTGACGAAAGATCAAGAAATGTGGCCAGAGTGCAAGAATTAAGGGACTGAGATATACGGATGTCTGTTGTTAACACACTTAAATTATCTATGGTTGATTTCTTTTTCCGGAAGCCATATTGATTAGGAGAGATAATTCTGTGATTTTCAACAAACCATTCCAATCTGTTCTTTATCAAGTGTTCTGCTACTTTCATTAAACATGACGAAAGAGCAATAGGACGATAGGATGAGATTTCAGATGGATTTTTGCCAGGTTTTAAAATCGGAAGGATTTTTTGAACTTTCCAGACTTCCGGAATAAATCCCGTTTCGAACATGTAATTAATTAGGGATAAAAAATATTCAACCGACATGTCTGAGAATGCTTTAATGAAACTATATAAGATTCCATCAGGGCCAGGAGAAGAGTCTGGAAGGGAATTGATTACTCGATTTAATTCACTTATTGAGAAAGGAGAGTCCAGCCAGCTAGAGTGAGATGGATAAGAAATAAAGGAAGGCATTTCCTCACATCTGGCAACTGACGGAGGAGCTATCTTATCAGCAAAACCTATAATAATTTCTTCTGGAATATGTTTAGAACGCTGCGGAGTATATGACGAACCGAATTTTTTTAAATTGGACCATACGGATGACTGGGGAGATTCAGGAGACAAGCGTTCACAGAATTTTCGCCATCCAGACCGCTTTTTGTTTTTCAAAACGCGTTTCGCTTCTGCCTGGGCGCGTTTCACAGAAAGGTAATTTTCGAAAGACATACATTTACGGAAAATGGAAATTGCTTCTCTTCTGGATTTAACGACACTAGTGCATTCTTCATCCCACCATGGGGTGGAATGTTTTATCTTAATGTTAACATTACGTTTTTTAAGTGTTTTTTCTGCAGCTTTTATTATCATGTTAGGAAATAATTCACATTGTAAACTAGTGTTGACAAGGGAAGACTTAGATGCTTGAACAATGGAGTCTAATTCTGAAGAAAAATTTCTCCAATTCGCGTCTTTCGTTTTAAATTTAAAACTATTGTTTATCGAAAAGGAATGCGTGGAAGATAGATGGTGGAAGGTAATTATTATAGGAAAATGGTCACTGGAAAGGGGATCTTTAAGAATGTTCCAAGAACATATGGGAATCACCGAAGATGAGCAAAGAGATAAATCGACTGCACTTTTCCGATGTTGAGGGGCAGTGAAACGAGTTGGAGATCCATCATTTAGTATACATAAATTATAGGTATCCATAAAATCTAATAGATTATGGCCAGAACGGTTTGTTAACTCACTGCCCCAAGAAGGAGAATGAGCATTGAAGTCCCCAAGTATCATATACGGGGGACGAATCTGGGATATAAATGTTGACCATTCGTTTTCAACAAAAATTGTAGAGGGAGGGATATATATTGATAGTAATGTAATATCAGATATAATAGCAGCTACTATCTGAAAATTATTGGAGAGAGTGTGGAAAATAATTTGTTTAAAAGGGATAGAATTATGTATAATAAGAGCAGTGCCACCTTTGCCATCCAGTCTATCATGTCTTAGACAATGATATCCAGGAATATTAAATTGGTATGAGGGTTTTAACCACGTTTCGGAGATGGCAGCAACTGAAATATTATGTTCATCAAGTAACTGTACAAGATCAATTTTGTTGGCGAATAGACTTCTACTATTCCATTGAAGTATTTTGCTCATTTGCGGATACATCGGGAAGGCTAGAGAGTAAAGATTTCATATAATCGGCAGCGTTGGACGGTACTTTATTGTTATTTGAAAGGATCGTAATTAATAGGGTAATTAAAGTTTGAATAAAAGAAGAATTTTCAATCGTGACTTTAGGGAAGATATCGGAAGTGGAACAGTTTTTTAAGGCAGTCCCATTGGGAGCCTGGGATTTATTATTCCCATTCGGGTTAAGTAAAAGTTCATTATGTAGTTTTTTATCGAAAGAAGGAATATATTTTGGATTAGATTTTATCGGTTTGAAAATTGTTTCTTTGTGAGAAGATGATAGAGGGGATTTAGGGGAAGAAAAATGAAAGAGAGAAGCGTTAGACGTTATCTCTGCAAAAGATTTTTTTGTAGGAGGGAATAATTTAGAGGCCTGAAAGTAGGAAATATTGTCTGCAGCCATTGACTGTTTGATATTTCTCTGTCTAGATAACTCTGGACAGGCCACACTAACAGCAGTATGGTTGCCCTTACAATTAATACAAATAGGGTTATTCGTTGTATTTTGACACTGTTCAAAGGGATGATCCTCTCCACAATGGAAGCAACGAGGAGGGGAACGACAAATAGGTTTTGAATGGCCAAAACGGCAACAGTTGAAACATTGGATAGTCGGGAATCTGTATATTTCAACGGGAAGAGCGTTATAATAAATAAATACACGGGATGGTAATGTTTGACCTTCGAAAGTAATAACAACAGATTGGGAAGGTTTCCATATAGTGGTGCCGGTGGAAGTATCCTTAAAATTCAAACGACGTGCTTTTAAAACTTTTGGAGTTAATTGAGAGTCATTAAGAGCATCTACTATTTCTGTTTCTGATAGATCGGTTGGGATACCTCTTACTCTGCCCATTCTGGTTAAATTGAATGTAGGTATGAAAGATTTAAATTTATTATTTGAAAGAGAACCTATTTTTTTAACAAAATCATTAGCTAATGTGGCTGATTTAAATTCTATGGATAGTTTGTATCGACCTTCCGGTTTTATTGATCCATTTATAATACCGAGGTTATTGAGTTTTGAGCTAAAAATAAATTTACCAAAATCCAGGGGATGAATTATTTTCCCCTGTTCAGTCCTTTGGACATTGACAATAAATGGAGCTGAAGATGAAATAGAATACATAAGCTCAATGGCTTTTGCTTCTGGAGGAATGGTATCATTATAACTTCCATGAGAGATTGGGGCTTCGTTTGATTGTGAAAGAGATTTAATTTTAGGAGGTACATTAAGGCAAAGCGGAGGACGTCGTTTTCGTGAAGGAAGGGTTACAGAAGTCTGGGTATCATCAGTATCGTAGTCGTCTACAATATTAGAAATGGGTTCAGGGTCCGGAGGTCGATTTTCATCTTCCTCCATTTCAACAAATTAAAAAAAAAAATTAAACAATAATTATTATTTTAGAAATAATGAATGATAGAAATAATACACGCAACTTCGTCGCAAACCAATAACACAAACAAAAATAATGAATACGAAAATGTAACAATAAATAAATCTTATCTGTACGCCGCGCCGCCGTCAAAGTAAGCCGTCAAACACAGAGCACTGGTAAACACGACTGCACACTACCGAGGTTCGGTGACTCATCAATGGAGTATTTTTCAATGTCACATTAACAGGAGCGAATTTTAGCGCAATGCAATAGTTTGTTATCTACTTATTGTTAGGTGGATTCTAGTTTTATGATTCGAGTTATTTATTTAGGGAAAATATATAGTAGCCATTTACATAATGTTATTTTACACAACACAGATAGAAGAGAAAGGAACAAGAATATTTCATCAAAGCTTGCCACGATTCTCGGAGGCAAATTTTGCCCCCATTAAAGAAATAGTTGAACAAGTTAGGTATGTGAAATTTAAAGAGCTAAAGCCATTTCAAGCAATGTTGGTTACCTGACACTCGGTGGCCACAGCGGGAACATGCACACTCCGATGGCGCCCAGCACCAGGGCAGCCCCGATGATCCAGTAGTAAAAGGGGATGGGGTCGTAGATCCAGACGTACGCGTCGGGCGCGTCCACAAACACCTGCTCGTTGTGCATGTCCAGGCGGATCTTGCGCCTCTTCTTCACCTGCTCCTTGTCTTTGTTTTCACCCTTGCTCTCCTGGTAAAAGCAAAATACTCATTTATCATCGAGCTGGGACACGAATTTAACCCACAATCTCCCGGCTATTTGATAAGGTTATCAAAGTTGCCGAGTCAGCGGCCGCTGGCCAGTTGCCCGTTCAACATCTCGGGTAGTACAACATTACAACCCCCTTATTTAATTGTTTTTGGTTAGAGTGCGTTTCTATAAAGAACGTTTAAGTGGGGTCACATAACCGCAGCAGCATTACTTTGGTTTAAATATTCAGACGTAAATATCACTAAAAAAGCATTCATTATGAAAATGTCTTATTTAAAAAATTATTATTAATTGTAAAGTAAAAGAGAAGAGATTTGCATTCTTACCTTTCCTTCATTTTGACTTTCGGCCGTTGTTGCTTCATCCTTTTTCTTTGGTTCATCTTTCTCAGATTTATCACTGTCCTTTTTCTTGCTTCGTCCCTTCAATTCCTGTTCTGTGACGGGTACCTAGATAAAGGGAAATATTTTTTAATAAAATTGAAGAATCAATGCACTGCTCTAACAACGGGAGATTTTCATTAAACTTATTTCTGAAAGTCTCTTCTGAACTAATTGATAATGTTTATATAATATGATGTACCTAGTATTATAAAAATATAAAAGTGGTAACATGACATTATATATTTGATTTATGGTCAGATCCTACCACACACATATTTGTTTAGTTCTTGACCTTGCAAAATGCTTTGCAGCTGCTGTAGGCATTATTGCAAAAACAATACACAAATTATTTAATTTACCAAGTTAATTCCAAGTATTTAAAATTCGTAAAATAATAATAATAACATTGCCAATAGGGCAGGTTAATAATAGAGAGGATGGAAAATGATAACTGGAATTAAGTTTAAACAAATTACATGATGAAATATTGCATTTCTCTAGTACTAGTGGTTTAATCTCCGAACTATACAATAAGGTTGGCAAGAAGAGAGATGAAGAAATATTGAGTCACAATAAATTTCTACTCAACGTATCGAAATATTCTGAAGTCCAGATATGATTTAAGATTTTCACGGCCACTTTGAGACAACGATTCAGGAAGCTATGTCTCGTCTACCCTCAGGGAAGATATGTTAAGATATATGTAGGATGTTATGTTAATAATAATAATGTCTTTATTCCAGAATGTGGGGAGGTTAGTGCAGTTCCACACATCCCATAGCAAGTGTAAATACATAATATTATATAATAAAAACACATAAATTTGTTTTTGACCACGATAGTTTTATTTTCACTCTACCGGTTTCGGAAGATCCCTTCCTTCGTCAGGAGAATATTTTTTAAATATTCTCCTGACGAAGGAAGGGATCTTCCGAAACCGGTAGAGTGAAAATAAAACTATCGTGGTCAAAAACAAATTTATGTGTTTTTATTATAAATTATGATGAGCCACAAAGTGAATGCTTTTTACAATTACGACATAATATTATATATACAAGTAATAACATTAATTTGATAGAATTAAAAAAAAAAACTTAAAGAGAGATCAGTGTAATAAGAAAAAAATAAATTAATACAGATGTAAAAGAACCATCATTGATTTAGCTTCTCTTTGATGCCATTGATCTATCGGATTAAAGATTATTGGGACCAATATATTTCTCCAATTTGCTTCAATACTCGAAGCTGAACTATGACGGGATTCCATGATTTTTGAGGACTTTTATTAGATTATTGATCCTTTCCTTCATTCCGGTTACCTTTGTTCTCTTTAAGGCTACAAAGACCTTCCGCGAAGATAGAGGAGGCACTGCAGTGCCTGCCAAGTCCAGCAGAACAGCATGCGATGTGCATGGTTCCCTCTGTGTAGTTGGCCCAGAGCTCGCATGTGTACAAGTTAGTACAGAAGGCTGAGAAGAGCGCCTTTGTCGCCTGTGAACTGCAGAGCCCAAATCTACTGCGTCGATGTCGTCATCATCCGTCAACTTGTTGGAGATAACGTGTCCTAAATATTTGGTTACTTTAACCATTATTAAAAGTGGCGCTTACCTTTTTGGCTCGATGAAAGAACTTGTGCACAAGCATATCGTTGAGGAAGTTGACCACGTCGGTTCTCTCCACGAACAGGGGAGGATCGCTGGTGCCCCATTTGGAGCCGAGTAGCGCGTCCACCGCCTTGTTTCCTGCACATTGAAAATGTATTTTATTTATGTGTATCGGATGCTTCTATACATTTAACAGCGTTATATACTAAGTCAAACATTCCTCACAAATAGGAAAACAAGTTAGTAAGGGTCTTCAATTAGTACTGGATAGATAGACCTTTTAGTAACTGAGTTGGCAATCGCATCTGGGCAGCTGGCTAAGTCTTCCATCACAACACAAGCAACATTTTCTGCTTACTGCGGTGGTAGTAGGAGATTTTCAAATATTGTTAGGTTGTTCGTAACCAGGAAATGTTTGTCTTTCATTAAAAAATAAAAATATATACGAGTGGAAGACGACGATGGATGGAGTAGCTTGTGACAGTAATCCTGCTACAAAAATTGAGTAAAGTCTAGTACAAACATTCAAAACTCGATTGAGTAAGCCCGACAAGTAAGAATTTCAACCACCATCCACTTTGTCCAAATCTGGTATCCCCCTTATTTTTTTAAATCTTACCTTTTTACATTACCATCTGTTGCGTATCTCAAAAACAGTTATTGCAAATATAATTTTAAAACATGCATTATTAATTATTACCTACATGGATAGGATAGACAGGGTGTGACCCATATCCTATTTCTGAGATCAAAGAATGTTTCAATGAGAGGAAATAAAACTAAGTTATATTAATCAAGTTAATGTGACGGATGAATCTGATGCATTTTGACGAGTTTGTTAATATCAGGCTCGAATTCACTTAAAAACAGCTGTAAGTTGCCGCGTTCAGTAACTTGCAGTCGATTTCTCTTTTTAGTTAGCAACGTTGCTACAGCACTATATCCACGTTCACACAAATACGACAAGAATGGACATCTTTACTCTACGGAGGCTTACTAAGGATCACTTGAATACTGAATAAGTCGATACACCTCAATCTGCACTTTATTTAAAGCTTAGAAAACAGTGAAATAGCTTGAAAATCATTAATTCTAATAGCTCACGCAATCACAGCCAAATTGCACTCCCCACAACATTACTTATCATCCAAATACCAATGTTTTGATGATTATTAAAAGAAAATCAGTCAACAATGTGTTGACAAAGGATCAACAGACAATAAGATTTCAATTTATCACAGCTTCACCCAAGTTCTATAAAAATGGTGCCTTAAATCATATAGAAATATTTCTTCATATGAATGTACTGGCGGGGTATTTAAATTGTCACTGAAACAACTATTTAAATCTCGCCGATCAGCACTATATCGGTAGTCCTGCAGCTCTTCTTCATTTTTAACAAATGTTAAAGATGCAGGTCACAAATTCGTCACTCTCGAGTTGACATACGTGGTGTATGAAATGCAGAAGAAACTATGAGAACTTGTGAATTATTTGGTGAAAAATATATCGTACATACCAGTGAAATATTCAACATGATGATTAAGGAATTTCGTTTTCTTTGTTGGGATATTGGAACGAAGCCATTTAGCTATGTCATATTCTACCTTCGCTGGTTTTTCGACTTCCTCTTTGGAACCGGGAAAATCCTGCAAAAAATATGCAAATTTTTAAAAGTGCGCTAACAATGGTCTGTCACAAGCAATCAGATATAACGGCATTTAGTGACACTTGACAACTAAGTGAAAAGGGCGCAGTAATATAAAGTAAATATTTTTTAAATGTACGCAACGTCATCTGCATATTACAATCGTCATACGCAGTAAGAACTTTGAGTAAGAAAGACTTCATAATTTTGTTAATGAATAATAAGAATGTAAAGGTTATTAAAAAACATTAGTGTGTAATTTATTTAAGGGCTGTACATTAGTAAATACAAATAAACTTGCCTCCTTGCGTTTCTTGCCCTTCTTCTTCTCTGCCATGTTTTTATTTGTGATTTGTGAGTTGTCACATTTAAAAATGGCAGAAATGTGAAAGATTATTTGGCTAGTGGGTATAAATTTCAGATTGCCAGAGGGCCATGGTAGGAACCGAAAAAATCGGGGTGTGTTGTGACAAAAAATGTAGTTTTCTTTACGCACGTTATGTGTAGGTATATTATTATACATACAAGCATTATTACACGTTTAAGGTGGAAGCGTTTAACGAGTAAGCATTTATTTGCAATAGTATTGAGCTCTATTGGAATCATTTCGCTAGGGTTTATTGCAGGCCTAGTTACACGTTTTTTTAAGCGGTTATTCCGAAATCCACAAAACTGTTGCAACCGTTTTTTTTTCATCCCGATTAGACAAACTGGGTGAAAAAGGCGTCATGTAAAAGGGCAATTAGTTAAAGTATAATAGTTTAACCCAAATGATAAATAAAACTAAATACAATGTAACTAGAGTGGTTTAATTATTATTAAAAAATATATTCTACACTGAACTTAAACGATAATAAATGCTTGTACCTACTCACCATTATTTTCCATACAAGTACTACAACATAATTACATATGTTTAAAAAAAACAGGCCTGGGCTTAGAAGTCCAGGGGCCCTAGGCATATTTTATCAATTTACCAATAAAACATACTCTGATATTTTTTGGATTTAAAATAATTATATTATTCATATTCGGGCGAGTTCAATTGTATAAGAGGAGTGTTATCATATGTGTTATGAGATGTGTTATCATAACACATCTGCCCTGATGATGGTTTTGACAAGAGGCGTAAAAATTTTAAAGCACCTTTGGCTCAGGGACGCCCCTCACTACATACCCAAAATCGGGGATGCCATAGTCTCACTGGCTTCAGATGGTTGGAATTAGTTAGGTCTGTTGTGCAGTATTCACGTAAAAAAAGTATAATCAGTTTTTTTAACAAAATTTTCACAAACTATTATTTTCTATATGGTAACCAACACTAAATCAACTCTGTACTTGATTTTGTGAGTACTTTAGCAGGTGCATGAAACTGCCATAAAACTTACCGAATACTACAAATAATTATGAGATCCATCTCGTTAGTAAGTCTTCATCTTCCATTAAAATACCGGTAGAACAACGAAAGCTTTCCAACCTGACGCCAGTGCTCTAAAGATTGCAATCTGTTTGTTAACACTATTTGGTCGGGCATTTTACCGCCAAATTGGGGGCGAAGCGCGGGTGTTTTTATAAATTTTAGCGCCGAAATTAGACTTTCCGCAAAATATTCGTATCTTATGATCTATTATACCAACAGTGACACAGTGAGCACATTAAATATTCGCTCTATACAAATTAACAGAAAACCAGTGAATTTCTATACTCAAAAGCAGTGAAAAGTATACTAAAACGTGGCTTCAATTGCCCACAAGTGTAACTGGTGCTTTAAAAAAAGTGATTTTAAAGTGTCAAAAGTGAAAAAAAAAAATAATTAAAAAGTGACTCAGTGCGAATATCTGGAAGATTATTATTGCTACCTGCATTGTCAAACTTACTGTCTCGCAGTGTATTGCCTACATAAGTACCTACTCATAAAAATATTACATAGGTACTCGGAGTAAACCAACTTTCAGGGGAGTGAAACCATTGCAGTTGATTGAACCTGAAGATGAATTGCCAAGCCTGTTCTGAGCCTACCCTCTCAGACGAGTCCGTTTTTATATGTACACTTTGCAAAGGAACATATCATTTGCTCTGTGGTGGGGTAACAGAAAGCTCATACCGTCGCCTCAGCAAGGAGCGACGCACACAGTTAAAATGTTCTAAATGCTTATGTGCTGTGCCCACTATCAAAGCAAGTGGTAGTGCCCTTGTGGACACTGAACTACTTTCCAAGTTGCTCGAGCGAAATACCCAAATTCTCGCCACTTTGGCTGCTATGAGTAAACAGTATGAGGACATCTTACATCGTGTCCACGATCTAGAAGCCACAAACAGCAAACTTGAAAAAAGGAACACTGAGCTTGAAACGAGAATCGACGTCCTAGAAAACCAAATGGAACAAATTGACAGGCAAAATAAGTCAAAAAATATTGAAATTAGGGGGATCCCCGAAATTAATGGGGAATACTTAAATAACTACATTTTTAACATTAAAAAAATAACCAAATCCAATAACGAATCCAATAATATCGATGCAGCTTACCGTATCAACCAAAAGTCCAAAAAAGATCAACGCAGGCCAATCGTAGTGAAATTCAAAACCAGTGTCGACCGTGATGATTTCCTGAGAGACATTAAAAACTACAACAAACAAGCCCCGAACCGTGAAGACAAACTTAACACCGCCCTTATCGGAATGGCAGGACCAAGTTCGCAAATTTACATCTCGGAACACCTGACTTTTCGCGCAAAACATTTATGGTTTCTCGCGAGAAAAGCTACACACGAAAATCGGTTTAAGTTCGCCTGGACAAAGGGAGGTCAAGTATTTGTCCGCAAAGACAACGGAAAACCTGCTATTATTATTAACGAAACAAACAAAAACATTTTGTCTCCCTCAATCAATAACCAATAAACAAAGCTCGTTTAGATATACTCATATAACTTACTTTCATATGTTTATACTTTTTCACATGAATCTCTATGTAAAACACAGAATCAAGAAGTATATGTTGTGTTTTAACATACTCATGCCCTATATCCTTTATATGCTTATGTTATATATTCGCAGCAACTATATATACTTTATATCGTTATGTAAAACATTCACAACAACCAAATCCTTATATCTGTTGTATACTTTACATGCTTATATTTTCGTTTCATATTCCTTATATGCTTATGTTTTATAATCTTTGTAAGCTCATGTTTTACCTACTTAATATGGTTATACTAACTTATATCTCTTATCTACTTTACATGCTTATGTTTTCGTTTCTTATTCTTTATATACTTATGTTTTATAATCTTTATAAGCTCATGTTTTACTTTCTTAATATGATTATACTAACTTATATCTCTTGTATACTTTATATGTTTATGTTTTCGTTTCATATTCTTTATATGTTTATGCTTTATAATCTTTATAAGCTCATGTTTTACTTTCTTAATATGATTATACTTTATATTCTTTACATGCTTAGGTCTTATATTTACACTTTATATAGGTACCTATTCTTATGCCATATATATATTGTATATGCTTATGTTAAATATTGGCACCAACTAAACACTTATATCTCTCGTATATCTTATATGCTAAAGCTTACGTTTTACATTCTCTATATGCTTATGTTTTATCTTCTTTATAACATTATGTCTTATATTATTTATATACCTAAACTCTACATACTTTTCATGCTTATGTCATATATTATTTATAAGCTTATGCTATATATTCGCAACTACTCTTACATAAGACACACGTTTTCAAATTCTGATGAATAATATTATTACGGATGAACTAGATAGCACTTATAATATAACAGAAAAAGTATGTAATAATGTCGATGAATGTAACCTAGTTTTCAAAAATATGACAAACTCATTAGTAATTATGCACTTAAATATTAGGAGCATTTACAAAAACATTAATGAATTATTATGCACCCTTAGTCTTTTAAAAACTGAACTCGACTGTATTGTTTTGACAGAGGCACACCTTAATACAGTAAATATAGATAATATACCACAATTACCGAACTATACTTGTATTTCGACGAAAACACACATTAACAAAAATAGTGGCATAGTTATTTACGTTAACCAAAAACACCAAGATATATCTTATAAAGAAATAAACATGACCCTCACGAACTGCGTAGCATTACAATTTAAAGTAAATAATCAGATTTATCAAGTTATTGCTGTTTACCGAACCCACGAATCAAAAACTCAACAATTTATAGAGAACCTCAAAGATGTAATTAACAAAACAAAATGTCAAAATACTATAGTGACGGGTGACTTCAATATAAATATAGGTCTAAATTCAAACAGCGTCGAAAAAAGTGATTTACTTAATACGATGGCTGAGCTTAACTTCATTTCATGTATAAACGATTACACTAGAGTTGTGCCCCGACAAAACCCATCATGTATTGATCATATCTGGACTAAGGCTGACACAACTACACAATTTACATCTGTCATTTGGAAAACAAACATTACCGATCACTACACGTGTTTTTTAATTCTTCATTTAAAAAAAAATATGTCCTTTTCCAAAACTGCATTAAAATAGTATAACATAAAAACCTTAAACATACAACTTCTTGAACAAAAATTGAAATTGGAAAAATGGGAAGAAACATTAAACACCGAAGATGCCGAAAAATCTTCAATTATATTCGAAAAAACACTTCGCGAACACATAATAAATGCAACTATACATAAAAACGTTAAACCTAAATCAAAACATAGAAAAATTAAGCCCTGGATCACCCATGGAATAGTTACCTCAATTAGGAATAAAGAAAAACTATTTTATCAAACCCGAAAACAACCTAATGACTTAACTTTATTAGAATTATATAAAAAATAGAGAAACAATCTTACAAATTTAATTAAAAAAACAAAAGAAAATTACTTCAAGGTAAAAATTGAAGATAGTGGTAAAGATAACAAAAAAGTCTGGGCTACAATTAACAACATTATCGGCAACGGTAATAAAAATAAACAAATAAATAAAATAACTTATGACAACGAAACAATAGACTCAATAAAAGAACCAACTAAAATTGCAAATATTTTCAACAACTACTTCGCTAAAGTCGGAGAGAAACTAGCCAAAAAAATCGACTCGTTCCAACCTAAAAATACTACCAATACATCCACACAAACTTGCCAAAATATTTTCGAAAAATTTGAAAAATGCACCCAAATAGAAATAGAAAAAATTATAATGAACCTACGAGTGTCCGCGAGCCCTGGTTTTGATAATATCACAGTTAATGTATTAAAACAAATGAGACAATTAATATCAAAACCAATTGCACATATCATTAATAACAGCATACAGCAAGGAATCTACCCAAAAAAAATATAAAAATACAATAATAACCCCGATCTTCAAATCAGGAATCACATCTGACGTCTCGAACTACCGTCCCATATCTATTGTATCTAACGTAGCAAAAATATTTGAAAAAGTCGTAAAGTCACAATTAACTAAACATATCACTTCAAATAAAATTATTAATGATAACCAATTCGGCTTCAGAGAAAATTTAGGTACGCAAGATGCAATCGCAAAAATAACCTCTATAATATATAATGCTCTTGACTCGGGAAATAAATGTTTAAGTATATTCATCGATCTAAGAAAAGCCTTTGACAGTATAAGCCACAAGAAGCTAATGAAAAAATTAGAAAATATTGGAATTCAAGGAACAGTTAAAGAATGGTTTAAAAGTTATCTTCATAAAAGACACCAACACGTAAAAATTAACAATATATTGAGTGAACCCACCTATTCCGAATTTGGAATTCCTCAAGGGACAGTTCTAGGCCCAATATTGTTTATCATTTATGTGAATGAAATGCTTACAGTACCAAAAAATGGAAAAATCATATCTTTCGCCGACGACACAGTTTTAATCATAGAAAAAAAAACTTGGGAAGAAGCCTATCAAACTGCGAATATAGAAATAAACAACTTAAAAAAATGGTTGGATGAAAACTACCTCTCCTTAAACTCTGACAAAACCTATTTCATGACTTTTACATTATCAGACAAAATGCACCCAACAATAAATTCCAATTTAACTATCCATAACTCTTGTAATAATTATACTGACAACTGCAATTCACCTAAATGCTCAAAAATCTCAAAAAAAAGTAATATTAAATATTTAGGCATAATTATAGACCAAAATATTAAATGGACAGAACAAATTGCGCAAACTGTAAATAGAATACGTAAACTTTATTACGTATTCCTCAAACTAAGAAATATATTACATAAATCTTTGCTACTAAAGGTTTACTATGCATTAGCCCAATCAGTTCTGCAATACGGAATAATAGGATGGGGAGGAGCGTATAAAACCAACTTAACCCCACTTGAAATAGTACATAGAAGACTCATCAAAATAATTCTAAAGAAACAATTAGACTATTCAACTCAAAAATTATTCGATGAATTCAAAGTATTACCAATAAATAAAATTTATCAAAAAAACGCATTGCTACAAACCCATAAAGACAAACTAACAATAAAGTCATTCAGCACCAGACCGAGAACCTTAGGACAAATAATAATCCCTAAACTTAATACTACAACAGCCCAACATCATTACACATACTCGGCAATAAAATGCTTTAACGAACTCCCTATAGAAATACAATCCGAGAGGAATTATGAAATTTTTAAACAAAAACTCAAAAAACATTTTACTATTATATAATTTCTAAGTATGTGTTACGATGTGCCAACCTATATTTCCATTATGTACAAAACAAATGCCATCTTATATTTTTCATTATGTATAAAAAAAAAAATTTCATTATTTACAAAAAAAAAAAAATTGCAACTTATATATTCATTATGTATAAAAAAAGTAGTCCTTCATGCATCCAAATTGTAACAACTGATAAGTATGTATAGTACTGTCAATTTGATAGTGCTCCCTCCCTAAACACGAGAATTTCTCAATTAGGGAGGTATTGTTACCACTAATATTATATATTATATATTATGTATTATATGTATATTGGTTAATAAAAAAAAAATTAAAAAAAGATATTTTTCGATGAAACTTTCAGTGTTTTACTTTAAAAAGATGTCTTTATTTATTTACTTAGCAATGTATGTGTCATTCCTTTTTTATGAAAAAAAAACTTTCTACTTTCTTGGGAATCATAGAAAAAACTTGGGTATTTTCAATATTCATGTTCACTCCTTTCTCACATAAAAAATACCCCCTACAGAGCATCTCCAAAGATGACATAGGTCCCGAAGGAAATTATTTTTTAGCTGAGATATGTCGAGATATATCTCGACAACAACCTACTTTATGTTTGTAGGAAAGGTATTGTTAAATAATTAATTTGTCACTATAGATGTACCTCGACGCCACCAAGGTGAAAATAACCAAAAAGTAATGATTTTTGAATGAAATACTAGTATTTATTGATTAATTTGGCGGTTAAAAATAAGCTGACGTAGCACAGTACTTACGACATCAGAAGGTGAGGGTTCCCGTCGGCGGAATTTATTTTTTGTCGGAAAATTTTTCAATTTATATTTGTGTTTCAGGCTAATAATTACTGCTTATAATAATTTGTTATCCTTAGTCCTTTGAATAAAACCCTGTCTTATAAACATATGTTTACCTTGGTCCCATGCTAACTCATTTATTTTATTTCAAAGAACCAGTGAGAGAGCGGATTTCTTTGCAATAGAATGCCAGATAGAAATAGAAACCCAATGTTGAAACAACTTCAACTTTCTATTCTATATTATAGACTTATAGAGGATCGACTATAGAATAGAGTCCGTTTGAACGAAATATAATAACAGAGCAAGTAAGAATGCGCAATAATTCCTTTTCATTTTCAAATGGTTCTGGTGGAATATCAGCTTTAAAGAGATGTTTGCACCGAAAAGATTTTTTAAATAAGCCATTAATCGTTTGTTAAATGAAAGTAAAAACTACGTGGAAGCAGCGCGAACTTTTAGCACTAAAAATGTGTAATATTTTATTTTTACTTAGGACGGGTTGTTTCACAGAATTTGAACAATTCTTCAAATTTTCAAGTTCTGTGAAAATTCGATTCCAGTTCTGCTATTATTCAATTCTGTGAAACATCTGGCTCATAATGATATATCAACAGAACTTTCAAATGACTAAAAAATTAGCTTTGTAATTTGCACCCCGGCATTCTCGCTAACTTCGCTAATTTCTCGCTAACTCCTTAAGAGGAAGCTACAAGCCAAAAATGTGTATATTCTTGCTATACCTTATATTGTAGGTAATAGGCATTAAAATCGCTTGACAAATGGAGTCTAGAAACGTTCGATTTCAAGCACAAAACTGATTTTTATTTATTTTGTAAGAAAGCAAAAAAGTTAATCAAGTGAAACTATCGCAGATAATCTCAGCTATAATACTGTATTTTTTAAAAGCTGTTTCCTTTATGCGTTCATACATTTCTATTGAAAACATATTCTTTTTAGTAGTTTACATTTATATTTTTTTATTGAGTATTAAGTCATTAAGTCTTAAAGTTCCAAAAAAATAAGTTATTTTTGAAGATAATATCTATACATTCCTTATGCCGAAACGTTAATTACATGAAATTCCCGAGCAAAAAAAAAATCGCTAAGTAATTATTAAAAACACGTTTTTTTTGTTGGCATGAAAAAAATCAGAGTGTATGTTTAAATGCAACTAAAGCTTTTCGAGTTGAGAGATTTTTGATCTATTTCACAGCAGTCGCTTACGTCTGTTCATTTCAATCGTTATAAATATTAGCGCGCTCTCTCTAACATTCGGATTTACTAAGTCCATTTCAATTATTTCAAACAATCGTCATTCCCCGTGCAGACGGCATGCATATATTGCATATTGGACCTATGCTAGTATTTCCGGCATCTAAAATTATGTGATTTATTGTAAATAGTATTTAATTTTAAAAATTTGAATAACTTATTTTACGTGTTTTTCAAAAATGGGAAATAAATAACAAACGCGATCAGGACGTAAGATTCTTGCTTCTGAGGGCGGACAAGCCCATTTTGCATAGTCCCCGTATATTTATTATTACATTAATATTAATATATTATAAACAATATATTATTTTATTATATTATGTTACCATACGTTTTTTACTCCAAATAAACACTTTTTTTCAAATTGTAAAACGAAATTTTTAGTTCCCAGTACCATGATATGGAATAAAAATAATAACATAGCATTTATACAGGGTGTATCGGCACGTACCCGACAAACTTTAACCAGCTATTCCTTAGCACATTTGGAGTAAAAAATGTTATGGGCACTTTGCTATCCGGTAACATTTTTTTTAATAAAAAATTTACCATTCATATTTTCACCAAATGTCACCAATGTTTTATCCTTTGTCACCGTTTGAAAACCCATCTGGCAATATTTTATTCGAGTTTCGTTGAATAATATACGTACGTACCTAAGTTGGCGCGCTTTTACAATCACAACGAAATGGCATAGCACCATTCGTCTCATTTTTAACTATTATTATTTAGTGTGTATGAAAGAGCGAAGACGCTTTTTGACACACTTGCTAACAACAGCTGTTGAACACGAGAAACAATGCCAATGACAGTGACAGAGTGTGGATTTTTTATAATTTTTTGTTTTTAATTGAAAAAAAATGTTACCGGACAGCAAAGTGCCCATAATATTTTTTACTCCAAATGTGCTAAGGAAAAGCTGGTTAAAGTTTGTCGGCTACGTGCCGATACACCCTGTATAGCGCAATTGTGTCATGCCATTTACTGTAACACACTTAAAAGCGGTAATTTTGTATTAGTGGTCATATTCTTAAAATGAGATGGAATGGCCTGCATTCCAAGTCATGATTGATATTTTTTCCAACAAAAACCATTTTTTGTGAAGTGAATGTGAAGTTTCGATAAATATTATTTGCCGCTGTACCGATTCAGTTTTTTAATCGCAGGAATAATAGGTACAGAAATATACACTGGCCACCGTTTTTTACGGTTCGAATTGGAAGCTGATTGTTCTAAAACTGTGAGATTATTTCTCAGTTCTTTTTAATATTAATAATATATTTAATTAAAATGTATCTATCATGTATACTTTTATAAAATTTACATATATCTTTATAAAATTAAATTTTTACTTTAATAAAAAAGTCAAAGCAAAAAAAATAACAAACAAAGTATTAGAAATTATCCCTAAGGGACAACTCTGTATTAAAAAACATTTTCATCTTTTTCAAGTTGTTATTATTATTTTATACTTACTTTATTTATTTTAGAATACGTCCATTTAATGCATTGATAACTGGAAAAAACGAGTAAGTTCGTTTTGAATAGGCCATTAAATGATGATGATGTTTTTGTTACGTAACTCCACACAGAATGCTTGATTGGTGATTGATTCTGCGTGATTATACAAGTTAAAAAGAATGATTAACTTTTTCCAAATTCCAACGTTTTAAGGTCGATTTCGGCTAAATAAAGAAAAGGAAAAATAAATATTCTTCCAATGAAAAATTTTGTTATATGGGAAAAAAACCAATGGATTTTCTTAAATAATAATTTAACTTTTTACTTCTACCATCATTTAGTTCACATTCCGAAGTCAGTGCACTTTACCCACGGACATCATGTAGTTCACATTCCGAAGTCAGTGCACTTTACCCACGGACATCATGTAGTTCACATTCCGAAGTCAGTGCACTTTACCCACGGACATCATGTAGTTCACATTCCGAAGTCAGTGCACTTTACCCACGGACATCATGTAGTTCACATTCCGAAGTCAGTGCACTTTACCCACGGACATCATGTAGTTCACATTCCGAAGTCAGTGCACTTTACCCACGGACATCATGTAGTTCACATTCCGAAGTCAGTGCACTTTACCCACGGACATCATGTAGTTCACATTCCGAAGTCAGTGCACTTTACCCACGGACATCCTGTATGGATAATCTTATAAGAAAAACCTTCAAGGGAGAAGATTTTAGTATTTAATTTATATAAATGTACGAAAGTAGATATTATAATATGTAAGATAACATATAATACTGATAATCTTACAAGAAAAGCCTTAATTCATTTCGATAAAAAATGGTTTTAACTTTATAAGAGAAACATCATTAAAATTCGAATAAATTTTTTAAATATGTATTAATTTGATAAAAATGTAAAATATTTGTATTTATATGAGTTATATTATAATATATAATATTAAAAAATCTAAAATAATTCCCACAGTTTGAAAATTAGGGGCATTTTAAATAATGGAGACTTGGTTGTTGACTTAGATAAATTTTTCAATGTTTTCTATTATCTTCAACAGATGTAGCAAACGTAAGATCTTAATTTAAATTCGCTTATAACGACTATAGTCACTCTATGTGAACTCTATGAAAACTAAAAGAGGTGGGCGTTGCAATTCGAAATGCAGAATGCCGCGTCTTCAAGATAATCTATTGATCCAGAGACCTCAGTCCTCAGCACCGCGCTACGCAGCTCCCTCGGTGACCGCGGGGGAGTGCACCCCCTTCAGGACCACTTCTGTTGTGGGCACGTCCTCCGGCACCTCCATCTGGTAGTTAATGCCGAAAGGCTTCAGGTGGTAGATGAGGTATTCCAGGACGTACATCATATTGGGTGAGATGTAGTGGAACGACACGGCACTGTCGGAGCAACATTCTAGGCCCTAAAATGCAACAAAGTATATACTAACAACATATAAACCATTTTTCAAATCGCCGTTGGGAAGTGCCACCGTTCCCAAAATATTATAAATTGTATAAAAAATTGCTAATTCGTTCAACAAAATTATTTGCTCGGTATACCGAGGATATAATCAGTGAATAGACCTCTTTATAGCAGCCAAGAATTATATGAAGATAAGCCAGAACTGAAATATCGTTTTGTAATTGCTCAGGCCATTGCCGTGATCGTTTAACTAGAGACACTTATTCATTGAATTAACGATGTTTTTAGCGATAATAAAAAGATATTTTAGTCGCTATAATCTTGTATTGACAGATTGTAGAACGAACGCACACATGACGCACTCTACTGTAAAAACACGTGCCATGTTGAAATTCAATCAATAATACAATATACATGTTTCAGGTGATTTTGCTAATTTAATTATTTTTCTCCTCTTGCCGACTCCCATTCCTTGACGTTATCCTATTTAGCTATAAACGCTATGAAAACGCAAAATTAAAGCTATGAATGGGTGTCTCTAGTTATAACTAAGTTAGACAGTAATATTATAAATGCACATTACCTACATATTTATAAATGCCAATTACCTACATATTATTATTTTCGTTTATCAAAACCACCTAGATCACAGGCCGGAACACTGAATCAAATCGGCCTCTTATTCCTCTTTAACTTGTACGGGGTCATTCAAAAAACGTAGTTTTTATTTTGTGCTAGCTGACATATAGCTGGCGTTGCTCGGAGGTATGAATGGTTTGGAGTAAAGTTTGACCAAAGATTAGTATTTTATAGTACATAAGTATTTGTTTAACTTCTTCTTCTTACACCTCTTACTTCGTTCAAGTTAGGAGGCTGATTTTATACAGTATTGCCTTGTGTCCTAGGTGGTGTTGGCTTAATCCGAGTTCCACTCTGTATTTGGGATGCATTTAGGTTCATATACCAACATGTTATTATATTTAACTTTCTTTAAATTAAACGATTCTTGAAATGTTACAGATATAAATTATAGTGAGCTGTCACAGGTCCTAGTATATCTTACCGGTTCAGACTTGTAGTAGACGTACTTGAAGTACCAGCTGTCATTCTTCAAGATACCGGGGATGAGGTGGTGCTCCGGGACGAAAGGAAAGAAGCGCCCTCGACCCAGCGGGTCCCGCGAGTCCCCAGCCTGGATCCCCACGTTGGAGAGACACTTGCCTAGAGTCAGACAACACACAAACTTATTGCATGTCACCATCAATGCTTGTCTTCCGAGCTCTGTGTGAGCCGTGGACCTAAAAAGCCCTGGACGGAGCTATTCGAGAACAATTTGAAGCTGCGGGGTGAGGGGGAAGATAGAATAAAAGAGAAAAAAATAGAAGAGAAAAAGAAAGAATAGAAGAGAAAAATGTCAAAACCTATATAATTTTTTAAATGACATATCCCATTTCTTGTCTCATCAAATACTCAAATGAATTTATAAGCCGTTATAGTTATAACGGCAAATTATTAATGCAGTTGCATTAACAACATAAAAATAAAATTATAATAGTTCATTAAGCACCACATTGCGTACAAATCATTCCAAAAGATTGTCATACAAGATGGCTGACAGGCAATTTCCCCTCACCCTAGATTTAGCTTCAATGCAATTCATACAAAATCGCACCAATGCCCTGTCCAGGGCTTTTTAGGTCCATAGTGCGAGCAGCGCCACCATGACGACGTGTAACAGCGCCGACCGTCTCAGCACGTAGACAGCACCCCGTTTATGTAGCACCGTATCTCTAACCGGGGGTTTCCAGAGCAATACAAGTGTATCAACCACTCTGAATGAATGAATGAACTAGCCTATTTCAACGTCTTCTGCGCCCTCGTCCCCCTGCCGGCAGAGCTTGTCGTCGGGCAGCGCCGCCTCGACGAAGCGGTCCAGCGCGGAGCGGCTCAACACGTAGCCGGCGCCCCCGCTCATGTAGCCCTGCTTCACGATGGGTTTGAATCGGCACCCGAAGTACACGGGCTCCTGGGGGCTGTGCGCCGACAGCATGTAGCGCAGATTCTCCACGATCACGTACCTGCAAAGAGAACAATCAGAAATGGGCGAAATTTACGTATCGGGCGAGCATAGTATGCTCATTGCTCATATACTCTGAGCTCACGGATCCCGTTCAATTGAAGCGACCTTCTAGACTGGGGCAAAAAGTCAATTTTTCGAGGAACAATTTGTAATAGGCCACTTGAATGCATTTTATTATGACTTAAAAAAACGTGTGGATTGATCTTTCTAGTAAGATTTCGAAAAATGTTACAAAAAATTAGAATATAATATATGTATGGAAGGACTTCTAGTTTTCATCTTTGTTCTATGGGCTAAATGAAACAATTGTTTTCTTTCAAATTTGTATGTAAGGCACTTCTAGTTTTATTTATTTATTCTATGCTCTAGCTAGAATGTACAGGATTGGACTACATTATTAGTAAACAAAAATAGTAAATTCAATATTACGTGTCATCATCTGCCTTCATGAACCAGTCTGCATCATCCCGGTGGTGTTCATAAATATACGCAAAGGCTTCTTTGGTTTTACCCCATAAATGGTCGTGTCCTTCTCTCGTACGGAGCGCAATCGAGGGAAGTTTATCATCTGAAATAAAATATTATTTTTAATATTTATTATTTTATAACGTTCATAATAATGGGATGTGTCATGATGCTGTGTAGAGGGTCAACGGTTTTTCCAGGAATTTTGTGACTCAATACTAGAGGTGTCAAATTTAACAGTGGGGCGCACTTGGGACGCCCAAAATTTAACCATTATTTATTTGTTTGCCTGTTCCTGTATATTTTTAAACATGCTTTTACAACACAATCAGAAGTTGATTAACATCGCACTAAATATTGGGATTCAAGTTGCTTTTATAAGCTTTTATTTTGCTTTTCACAGAAAATTTTCAAGAATTTCTCCAGCTTTCCTTTGCTAAGTCAGAAATCGGTAGCTGAGTGCGCTAGTAAATTTGGAACATATTTGACGGCCTCACTTGTTTAGGGTAAAGCTCTCCGGTTCAAATAGCCACGTAAACTTAAAAGTAAAAATTGAAAAAAGGTAATTTCGAAGTTAATTTAAGAATTTCGTGAGGTTTTCTTTGCTTGGTCGGAACGTGGGAGATATTTCTTAAAATTTAATACGTATTTGATGACCTCCATGGTCAAATCGGTTAAGATATTCAAGAGGGCCAGACAGTTTGCGGTGCAGACTAAATAGAGCAGGCCGTATCCATAGATAATAAAATGAACTTATAATCATTTCTTTAATTAGAACTGCAATTTAAAAAAGACGAACCTTTCAGATAAAAATGTAACTACATTTTTCTAACGTTTTTTATGTGTGATTCAAATTTTCACCGTTTAATGGAAATAGCCGAGAGATTAGATTCGTCAAAATAGATCTTAAAGTTGTCTTAAGCGTGTGAGAGAGTGATCGATTTTTTGAACTCCCGAAAACACTGAAGTTTCACTATATAAAAAGGGCCGCTTTCTGTCTGGCTAAAATAGACCTTAAACGGAGATTGGTCGTTACCGGCCACGGAGCTCATGAAGAGAAGGATGTTGCAGCGGCGGCCCCAAGTATTCTTGACGTGAATGGCCTTCGTTTCGTGGTTGGCGGGCCCCGTCATGATCCAGCACAGCACGCGCACCTTGCTCGCCATGGCGTCTGCCACCGCCGTGTCCTCGAACTTGTGGAATGCCTCGTCGTGTTCATGTGCCCCAAACTGGAAGTCCGCCACCACTTGGTCCTGGTCTTGGTCCAAGTGTGGCGGGCCCCGGAAATCGTTTTGGTGGTGTATGTCACTATTACTGGAAGAGAATTTAAAAATAAGTTGTGGATTCTAGCCGCTCGGGCTTTTCAATGTTTTTTAGTTACTTACGCCTCTGCCATAAGTCACTCCAAGTGGTGATTTAGCAGGGATGCCCGGGTTTGTGGAGTGAGTAGGTTGTATTAGCGGCGGTGTGTGGCTGGCCGGATTTGGAGAGACTGCTTGAGGGAGATATGTTTATATATATGTACTTGAACCACAGTAGGAGGGATGAATTCTAACGTCCGTCACTCCTGAACACACTGAGCCCCAGATTCCTACCCACCCACATACCTTTTTCCTTCCCACATCTTACTCTCTTTTATTTCCTTAAAAAACCTCCACACAGCATCCCCAAAGATGACATAGGCCCTGATAGAAATTATTTTCCTCTGGGCCTCCTGTTTGGAGCTAATGTAAAAAATGCAATGCCTCCGATGTTTTTTAAATGTTTTGTTTTTTTCTCAAAAATAAATTAAATTTACACAAGTTGGTATAACAAACTACCGTTTAATCAAAATAATTGATTTAAAATGTATGCAGGTTGGACAATTAAATTTAACTGACTGAACACGGCATACTTTCTCAAAAGCTATAACCCATCGTTTCCGCTTCCAATTCTCTGGCCACTCCCTCATGAACTTATTCTGAAATCCGGTCGTACCGCACCCGTCGACAGTATTAGTAAACTGTGACTACACTGTATAATATATGTAAATAGGTGCTGGTGCGATAAGCCCATTGCAACACACTCGAAAGACCAGTCCCGAACTATGGCAACTGCTCTAATGTTATATGGGACAATTCATTTCTACGCATCTGAAAATTTATAATTTCATAATCTTATGAAGTTAAATTCATGTATATTTTATTCCAATTAATAGTATTTTTGTATTTACCTTATTCCTAATATGGGAGGTCTTGGTGACATTAAAGACGAATTCACAGAATTTGAACAATTCGTAAAATTTTAACGGTAATTTTCAAACTCTATGAAAGTCCTGTTCAAGTTCTGTTAATATATCATTATGAATCAGTTGCTTCACAGAACTGAAATAATAACTACAGTACCTACTTGAAAATTAACTTTGAAATTTGATGAATTGTTCAAATTCTGTGAAACAGCTGGTCCTAAAAAAACTACACAGTAACTAAGCCTTTAGGCTTCTGAAGACAAATTTATCGGCAACACAAAACAATATTTATTATAAAGGTTTCAAAATGTTCAATGGACTTTCTTTAAATGTTAAGGAAGCCAAAAGTCTTGCAGTTTTTCGTGGGTTATGTCTCAATGTTGGGAAGTCTAAATACTAGTAAGTAGGTTATAGAATATTTTCATAATACTTTTACAATAGATGTACACTAGATATAAAATGTTAAATTTTATAGCTAAATAATTAAAAAAAAATACTAGTTATACAGCAATCGATATCAGAGGCGAGGGATGGATCCAATACATAACCTGTCATTGGAGTTATGTATTGGATCCATCCCTCGCCTCTGATATCGATTGCTGTATAACTAAAAAATACTAGTTATACAGCAATCGATATCAGAGGCGAGGGATGGATCCAATACATAACCTGTCATTGGAGTCATATTGAGTGTTCGGGGACCTACTACAGTATCGATTTCGTATCTGATTATTGCATGCAAACATTTTAAAAATCTGTGTGTCCCTTGAAGAACTTTTTTCAAAATTGATTTTTTGTATTGTTATACTTTTTGTCTTAAATGAAGACCTTTTTTAATATATCGACGTTATTCCATGTTATATAACTATGCAACCAAGTTATGTTATATAACTATGCAACCAAGTTATGTTATATAACTATGCAACCAAGTTATGTTATATAACTATGCAACCAAGTTATGTTATATAACTATGCAACCAAGTTATGTTATATAACTATGCAACCAAGTTATGTTATATAACTATGCAACCAAGTTATGTTATATAACTATGCAACCAAGTTATGTTATATAACTATGCAACCAAGTTATGTTATATAACTATGCAACCAAGTTATGTTATATAACTATGTTCCCGATGATTTAAATGTTAGACTTAGTAAGTGATTTAATTATACTTAAATAATATAAATGTATTTAAATGTTAGACTTAGTAAGTGATTTAATTATACTTAAATAATATAAATGTATTTGACAATAATTTGAACTTGGCCAACTTTAAACGGAGTATGTGCGAACTATTTTTACCTAATTTGTAAACTATTGTTATATTTTCTTATTATCATTATGGTTGATTTTGTGGGTTTTGGCAGATTTTATATTTTTCGTCTCACTTACTCTATCCATACCTATATTTTTAAAATTCTTATATTTTATGTAACATATTTTGTCAACTCTGATATTTTTTTATGTAACCTGTATTTTGTTAACACTGATTTTTTTTTTTTTTTAAATTTTTTATATGTAATCTGTATAACTAAAAAATAAAGATGTACATTATTATAGGTAAAAGCCCTATGGGCGTTTAAATTAAAAAAAAAAAACAAAATAAAAAAAAATAAATAATCACAATGTTTTTTGTTAGGCTATTCCATATTCGGTACATCCTCTAACTGTGGAAACCAAAATCGTAGGACATGACAAAAACGCTGCGTACAAACTTTGTCGAAAAAGCCCAATGTTACATTATAATCAGATTGTTTATAAAAATCATTTATCATAACAAGAAGTGCCTCGAACTTTAGGATTATTTCTTCGAAACTGTTCAGTTGTTGTTTTATAATTACCAAAGTATTAACTATAAATATACAGGGTGTCCGGAAACTCGTAGTACAAGCGGGAAACTGGTGAATCTACATCACATTTGGAGTCGATTTTGTAGTATATTTTTTTTTTGATTTGAGCTTTTGTTATCGAGTAAATCGAGTTAGAAGTTGATTTTTTTTTTTAATCAAATTCTTATAAATTATAACTGAAGATCAAAGTACCCAACTAATTAAAACTATTTGAAAGTAAAACAAATGAAGAAACTCGGATTTGAAGCATTATTTTGAAATCACCCTTCATTTAATCCGGTGTAATCATAAAATATTTCTGCTCTGCAGGGTTTAAACATCTGTTGTTCAACCCTAAACACCAGAAAAAACTTTAACCCTAAAATAGCCGAAAAATATATATATATATATTTTTTTTTTGTGAAAATGCTCAAATCAAAAAACTTTATGTTTTTTTGGGTTCCCCATGTGGTGTAGATTCTCCAGTTTCCCGCTTGTACTACGAGTTTCCGGACACCGTGTATAGCAACTCACCCAAACCAGCCACTCTGTAGATTGCTTTCTCTGGGCAAGAGTAGAATGTAGGCAAAACTAAACCCAGCGGACAATCCTGTCGCTAGCGTTAGGATTAATTTGTAATTCACCGCAGACATGATCCCTAAAAGCAAAAAATACTTTATTATTTCTACGTTCGTCCCAACTTGATTTTACAAACAATAACTCATTTAATTGCCCCAGGAGTGCAGAAACTCGCTTATCGTGGAGAGAGCCTATTTGCACACAAATCAACTAACTAATATTCTAGATATTCGACAAAGTTTCGTTAAAAATAAACACACAAATAAAGAACCTAATATTCAAATTGAACACACATATCAAACCTCAATCCGTAGCCTAAATGGTTTGACAACACCAGTGAGCGCTACCACAATGTTTCAACACATATCAAACCTCAATCCGTAGCCTAAATGGTTTGACAACACCAGTGAGCGCTACAACAATGTTTCAACACATATAAAACCTCAATCCGTAGCCGAAATGGTTTGACAACACCAGTGAGCGCTACCACAATGTTTCAACACATATCAAACCTCAATCCGTAGCCTAAATGGTTTGACAACACCAGTGAGCGCTACAACAATGTTTCAACACATATAAAACCTCAATCCGTAGCCGAAATGGTTTGACAACACCAGTGAGCGCTACCACAATGTTTCAACACATATCAAACCTCAATCCGTAGCCTTAATGGTTTGACAACACCAGTGAGCGCTACAACAATGTTTCAACACATATAAAACCTCAATCCGTAGCCGAAATGGTTTGACAACACCAGTGAGCGCTACCACAATGTTTCAACACATATCAAACCTCAATCCGTAGCCTAAATGGTTTGACAACACCAGTGAGCGCTACAACAATGTTTCAACACATATAAAACCTCAATCCGTAGCCGAAATGGTTTGACAACACCAGTGAGCGCTACCACAATGTTTCAACACATATCAAACCTCAATCCGTAGCCTAAATGGTTTGACAACACCAGTGAGCGCTACAACAATGTTTCAACACATATAAAACCTCAATCCGTAGCCGAAATGGTTTGACAACACCAGTGAGCGCTACCACAATGTTTCAACACATATCAAACCTCAATCCGTAGCCTTAATGGTTTGACAACACCAGTGAGCGCTACAACAATGTTTCAACACATATCAAACCTCAATCCGTAGCCTAAATGGTTTGACAACACCAGTGAGCGCTACCACAATGTTTCAACACATATCAAACCTCAATCCGTAGCCTAAATGGTTTGACAACACCAGTGAGCGCTACCACAATGTTTCAACACATATCAAACCTCAATCCGTAGCCTTAATGGTTTGACAACACCAGTGAGCGCTACAACAATGTTTCAACACATATCAAACCTCAATCCGTAGCCTAAATGGTTTGACAACACCAGTGAGCGCTACCACAATGTTTCAACACATATCAAACCTCAATCCGTAGCCTAAATGGTTTGACAACACCAGTGAGCGCTACAACAATGTTTCAACACATATAAAACCTCAATCCGTAGCCAAAATGGTTTGACAACACCAGTGAGCGCTACCACAATGTTTCAACACATATAAAACCTCAATCCGTAGCCGAAATGGTTTGACAACACCAGTGAGCGCTACCACAATGTTTCAACACATATCAAACCTCAATCCGTAGCCTAAATGGATTGACAACACCAGTGAGCGCTACCACAATGTTTCAACACATATCAAACCTCAATCCGTAGCCTAAATGGTTTGACAACACCAGTGAGCGCTACCACAATGTTTCAACACATATCAAACCTCAATCCGTAGCCTAAATGGTTTGACAACACCAGTGAGCGCTACCACAATGTTTCAACACATATCAAACCTCAATCCGTAGCCTAAATGGTTTGACAACACCAGTGAGCGCTACAACAATGTTTCAACACATATAAAACCTCAATCCGTAGCCGAAATGGTTTGACAACACCAGTGAGCGCTACCACAATGTTTCAACACATATCAAACCTCAATCCGTAGCCTTAATGGTTTGACAACACCAGTGAGCGCTACAACAATGTTTCAACACATATCAAACCTCAATCCGTAGCCTAAATGGTTTGACAACACCAGTGAGCGCTATCACAATGTTTCAACACATATCAAACCTCAATCCGTAGCCTAAATGGTTTGACAACACCAGTGAGCGCTACCACAATGTTTCAACACATATCAAACCTCAATCCGTAGCCTTAATGGTTTGACAACACCAGTGAGCGCTACAACAATGTTTCAACACATATCAAACCTCAATCCGTAGCCTAAATGGTTTGACAACACCAGTGAGCGCTACCACAATGTTTCAACACATATCAAACCTCAATCCGTAGCCTAAATGGTTTGACAACACCAGTGAGCGCTACAACAATGTTTCAACACATATAAAACCTCAATCCGTAGCCAAAATGGTTTGACAACACCAGTGAGCGCTACCACAATGTTTCAACACATATAAAACCTCAATCCGTAGCCGAAATGGTTTGACAACACCAGTGAGCGCTACCACAATGTTTCAACACATATCAAACCTCAATCCGTAGCCTAAATGGATTGACAACACCAGTGAGCGCTACCACAATGTTTCAACACATATCAAACCTCAATCCGTAGCCTAAATGGTTTGACAACACCAGTGAGCGCTACCACAATGTTTCAACACATATCAAACCTCAATCCGTAGCCTAAATGGTTTGACAACACCAGTGAGCGCTACCACAATGTTTCAACACATATCAAACCTCAATCCGTAGCCTAAATGGTTTGACAACACCAGTGAGCTCTACCACAATGTTTCAAGAATCCACACCTTGGACCGAAAATACACAACAAAACTCTTCCCCGAGGTAAGAAATTGCGAATTGCCATCCTAACTTGGACCAAAAATATACAACAAACTCTCCCTTAGTTAAGGAACTGAGAATTATCATCGTTAACTTATTGACCTTGGAAGAAAGAAGTCCGAGAAACTGCTAAAAACATTTATATTTTTCTATAATATATTATAGATTTATATATTATTTAATTTTAAATAGTTATAATAATCACGAAGATAAGACACGTTACAACCCAACTCAATACTTTGACACCCTCTAAAAAAAAAAATTTCTTACTTATTTGCTTATTATTTATTAAGGGCCAGCTTTCCGCGTAAAGAATTTAGATTTGGGCAACACCCACAAAATAAACAATATTTAGTGTTAAAAGAATCCGACAGAGGTGTCTGAATTCGTATTAGGAATAATTTTGGGGATTATTTAATAATTTAAATAACGAAATTAAATTACCGACATCTATTGCAATTTTAGAAAAACAGAACCATTTTTAGTTAGCACCGAGCAAATTAGAACGAAGTCGAAATGAAGATGGTTCTCAAAATATGGGTTTTATTACGGATTTAATTAATTATTTTTTTTTTTAAATTTTACAAAAAACATTTACGAAAGTTATTTGTATAGGTATACAAATTACTTTACTTTACTAAAATACTATTATCACTTTTATAAAAGTAATTTATAACTTTTATAAAATCAATAAATATATTTTTACATCAATAAGGTTTTTCTTATATGGTTATCTTTATAGGGTGTCCGGGGGTAAAGTGCTCAAACTTCAGGAGGTTATTCTAAATGCTAGAAGAAGTAAAAAAGAAATGGAAATTATTCGAATTTCCAAATTTTTTCCACAAAAATTTATTTTCCGTAGAAGAAATTGTTTTTTTTTCTATACAAAAAATTAAACTTTTTTACTCGAAAACGTTGGAATTCCAAAAAAAAGTTTTCTTTCTTTTTTACTTGTACTATCAATTAGAATCACCTCCTGAAGTTTGTGCACTTTACCCCCGACATCTTGTATACTATGCGCAATATAATATTTATACACGTGTAATATTTACTTTTGTACATTTATATAAATTATATACACGTTTACATTTTTATGCTCATCAAATTTATTATATTATAAAGATAGATAGAAAGATCCTTAGTGCTTCCTGAGGACTTACAAATCAGAAGACTTTTTTGTAATTATTTATTTATTCATTTAAACAATTCAATAATTATAAAGAGTAATAAAACATGTAAGCAACATAAAATTACATTCTAAAATGTGAAAGGGGCTCTATTTATTTACATTTATATGAAATTACTACTTTTAATAGTTTAAGCTTTCAGTGAACTTTCAATTTTATTTTTAACTTCTCTAAATATTATTTGTTTAAATTGTCAAATATAATTTAATCACAAACACAAGATTCACTCAAAATGAAAGATTGGTGGTTCAGAAATGTTCCCATAAATACGGTGAAAGAACCCTAAACTATAAACTTATTACCCTTAACATGCTTCGAGCGAAATGCGGATCTGGAAACCTTATCGTCAATCTGAGCAAAACATACCATGAACGTCAATATAGCAACAGCCTTTGTTCTGCTGCAGTTTCATTAAATGCCGAGAGATCCGTTTACAGTCTCCAAAAAGCAATACTGGGGCACAACCCTAGAAGCAAAGCTAAATGATTGGAATACAGAAAGATAAAAACACACCATTGTCAAAAATATCTTGGCCGTAAATGATTAAATAAAATTAGATTTATTCAGGAAGGCAAGCATTACGGTGATCGATGTTAAAAATCTAACATAGCCCTAGAATAACTCCAGTATCTTTAAGAAACCTTTCTCTTAAAGCTCAGAAAAAAACTTTCCATTACAGTTAGATATACCACTCTACAACAAGACCGCGTACGGTAAAACTGTAAAAAAAATAAAGTTAAAAATAACAAAATAAATATTTCACAACACAATAATTTCATCGAAAATCTTAAATCCGTTTCACCTTTCTACATTTTCTATATTCTCCTTAAGAGTATAATCCTTAGATAATGCCTTTTCAGATTATTCGTGGAAGTTAGAAAAAAATAAAATCATTGATTATAACTGCACTTCAAGTGACCTTTTAAATAACAGTAAAGGGCTCAAATGATTTTATTATTACGTCCGTGCCTTTGCATCTTTACAAGACTTCGGCAAAACATTCTGTAGCGGAGTATAGATTTCACATCTGAAACATAATTAAAGAGTTTATTGAAAATAGAACACCAAGGTACGGTTAGTCAAAAAACGTACAATAAAGTTAATTCTGGGTAGAAATTGTACAGTTGACATTCAGGACAGGTTCACTCCCTCCTCCTCAAAAAAGACCCTCTATACAGCATTCTCAAAGATGACACAGGCTCTGAGAGAAATTATTTTCTTCAGGGCCTCCTTCCGACATAAAAAATAACATCACTGAACTAAATTATATTCTTGTATTATTGTAGAAAGCAATCACTTTGTGGTTTGACATATTTAATAAAATAAAATACTTTTTTGTTTTAAAACCACGATATTTATTAATTTAAGAACCGACCGGTTTCGCTTTACTTAAGCATCATCAGGGTACAAATTAATACTAAACAAGAAGTACATAATGTGTTCATATATATAACAAAATATAGAGGGAGACAACATGATACAAATATAAGCAACACAAAGACGGTCATAAAATACATTAGCATAAGTGCACAAGTAATGGAAAAACCGCTAGATAATTATGTAGACTAATGGGTTATACGAATAAATCGGGAGAAACAAAACATCAATAAAACCTCAATAATAACGGTTTTTACGAATTCGCAAATCATTTGATCGATAAAGATCATACATTCTGTCATAGCACCGGTGCTAACATCTTACATAAAAACGGGCATGGTAACAGACTAAACAATTTAGAGGCACTAGAAATTAAAAAAGCTGTAAAAACCAAAAGTCAGATACTTAATAATCAATTAGACATATCAAGTAGTCCAATATTAAGTCTGTTTCCAATAAACCCATAAAAAATTCCCAGTACTCCTTACCTCCTTACCACATTGCCAGTTGATGTTTTGTTTCTCCCGATTTATTCGTATAACCCATTAGTCTACATAATTATCTAGCGGTTTTTCCATTACTTGTGCACTTATGTTAATGTATTTTATGACCGTCTTTGTGTTGCTTATATTTGTATCATGTTGTCTCCCTCTATATTTTGTTATATATATGCACACATTATGTACTTCTTGTTTAGTATTAATTTGTACCCTGATGATGCTTAAGTAAAGCGAAATCGGTCGGTTCTTAAATTGATAAATATCGTGGTTTTAAAACAAAAAAGTATTTTATTTTATTAAATTATATTCCCCACAGTTTCAGAACTTTCAATAGCTTTTTTCGCTCGCACGTTCATTATTTTTCTGGATTCCACTTTCGAGTATTGTTATTTGAAACAGATGGCCCATATATTATTATTACATATTATATTATATTTCGGACATCGTTGCATTGTGAATCATTAGAGCAGATCTTAGAGTAATATTACTCTAAGGAGCAGATGTTAAGTGACGTGGTATTTGTGTATGTAGAAAGTTAATTCACAAATAAATCACGATCATATAGTATCCTCAACAAGCAAACTAAATTAATAAGAACTTGCCCCGTAATTTCTAATGTTTTGGAATTAGTTTTATTTCCCAAAGTACGTATTCTGAAAAAAATAAAATAATAATTTTTATAACTTTTTACTACACAATACATAAATCAAAATAATAATTAATTTTTATAATAAATTATCGTTTATCGTATTCTGAAAAAAATTAAATAATAATTTTTATAACTTTTTACTACACAATACATAAATAAAAATATGAATTACAAATGTTTATAATAAATATAAGCTTGTAAATCAAATATTGTACTTTTTTCTTCTCACCTATCATGCGTTGAACCCTTTGGAGATATATTGTTTTCTTTGGAATACGAGATGTCTTTCGCTTATTTCCCATCTTTGAAAAAACAATATTTATGAACTGATATACGCTTAAAATTATCTATAAATAGGCAATAGATTTATCTCCCAAAGTACGCATTCTGAAAAATAAAACAATACCTGTCACCTTTGTTACACAATATATAAATAATTTATTTTTATAATAAATATTACCTACGTAATAGTAAATAATAATATATTCATCAAATCAAAATTTATATTTTTCTTCTTACCTTACAATGTCCACCATGCGTTTTTGTTTCGAACGAAATAGTCTTTTCTTAGAAATACGAGCACTTTTTCGCTTATTTCCCATTTTCGGAATACAATATTATTATTTAAGATAAATATTATTTAGGAGAAATCACGAAACGGGGAACAACACGACCGTCCGCGAAGCTCTCTAAGCAGTGACTGAAAGGCAGATAGCGTACGCGCGTGAGGAAGTGAGAGGGGCTGCAATAATCATGCTTAGAATCATAAGACGTAAGCGACTGTTGTGAAAATGTTTAATAAATCACGGCGTATTTCAAAAATAGCAAAAATCACTTTTGGGGTCTATTGAGTAGCATTAAAAGAAGCATTGTGATTTTTTTTCATACATATAACTTGTAAAATAACAGAAATAAACGTGTTAATAATATTTTTCGGAGGATACTTTGCGATTTATTTCTATCGAGGGAATTTCAAATAATTACCGTTTCGGCTTTTGGAACAAATAGATACTATCTTAAAGAATAACATATATTTTTTTAAGAGCTTAAAAACTTCAAACTTTTAAGGAAAATATGTCGGAAATTGGATGAAATTCGAATAGTGGGCCCTTAAAAAAGAAAGTCAAACATTCCCAGGTTACGAATAACCTGACAATATTTGAAAATCTCCTACTACCACCACAGTAAGCTGAAAATGTTGCTTGTGTTGTGATGGAGGACTTAGCCAGAGTTGACATCGCGCTTGGGTCCCACTCAGGCGTAGTGTGTTCAATTCCTCGGCTGGCTAAGTCCTTCATCACAATACAAGCAACATTTTCAGCTTACTGTGGTGGTAGTAGGAGATTTTCAAATATTGTCAGGTTATTCGTAACCCAGGAATGTTTGTCTTTCTTTTAAAAAAAAAAAAAATTACATCTCTCTCGCAAAATTAAAGAGAAACATTAACATTATGTTTTGGATCTCATATTCTTTAATTCTTAATATATCAAAGTGAATAGAACTCTAGAAGTCAGTATACTCTCTGACATCGATCATCCTCTACTAAATATTTGTATAATAAGACTGGCGAAAAACATCTGAAGCCTACAAGATCAAGCTATAATTTCAGAATTGCAGATAATTCGGGTATGTGTGACTCGCTTAAATCGGTTGATTGGCGTTTCTTGGAAAATGATGATATAAATCACAATACTGAACCGTTCTACTTAATTATAAGTAATCACATAAAACGGTTTGTCCACTTTGTCACTCAATATAAAGAATTTAAATTCCCAGTTTGGTTTAATAAAGATTTGATAAATTTAATTAAAGGTAAAAAATAGCCCATAAACTATATAGGGAACAAGGAACACCGAGTTTGTATGTGGAATTCTATAAATTTAGGAGTGATTATAATATATTATCAAGGGCATGTTATAACGACTACATTAAGCAGACAGAGAATGATATATTTAACAGTATAAAACGTTTCTGGCGATTCAGCAAAACTTGAAGAAGGGCTGATTGCGAATATTATGTATTTTGAAGACAGAAAGGCCGACGGTATCAAAAATACTGTCGATCTTTTTCCGACTTCTTCAAGAATGTATATGATAAAAGTCAACCTAATCAGTTTTCCTTACCTAACTATACTATGATGTATGCATTGACTCAACAGAATGTATATGATAAAAGTCAACCTAATCAGTTTTCCTTACCTAACTCTATACTCCTAATGAAAATGTTGACTCAAGAAAATTATAAAGCAAATAAATCTACTTGATCCCAATAAAAATGCCGGTCCTGATAACATTCCACCATTACTCTTACAGAAGTGTGTCACCGTTCCTGCTTATCCCCTCAACATACTATTCAGTAATTCTTTATCGAAGGGTATATTTCCTGATCTATGGAAACATAGTTATACATATAACGCCAATATTCAAAAAGGGGGGAGAAAAATGTAGTAACTAATTATAGACCGATATGCATACTATCAATAATTCCAAAAATTTTTGAGAAATCAACACTTTTTTTACTACTTATTTACGTTTATAAATTTACACTTACTTTGCAGCCCTCTGGACTCCCCCACATCATTGGTGTTGAAAGAAGGGGGTATTGTTATTTTATTTCGGAACCTTAATGCACCCAAATTGTGCAATGGATTACTTTCGCAGGTAAAATATTAAAAAAACGTTCATAGTAGAGACCGGATGTTGAACTTATTTTAAGATTACCCTGATTCCTTTAAGAACAACTGATATACCGTTTCAATTTAAACGACTGCAATTTCCGGTTAAAGTCAATGACCATTAATAAGTCACAGGGTCAAACATTCAATGTTACAGGTTTAGTTTTGAGTTGAATATGTAGCCCTTTTGCGTGTAACTTCTAATCAAATCTTTTTGTGAAGTCAAATGAAAAAAACACCCGTATTTTCCCGACAATTTGCATAATATGACAGTTTTGATTTGAGGTTTGAGATGTGTGATTTAAAGCATGTTTTGTTCCTAATTTAGATTCTAATGACCAATTCACATTGCATTGGTATAATTCAATATATAGAGTGTCCGGGGGTTAAGTTCGGGAGGTATTTACTGTGGTATGTTTGTTTATGTATCGTATGTTTGCGGATATGAAAGAGACCGCATGCGTAAGTGAAACAGTTGAATGGGAGTATAAATAGTACGTAAGTTGTCCATTGTCTCTCTTTTGTCTCAGATTCGGAACAACAACCTTACCCTATATACCCGATAGAATCAAAGAACGTAAAAGTACCTCGTGTCTTATTTATGAGAAATAATAAATCTGGGTAATTTGTCGGTCACGACCACAGACATATGAATATTAATAGACGAGAAGTTAAGGACGAGGGGTTAAAACAAGAGTCGCGGGACGCAGAGAGGAAAGCTGACTGTGATTCGTGAATAAATCAATCTGACAGTAAGTAGGCATCTCGCATTATAATATCACCATTTAGTTCTTAAAAGTAAAAACTGCTTTTGAATGAATAGACATTTTTACATGAGAGCGCAAATTATACGCCACGTTATGAACAAATTTGCGAAGTCCAAATTCGGCAAAATAAATTTCTCCTATTTTCAGAGTCGAATATTTCGTTTACGTATTTAGTTAAGACACTTTTATAAATGTTCATAATTTACTTCCCAGCAACCAACCAGCTTTGTGTTTCGCGTCCAGACGTTTCTCAATATGATAGTACTTACCTATCGGTTATTATTTATCTTTTTTTATTTAGTTATTTTTATTTTTTTCTTATAATCTATTATTCATACTTTCCATGTTGTAATTGTTAGTATGGTTACCCTATGCTTGTGTCTGATAAGCCAGCACAGGTACCTTGTACTTTAGTTAACAGAAGAATATTATTGTTGCCAACTTACTTAATAATGCTTCTTTTGTTGACTTTTTTGTTTTTATTTTTTTCATACATTTGTTACTAAAATTTTGTTTATTTTTGTCTACCGGTCTCGAAACGTCCGTGTCATAAACTTTTCTTTTTTGGTTTAAATTTAATTTAATGTTGTTATTATTTTAAATTTACATATATGTATTTTTTTAAATGATATTATTGTAAAGCTGCACATCTTGATACAGGAATGCCCTAGTGAGATGTGCAGAGTATGCTTTTTATGTAAAAACTGTATTTTGAATGAAATAAATAAATAAAGAAATAGTAACGTCACGTTTTCTAAATTCATTGGAGCACAGCCGGCTCCAATGAAACCGGTATGGGGAGTGGGGAATAATACGCTTTTAAACACTTAGGGCAGGTCTAATAATATTCATATGTCTATGGTCACGACACATAATTACTACGTTTACTATGGTGTTGTGTGTGTTATTTTTTGTCAGTTTAAATCCATAGTGTAATTTTGTAAATTTTGTTTCATGTTATCGGTAAAAGCTACGTTATTTCAGACATATTATTTTTAGTTGACTGTTACCGCGTGAATTTTATGAAATTGATGTTTTTTATCAATATAAATGCCTTATGAATACGCATGTAAATACAAAATCAAAAAATTTACGTTTATATCGAGCTACAATCAATTCAAAATGTCTAATGTCTAATTTTCTAATAGTTCGCGG
This sequence comes from Hesperophylax magnus, assembly GCA_026573805.1. Classification (NCBI taxonomy): domain Eukaryota; kingdom Metazoa; phylum Arthropoda; class Insecta; order Trichoptera; family Limnephilidae; genus Hesperophylax; species Hesperophylax magnus. The sequence continues at coordinate 852,719 of JAIUSX010000192.1, read as the reverse complement.
GGCGGTAGATTAAGTAACATTGCAGTAAAATACAGACTGGCGGAACGATAACGAAACTTGGGCGCGGGGCGGTAGATTTAGTAACATTGCAGTAAAATACAGACTGGCGGAACGATAACGAAACTTGGGCGCGGGGCGGTAGATTAAGTAACATTGCAGTAAAATACAGACTGGCGGAACGATAACGAAACTTGGGCGCGGGGCGGTAGATTTAGTAACATTGCAGTAAAATACAGACTGGCGGAACGATAACGAAACTTGGGCGCGGGGCGGTAGATTAAGTAACATTGCAGTAAAATACAGACTGGCGGAACGATAACGAAACTTCGGCGCGGGGCGGTAGATTTAGTAACATTGCAGTAAAATACAGACTGACGGAAGTGATGTGAATGCACTTTACCCCGGATACCCTGTATTTATTGAATAATAAATACAGTGGGCCTACGACATAATATAATATGCAATATAGTATTTCCATGCACTCTGAAAGCATTCATCCAACATTACGTAAAACAAAAAAAACCATTAACCGAACAAATGTTTATGATAATACTCTTTTTACGATAAATATGAACACACTGAATCTGTTTTAAAATTTCGTTTGAAAGTTGATAATATTATAAATTGATATATTTATCCAAGACACTATATGGATTTCATTTAGTTCTAGAAGAATCTTGCGATCATACATAAACATAGCTGCCAATAAAAATATAGGTTAAGAAAATGAAGATATGTTGATAGTTCTTAGCCGAAGAATGATACAGTTAAATATGAACGAAGAGGATTATGGTCGAATTAGTTCAGTGGTAGATCAAATCCCTGGCAAGACTGAGGTCCTGGGTTCAAAACATAGATGCAACTGAATCTTTTTCAGATTTTCCGTTTGAGAGTCACTAATTTTGTCTTCAATGAACAAAATATTTGTATTTTGTTCATTGAAGATTTAAGCCTTGCAGTTAAATTTTCCATTCCTAATTAATATGCAAGCTTCGATAAAAATAAATGAATACCTTCATATTTCTCATTTCCCTTCCAACTACATTCCCTATAGTCTCACAACATCCCCAATACTACATAATTGGGGATGCCAATGCCATAGTCCCATTGACTCCGGAAAGTTGAGACTCTCATTATGTATTTACAAAATGTCGTATTTTCTAAAATATCGAATCAGGTACTTGTAATATGCATGTATTGTTTATTTTCCATGTTAACACGTCGTGTAATATTTTGATAATTTTAAAGTGTATTATTGTTTCGATATTATTCCACTTCGTCCTACAGGAGACAATTCGCCGCGAGGTGAATGGAAGGATTAGTCCCTTTGGATTAGTTATCATATAAATTGTGTTAAGTGGTACGAGACATCATTGCGGAATAAATACCACAAATAAAGGTTACTAGTTATTACTATATATAGGTATATTATTGTTTGGATATTATTCCATTTCGTCCTACAGGACACAATTCGCCGCGAGGTGAATGGAAGGATTAGTCCCTTTGGATTAGTCATATTATCGCTCATCAAACAACAGGTTTTGCTCATTGATAACGGAAAATGTGCGGTAGAATCGATATATTATTTTCTATCGACCATAATATTAAAATGACATATTCGATAGGTTTGTTTATTCCAACATCTGGTTGGGCAATTTGCATATAGGTACAATAGTATATGAAACTTCTATAGTGACTGACAGATCCGTTTAAGTACATTAGAAGTTAGACTGCAGACTGCAGACCGGATTAATTCTGTAATAACACCTTGTGAGATCCGAGAGGCACTCCGAGATCCGAGAAGTGAGACTTTTTTATTTATTTATTATTTATTATTTATTCTTTAATATATTTGTTATACAATGGTATAGTATATTGTCCTCCACGCTAGGAGTTCACCTGTGTTGTGGAGGACTTTTTCAATTGTAAAGTTATATAATTCTAAAACAATACAGTGGAGTTGGTTACACAGAGAAACATTAAAAATTAAAATATAAAATCGATTTTTCCATAGTTATAACAATAGTTTTTCCATAGTTATTCCAAAAAGTGAAATATAAAAAATTAAATATTAAAAGGATTGTAGCCAGTTCCATATGTATTTTTTGTATTCTGTAAGATTAGATGTTTTATATTGTGTTGGAAGTGAATTGTAAAGTTTTATAGCCTGGAATCTGTAGTGTTTTTGTCCAAAGGATGTGTTGGTTTTTGGTATAAGTAGTTGATGTGCATGTCTTGTTCTGGTATTGCGAGAAGTTTGTGAAGTTTTAAATGTGTTTAGGTTCTTGTAAAGGAAAGTAAGTATTTGTTTAGAATATAATTTTTGAATCTTCAACACTGGGAATTTTTTTAATATGGTTGAAGTGGGTGTTAGTATTGGTACTTTAAGTATTACTTTTATTAAGGTTTTCTGAGCTTTATACATTGTGTCTATGTATTTTTTACTGGCATAGCCCCAGGCAATAATGCCGTATTCCATTATAGATTGTGCTATTGCGAGGTATATATTCTTAATATCAAATATGTTTAGTATATTTCTCACGTTTTTGAAAAAGTAAATCAACTTGTTTATCTTTACTTTAGCCGACTCAATATGTCTGTCCCATTTTAAATAACGGTCGAAGTATATACCAAGATATTTGATATTTTCGGTTTGTGTGATTGGAGGACAATTGCATGGGGTGCTCGCTGAGTGACAGGATTGTGTTTTAAGGTAGATGTTTTTGGAGGGTTGGCCTCTCGAGTTTATGCTAAAGGTTATGAATTTAGTCTTATCTATATTTAAAGTAAATAAGTTAGAGTCAAGCCATTTTTTTGTAATATTTAGGCTAACTTCAGCTTTTGTGATTAGTGTGTTCCAGTCAGTGGCCTTAAAAAGTAACACAGTGTCATCAGCAAAGCTTATAATTTCCCCGTCTATTTGGAGGTGACATAGATCGTTAATATAAATAAGGAATAGGATTGGGCCAAGTACGCTGCCTTGTGGTACTCCGTAGGATACTTGTTCCTTGTGTTTTCTATTGAGGTATATTGGGTGCGATTTTCCATGTAGCTTTCAATTAATTTGAGTTCTGTACCCGTGATTCCGAAATACTTAAGTTTATTGAACAGGTTTTGGTGGTGAATTGTGTCATTCTTCACCGCTCCATCCGAACGGAACGGCAAATCGGCGATTGGGTGGCACAAAGCGCCCATAGACCGGAATCCGAATGGAAATATTAATACCTCCTGGTATGGTCCTCTGTGAGACGGGTCCCTCTTTCCTCCTTCTGACGTTAGACTGCAGACTGCAGACCGCATCTAATAAACTAATAAAACTAACGCCATGGATCTCCCCGAGACTAGTCAAATCGATCCACAAAAGAAACCAACTACATGAAAAGGCGAAAACGTACCCAGAGAATTTGTTATTACAAGTTTACTATAAAAAGTATAGGAATTAGTGTAAGAATTTAATTAAATCAGCGAAAGAAACTTTTTATAAAAAAAATCATTTACGAAAACAACTGTTCTCCAAAACATTTTTGGGAATCGTTTCGTCAAATAACCAAATCTAAAATTAACAAATCTTCAGAAATTAAATCTCTATACATCAACAACTCAAACTCTAAGGACCCAAAAAACATGGCGAATTATGCCAATAATTATTTCACATCTGTGGGAGATACACTTGCGAAAAAAATTCTCGATAAATGTATGACAACAGAAACCGATCTAGCCAATTTATCTATCCCTAATCTCAGTCACAAAATAGAATCAATCCAAACATCACCAAATGAAGTCATGGAGATAATTGACGACCTCAAATCTTCAAAAGCGTGTGGTCCAGATAAAATTTCATCAAATCTGTTAAAATCATTAAATCAAACATAGCCATACCCATTGCATTCATTTCTAATCTAAGCTTTTCAGAATTCGCGAATCATCTACTAGAAACTAACCATTCATTTGATAAAACCTCTGGGATTACAATATTACATAAAAATGGAATTGGAATTAGGTTAAACAATTTAGAAGCCCTCGAAATTAAAAAAGCCGTCAATAATAAATCAAATATCATCAACAATCAAATCAATTTAACTAATAGTCCAATATTTAATTTATTCCGTTAACCTCTGATAAAACTGTTTCCTCCCTTCCCCCTCCCTTCCTACCCATCCTGTAATCAGTATACATCCTTTCTCGTTCTAGCACTAATAAGGTGTCTGCTCTTTTATTTCTGTCTCTTTCACTCGTGTATTTTATTTCTATCTCTTTCACTCATTGTTTTTTTTTTTCTATATATATGTGTCTGTATGAAAATAACTTTAGTTGATATAATAAGCCCTGATGAAGCTTGAGCTAAGCGAAACCTGGTTGGCTGTTAATATTAATTCAAAATAAAAGTGGTGTTTTACAAAGTGTATTTTTCATTTAATAGTTATATTACTACACCAAAATGGGGACAAATCACTAATACAAAATTACCGACCTGTTTCATTGCTAAATTCTGTATCTAAAATTTAAAAAAAAATTGTGAAGAACCGTCTTAGTCATTATGTTGAAAATAACAACATCCTTTCTAGCAGACAATATGGCTTTCGCAATGGCTTAAGCACTGAAAATGCCATTGCCAATTTGACAAAAATCATCTCTAATAATCTAGACAAAGGTATTAAATGCATTGCACTCTTCTTGGAAAAGCATTTGACAGTATTTCACACAAAATTCTGCTGAGCAAACTACAGAGAATCGGTATCCAGGGGCAACTTTTAAAATGGTTGGTCAGCTACCTAGAAAATAGGAGCCAAAGAGTGGAAATTAACGGTACTCTAAGCGATCCAGCAGATATAAAATTCGGTGTACCTCAAGGAAGTACATTAGAACCTCTTTTGTTTAATGTTTATATAAATGAGTTATGTAATAGTTCCTTTGCAGACCATATTATTACCTTTGCAGATGATACAGTATTATTATTTGAAGGAAAAACCTGGGAAAAAACTCACAGTAAAGCAGAAATTGGCATTAAAAAAGTCAAAAAGTGGCTAGACCGCAATCTCCTCACTCTAAACTCGGATAAAACTAAATTCATCCGCTTCAGCGCAACTCAAGCAGGTCAACCTAAAGAGATGCATAAAATTTTTGTACACCATTGCAATGCCATAAATGTATGTAAATGTAGTACCTTAGAATGTGTGGACAGTACTAAATATCTAGGAATTATCATAGACAAATTTCTGAGGTGGGATAAACATATAGACTTAACTTCCTCAAAAGTCAGGAAACTTACACATCTTTTCAGGGCTATTAGAAATATTCTCTGCATTAAAGACATGAAAAGAATTTACTTTGCCATGTGTAATTCCTTATTAGATTATGCTTCCTTAGGTTGGGGCGGTTGTACTAAAACAATACTTGATCCATTAGCAAAAGCTCAGAAATCACTTAAAGTTATTCTTAAAAAACCGTTCAGATACCCCAGTGATTCATTGTTCGAAGAGTTTCGTGTTCTTGATGTAAGGCAATTATACATGAGGAAAATCATATTACATACCCAAAGAACGCGTCACCAATACACTTCCGTACTCCATTATCACGATACTAGACATGCTAAGAGGAACCCAGTTGTTCCTCCCACCACTTCTTCATCCTTAGCTCAAAGACAATTATCATACTTAGGCCCTAAATTGCTTAATCTTATTCCCGATGCATGGAAATCAAAAAGTGCTAACATTCTCCGAAATCTGGTAAATAATTGGCTTCTGATCTTGGGGAGAGATGAATGCGAAAATATGCTAATTAACAGTCATTAACTTGCTTTTCTTAAATGTCGTTTTTTCGAACTACCCTGTATTTTATTTTATATATATATATGTATTACAGTAAATTTATGTGTTTACCATTGTAAATTTAAAATCTGCTTATAACCTTTCTTTAAATCTTTTTATTTTATTTTTCCTTTTTTTAATTTCTCAACTCTCTTTTAAATTTTAAATATTAATTTCATCTAAATAAAAAGTAAAATTTCAATTTTATTATCTCATATTTCAATAATTTTTTACTATATTGCTATTTTGTATTATCATATTTGAATATTCTTTTAGTCTATTCTCTACGTTTATATTATTTAAAATACAAGTTAGCAACTTCTTATATCAACCAAGAAAACTTTTCATATTATTTATAAAGTGCAATAACTAAGTAAAAGTCAATACACTAGACTAAACACGAATCGCTTTTAATAAATCTGCCTATTTCTGACTGTCCTAAAACAGGTAATCTCCTAGTTGGACAGCCAAAGATCACTGTAATATGTCATGTTTTAAAAAAAAAAAATAAATAAAAAAAAATAATTAATAAATAAATATACATATATATATATACATATATACACATATACATACATACATACACAGACATACATACATGCATGTATAAATACATTCATACACATCAATATATGAACACACACAAATGTAATGTGTATTCACATATATACATAAATATACAGATACATGGTTAATTTTATTATAACGGTTTAAAAGTTAGGAACTCATGTATTCTTTAAAAAAGGCTCGTCCCTTTTCAAATATCCAGTTTTGGACACGTATAATAAAAAGGGATATAGTATTAGTTGATTTTATGTCCCTGTCCAACGCGTTGTATATTTTAGGGGCGATAAACCAGAATTGTCGTTGAGCGAATGTGGTTCTAGTTTTTGGGACCACGCATCCCAGATTTTATGAAAAGCGGGTGTTTACTTGGTGTTGAGGAGCCACTAGCAAGTCATTTTTTCGTATGTAGCATAAGCTTGTCTTAATGAATAGCTGGCGAATATCTAAGACCTTAATTTTAGTAAATAGTATTTTGGAGGGATAGGTAGGATGACATTTAAATATCTATTATATATAGTAAAGTTCATTTTTACTATTTACATAAATGAACTTTGAAGCATGAAAATAGACGGTGAAATAGTTAGCTCTGCTGATGACACAGTTTTACTCTTCAAATCTAAGGATTGGAATAGTGTATATAACATAGCGAATGTGGGAATCTCGCAAGTGAAAACATGGCTAGACTCAAACATACTTACACTTAACATATCAAAGACAAAATTCACAACATACAGTATAAATAGCACGGGACAGCCAAAAAACAACACAAACACCATAAAAATACACGAATGTTTAAACACCAACATCTGCGATTGCCCTCCTCTAGAAAAAACAGAACAAATAAAGTATCTAGGAATCGTAATTGACCATAACCTTAGATGGACACCTCACATCAAACAAATCACAAATAAACTTCTCAAAACAATACACATTTTCCTAAACATAAGAAACATATATAAAATAAAACGATTGAAAACAATATATTTTGCACTTTGCCAATCAATACTAGAATATGGAATTATTTCTTGGGGAGGAGCAACAAACTCGGCAATCAATTACACAGAAACCGCACAGAAAACGATCTTAAAGGTAATACTAAAAAAACATAGACTGACTGATACAGACCAAATATTCAACAGCTGTGACGTACTAGATATACGCCAATTATACGTTAAAACACTACTAAACTACATTTTTGACAAAAAAAAATAAATTTCAACATACACAAAATAACACTAACAGACCAGTTAGATAAGCGTACAAAGAAAACATAAAAAACTCTGACAGTAAATTCAAGCTTTGGACAAAGACACTACCAATACCACGCAATAAAAGCTTTCAACAGTTTAAAACTTGATATTAAAATTGAAGAAAATAAAAATAAATTCACACACAAAATTACAAAATGGATTAAAGAACAAAAAAGACAATATTACCAAAATTTCATAGCATAAAATAAAAATAAAACCTACACGTAACACACAAAACCAATATAAACACACATCACTCACAAACACACAAGATTATTTTCAATGTACTATTTTTTTTTTTAAAATTTTAAATATATTATTATGTATTTTTAATTTTAAATGTATAATTTTTCTCATTAAATGTATTATGAAGTTTTTTTTTATATTATAAAATGAAGGCCTCAGCACGGGCAAGCCACCCAGTGAGGCCTACATTACTGAAAACCTTGAATTGTAAAAAATATTGTACCTAATAAAAAAAAAAATAAAAAAAAAATAAAAAAAATATATATATAATTCTGAAAACTAATATTTGTACTGTAATTATTGGATTAATGACGGATTCTGCACAGCCACCCCATCCCAGAATACCATATGCTGCTATGGATTGAAAAAGGGCAAAATATACGCTTTTTAGAGTCGTTAGGTCTAAGATGGATCTAAGAGAGCAGAATATGTGGGAGAGTTTACGAAGTCTTTTTGTTGTTTCTTTTAATGGGTTTCCCAGCGTAGTTGGTCATCGATTATTATTCCCAAGTATTTAACTTCCTTTGAAGATTTAAGAGTTGAACACGTGCATTGAATATTAGGTGAGGTTTCAGAAGTCTGTATGTTGAGTGAACACGAGTGGATGGTAGGTTTGGGGCAGTTATTGGGAAAGCTATGTTTGGGTATGGAAAACGTCATATATTGTGTCTTGTCGATATTAAGTGTGAGGAGGTTTGTGTCTAGCCAATGCTTAACTTTTGTTAGGCCAATATTAGTTTTGTTTGTAACTGATTGCCATGTTTAGTCTTCAAATATTAAGACTGTATTATCGGCAAATGAAATTATCTTGCCTCCAATATTCACAGTGCATAGTGTGTTGATATATATGAGAAATAGAATTGGCCCTAGTACACTACCTTGAGGGACCCCATAGGACATGGATAATTTTTTGCTCATATATATTTTGTCAGAGTGGATAAGGGTTTGTTGTGTACGATTTGTCAAGATTTTGGGAAACAATTTTTGTGAGAGCAGCTATTGCATCAGAGGTATTCCTCCCTTTGCGGAAGCCATATTGGTTATCCGATAATATTTTATTATTTTCAAGGAACTTACAGAGTCTATGTTTCACCGCCTTTTCTATAATTTTAGAAATTGTGCTGAGTAATGATATCGCTCGATAATTATTAACAGATAATTTTTCACCTGTTTTGAAGAGAGGAATTATTGTGGCCTGTTTTAAAGAGTTAGGGAATATTCCAGTTTTAAAGCTTAAGTTGATAATGTGTTTAAGAGGTGGGGCTATAAATTTTTGAATGTGTTTAATAATTTTTGTTGAAATTTGATCTTTCCCGGCAGAGTTACTGTTTTTAAGAGATGAGATAAGTTCCATTATTTCTAGTTCAGTGGTGGGAGTGAAGTGAAAAGGGTTATAGCTGAGATTATTGTCATGTATATTTTTTGCAAAATCTTTCTCCGAGACGGTGTTTTGGTCTAGAATATTTTTTGCTAATTTATGTCCGATATTGGAGAAAAATTGATTGAAATGGTCGGATATTTTTTCAGGTTCGGAATTGACATGAGTTGTTTGGTCTTCTATGTTAATTTTAACAATGGGTGAGTCGATTTTATGAATATTGGCTATATCTTTTATGATATTCCAATTTTTGTTTTGTCATCAGTAGCTTCACTGATTTGTTTTTTGTAGTAATCTCTTTTAACACTGTTAATAATTTTTTTGCAGTTGTTTCTATAATGTATAATGTTTCTATATGTTATGAATCATGTCACGCTTTCTGATACAGTGAAGAATACCTGTAGTGATCCATGGTTTGAGTTTTGTGTCGGATTGTTTTTTTTACTTTTGTGTATGATGTTGCATCGGCCAAGTGGTTTTGTAAAGTATTTGTAAATATTTCGCATGCAGAAGTGGTATCGGTACAAGAATAGACAAGTTCCCAGTTTTCTTTAGAGACAGTATTTAGGAGAATGTCATAGGAAATTTTTTTTTGAGGGAGAGTATTTTGAGGTAGTTTGTGAATATTTTGGTTGATGGAAGTGATGGTTGCATAGTGATCTGTGACAGTTGATTGATAAACAATGGATTTGCTGCCTAGTTTACTCTTAACAAAAACGTGATCTATACAACTACTAATGTTTGAATCTGATTCTCTGGTTGGGGCTGTGACGGCTGGCAAATATCCTAATAAAGTTAGTGTATTTAGGTATTCATTCGCTTGAGGATGCATTCTGTTGATTATATTAATGTTGAGATCACCAATAAGATAGGTGTTTTGGCGGTGTTCTATATTTGTTAAAATTTCATGCAGAGATTGTATGAATGGGGTTATATTATGTGTGCTTGGGGATCTGTATACAGTAATGATTGTTATATGATTATCAAGTTGAATTTTAAGACAGTTTGCGTTCTTAATTGTGACCTCTTTGACTGAATGTATGATGTGGTTTTTAATGTAAAAAATGACGCCATCATTTTGAGTTTGGTTTTGTAGTGTATTATAGTGATTGTAGTTTTTTATTGTTTTTGGGACGAAATTTTCTTTAATCCAGCATTTGCTCAAAACAATTACATCGAAATCTGAGGCAAGGTAAGTGAGAAGAATTAAGAGTTCATCAAAATTTTGGTTTATACTTCTTACATTCATAGAGAATATCGTAAGGGTAGAGTTCACTAGTAATAATTGACGTACTACTTCAGTGTCATTAGTAGTTGTACATGGAATCGGTGTTATGTTGTCTAGTAAGTCTGTTATGTCTTCCATTATTTGTTTTTTTGTTTTGCGTTAAATTTAACGTTCTTGATTTTGACAGTAGCTAAACATGTGTGATAATTCAAGGCATAAGGGATACTATAATTATAGAACATAGCAAGAGATTTATAGTTGGTTATGTTACGACAGTAAATGTTGTTTAACAAAGCAATAAATATAATACAAAATACAAGGTAATTGATTTTGACATCAGTAAAATATTTGTGATGCTTGAGTGCAAAAGGAATAATAAAATAGTACAATACAATAATTGATTTAAAGTTGGACATGTTAAAACTGTAATTATTGTTGAGAAAGGCAATGAAAAGAATGAAAACTTTTGAGTTATTTATGTTGACACCAGTAGAGCGTTTCTGACATTTTAGGGATAAAGTAATAATACAAGAGCTGTAGTTGTGTATGTAAAAATTAAATGTACTCTTTGAGCAATAGCTATTATATGATGATCTTAAGGTTTTATATAATGTAAGATAAGAAGAAAAAAATCCAAGTAATGTGGGGAAAAAACAATGTTTCCATAAGTGTGTGATTTTAGTAGAACTAGGAAAAAATAAATTAAGAAAAATTAAAATAATTGGTAAATCTAAATAGTTATAATAGTTGCTGAAGTAAATTCTAAGCATGTTGATTTTAAATGTTTTTGGTTTCTGAGAGTAGTGCCAGTTTACCGCATTAGAAACAAGAATGGCAGCTGTTCTATGACTGTTTAATATGAGTGCAAACACAGACATGTCTATACATTTTTCGATGGTAAAAAAGGACGTCGGACTATGTAAACATGTATCACAAAAACGTTTCCACAAGTGATGGTCAACGAATTAGCAATCTTTTTAATGATTATTTCCAATCTGTCCTTATCCCTGATAAAACTACTAGTAATACTTCCTTTAATAATGTGTAAATAAGTAAATATGATACCATGAATACAATTAATTTCAATGCAATTAATAAAACCGCACCTTTAGTGTTGAATTACCTCAAAAACGTTGATATGAAAAAGCTTTTGATAAATTACACCCAATCTTCATTTAACTGCTTTTTAAAAAATCTTTTAAAGAAAGTGTATTTCCTAAAATTCGGAAACAAGCATTTGTAACGCCTGTTTTTAAAAAAGGGGATAAACACAATATTGAAAATTATAGACCTGTCTCTAAACTATGTATATTAAGAAAAATCATGGAGAAAAATCGTGTATGACCAACTTTTTAACTTATGCAAAAATACAATTATTAGCCCCCATGGTTTTTATAATGATAGATCTGTTGAATCGAACCTAGAAAAGTTTACTGATTTTGTTCTCAACTCTATGGAATAGTGGGAAACGGGTAGATTCCATTTACACAGATTTTTCAAAGACATTTGAGACAGTAAATCACGACATGCTGTTAATTAAACAAGCTCTTGAAAATCGGTGTATGTGGAAGGCAAGCTGTTGCCTTAACAGGTTACAGGTCACAAATTGTAACTATTCCCCCAGGGGTACCTCAAGGCTCCCATTTAAGACCTCTCTTGTTTATTTGATATACACTCGTAGTACAAGCGGGAAACTGGAGAATCTACACCACATGGGGAACCCAAAAAAACATAAAGTTTTTTGATTTGAGCATTTTCACAAAAAAAAAAAAAAAACAAAAAAAAATATTTTTCGGCTATTTTTGGGTTAAAGTTTTTTCTGGTGTTTAGGGTTGAACAACAGATGTTTTAACCCTGCAGAGCAGAAATATTTTATGATTACACCGGATTAAATGAAGGGTGATTTCAAAATAATGCTTAAAATCCGAGTTTCTTCATTTGTTTTACTTTCAAATAGTTTTAATTAGTTGGGTACTTTGATCTTCAGTAATAATTTATAAGAATTTGATTAAAAAAAAAAAAAAAAAATGAACTTCTAACTCGATTTACTCGATAACGAAAGCTCAAATAAAAAAAAAATATACTACAAAATCGACTCTAAATGTGATGTAGATTCACCAGTTTCCCGCTTGTACTAGGAGTTTCCGGAAACCCTGTATAAACGATTCGAAACGTTTTATTAGTCATTATTCTTTCCTATTTTACGCAGATGACATGAAATTATATAAATTTATTGACTCCACAGATGACTGCAACCTGTTACAAGAAGAAGTTAGCAAAATTAAGCAATATTACAATAACAATCAACTTTTTTATAAATACAGACAAGAGTAATATTATTATTAATAGTAATATTAACATCCAATACGGCCGATACACAGCGCCAAGGGACAATCAAATTTATCAACGACAAGCAAAAAATAACCAACGTCGGCCGCCTAGCTACTAGAGGAGAGGCGTATTTATCGTACCCAGTAAAAGTACCGGGTATATTCATGCCGTACTTTGTACTTGTGACAAATCTCCAAAATACCTGGTTCCAAAATATTTGGTTTAATATTTGTATCTCAGGTATTGAAGTATTTCGTACTTTAAAATATTACTGACTTCTCACTCTCGTCGGTTAGAAATTTATATGAGGAAAAGGGACAAAGAAATATTTTTGCTTTCGTCACTGTAAAATACAGATGCCTTTTCGCTCTTTCCTATTAGAAAGGTGTACGAGGAAAAAGGATAGTTATGAGTATTTAGCCACGGAAATCTCCATTGTCTGATGGTGAATGTCTATGGTAAAACTGTTGACAGCTGAGTGTCTATGGCATGGTGTTTGAAGGATTGGTTTATTTATGGTGTTTGACATCTTCACATCCTGAACTTTGTGTAGTTACTGCGCCGTTGTGGAGATTTTATTGGCAGATTTTAATAAATTGTTTATCCGATATTAGCGAGATGGCTTTGTACTACTGGGATCTTCCACATCCGCTACAAGATAGTGGAGGGTGGCCGAACTCCACTTTTGAAAAATACTTTGCAGATTACGGTTTGCTTTCAGCGCATTCGAAGATAAAGTTACGAAATAGTTGACTTAATGAACCTTCCGTAGTATTCCAGGAATAATATGGCGGTAGAGGTGACGGAACGGATCCTGCATTGAATTTATCAGGTAAAAAAATCAACATAAACATTCAATAACAAGAATCTTATGTCATGAAAATAAAATACAGATCTTTGTGAGGTTATGATGTGTTAAAAAATTCTGGTAATTTTCTAGGTATTGCTGACTACTTGTGCGCACTTACTCTGATCAAATCCCACACCAAGGTCTACTATCTTTACAAAGATGTATTCAGGGCAACGCAAAATGGTCAGTAGAAGAGAAGACTTGTTATTTTACACGTAATTCATCAACAATGTCACCGGCCAAATGACTGTTGAAAAAGTGTTATATTCATATCGATCAATTGAAACGAAAACATTGGCAAAACCAATAAATATATTAATCCACTGCTTTAATGCTTTCGGGAAGAATAGGAATGAGTATTAGCGTTGATTGGAATGAACCTAGGTCTGCAAATGGCCCAGACAACTTAAGTAACACTACAATTAAATCTATAAAAAAACATATAATCAAACCATTACACCATATATTTAACGCATGCATCAGGGATAATATTTTTCCAAATAAATTCAAACTAGCTAACATCATCCCAATACACAAATCAGGACCTAGATGTAAAACAGACAACTACAGACCAATCACATTAACTTCTCAATTGTCTAAGATATTAGAAAAATGCATTAAAAAAAGTATCGTCGATTTTCTGGAATAAAACTCACTCCTTTCACCTAACCAATATGGCTTTAGAACTAAACTAGGTACTGATGATGCTATATTTAATTTAACCAAAAACATTTACTCTAACCTGGACTCAAACATTAAAACTTTAACCATTTTTTTAGATTTAAAGAAAGCCTTTGACACAGTCAACCATAGAACTCTCTTAAAGAAAATATCCAACATTGGAATTAAACATAAATGTCTCATGCTGTTACAAAATTATATATTGAATCGCCAACAATGCACAAAAATTGGAACATATTTGAGCAATTATGATTTAGTAAAACATGGTGTACCACAAGGAACTGTATTGGGGCCGCTACTCTTTCTAATATATATAAATGACTTATGTAATATTAAAATACCTGGTAAAATTTTCTCATTTGCTGACGATACTACAATAACAGTCCAAGGAAAATCATGGGAAGATACTACTAATAAAGCTAACAAATGTATTACTATTGTCAAAGAGTGGCTAGATAGAAACCTACTTACCCTAAATTATGATAAAACTATTTGTATTCCTTTCTATAACACACAGAAGTCGGCTCCTAAAACCAATCTTAATTTGAAGTTTCATAACGTAAATTGTAACCCAAACACATTCTGTAACTGTGAGGAGATGAAATCTGGAAAACTTATTAAATATTTAGGTGTAACTATAGATTGTCAACTTAAATGGACCAGCCATATTGAAAAAAACTGTTAACAAATTGAGATACCTAAAATATATTTTTAAAAGAATGAGTAATGTAGTAAATATAAAAACCATGAAACTAGTTTATGACTCACTAGTTCATTCATCTCTTTCTTATGGAATAATTGGCTGGGGCGGAACTTTCAACAATCATGTAAAACCACTAGAAATTGCCCAAAAATCAATTATTAAAATAATGTACCAAAAAACTAATTCCTATCCCTCTAAACAATTGTTCCAAGAAACTGAAATTTTGGACCTTAAGCAGACCTATAGTGCTCAATGTCTTAAATTTATTTATACGCGACCAAACAACTTTATTAAAAATTCAAATCGTACCAGCCAACGACATGGCGCTTGTGAATATGCTGTGCCTCACTGCAAAACCAGGTTGGCCTAAAGGCATATTAGTTTTATTGCTCCAAAAATGTATAATTCTTTATGTACAACCTTTAAAAGGGACACGTGTGTGAACCTTCAATCTTTTAAAAAGTACATCAAATCTTGGCTAAAAAACACTGGAGTAGATATTTTTTTCTTTTAAGTTTTATAAAACTATCTGTAACATTTATATCCATGTAGAGATTATTTTTTATTATTTCACATTCATAAAAAACAGCGGATACATTTTTTTTTGTTTGTAATGCTTTGTCTGCTTATTCACTTATTAAGATGTCTTCTTTAAAAACTAGTATTTACCTTATTCTTTGTGTTATTTTAAAACTTTTACATATTTCATGATTTACTTTCTTGTATTGCATCTCTACAGTAACTCTTTTAAAATAACTTAAATTTATATTTGATATTGTATTTCCACTTAAACCATAGACACAAGATAAAAATACTTATAATACCCACACTCAGGCTTCGCCTTCGTGGGATTTTTTTTAATTATGTACATTTATTTCAATATTTTTTATACATTTTTCAATATTTTATGTAACCATGTATGTATAAAAAAAAATTCAATAGTAAAAAAAAAAAAAAACAGAATATCCAAATTGTGCTGCCGATGTCGAGGCGTTTTAAACAGGTTTTGAGTTAACATTAAGTTACCTGTAGAGATGATATTGCAGACAGCAATGTAGGAAAACGTGTTAATTTAATTTCATGACCATATAATATATGTTTTGTTAAAATGATGTTACTGTTTCATGCTTAATAAATAATTTCTAGGCAGTGTAATACTCCTTACAACATTACGCTACGAATGTACAAAAAATAAAAATCATATAAAAAAACTTGCAAACATTATTTATTTTGAACACCTGTAAGTAATATTATTCCTTCTTGTTCCTCCCCTCCCTTCCCCTCAACTTCCCTTCTCAGTGCCCAGCACGCCTAAGGTCCCCGTGACTCGCCGTCCCCAGATGCCCATGGTAGGTATAAAATATTTAAGATACTAGAATATTTTGTACCTCAAATATTTAAAATACTAGAATATTTTGTACCTCAGCACGCCTCAGGTCCCCGTCACTCTCCGTCCCCAGTACCCAGATACTCAAAGTAGGTATAAAATATTTGGAAGTATTTTGTACCGGGTATTTTTACCAGGTATTTTTTTGTACCTGTACTCACTGTACCCAATATCGGAAAGTACTCACAGGACTCACCTCTAACTAGCTACGTTTTGTACCTATTGTTTTCAACAGTTTGGCTTGTTAAATCAAAAGGGTCAAGAGATTACACTTCGTGAACGATATTATGCCTAATTTGAAATGGTCTTTTGGTAATGTACGTACCTACTGCACATTTTATTGATTTTCCCATAGACATATGAATATTAGTAGACCTGCCCTAAGTGATTAAAAGCGTATTATCCCCACTCCCCATACCGGTTCCATTGGAGCCGGCTGTGCTCGCGTATGGCCTCAAGTGAAATTTGAAAACGTGACGTCATCATTCTTGTGCGAACTATGGTCGAGGCATCATCGGTTCATTTTACGAAATAACACGGCAAAATGTTGACTTGTACTATGAAAACTTGTAAAAATAGATGTGAAAAAGAGAATAAACCCAATTGTCGTATTACATTCCATATATAAGCATTATTTTACTTTATTTTAAGCATATTCACATCGTATAATATAGATCAGTTTTTGAAACATATACTATCACATCGAGAAACGTCTGGACTCGAAACACAAAGCTGGTTGGTTGCTGGGAAGTAAATTATGAACATTTATAAAAGTGTCTTAACTAAATACTTAAACGAAATATTCCACTCTGAAAATAGAACCGAATTTTTTTGCCGAATTTGGACTTCGCAAATTTGTTCATAACGTGGCGAGTAATTTGCGCTCCCATGTAAAAATGTCTATTCATTCAAAAGCAGATTTTACTTTTAAGAAGTAAATGGTGATATTATAATGCGAGATGCCTATTTACTGTCAGATTGATTTATTGACGAATCACAGTCAGCCTTACTCCCTTCGTTCTTCAACAGTTGATTTTACCCCTCGCCATTATCTTCTCGTCTATTAATTCCTATGTCTGTGGATTTTCCCATCCAATACGGCCGATACGCAGCGCCAAGGGACAATCTAATTTATCAACGACAAGTAAAATATATCTTCAATGTTTTTGATATTTCAACAGGGTAATGTTTTCAATACCGAAACCAACGTCTTCCAACAGTTTCAACTTTATTGTAGGATTATTATTACGTGTGTGTGGCATAGAGATTATAATAATACATCAATGATCCGGGAACCACCCGTTAATAGGGATTCCCTAATACGATTTTGATCTATTTTTTGTTTGTTTTTTTGTTAGTATACTGTCGATCTCCTATACGTTTAGTTTGATTGTACTGACTTATCGCGCGTCTATTCAATCTGTTTTTGTTAATTGCTTTACTTAGGATGTAAAAATATATAAGTGTTTGATATAAAATTGATGACTAATCTATTTTCTAAATTTTTTTTTTTATTTTTTTTTTATTATTTTAATATTCATCATATGGGTTACATTAATACATATATATTTTGCAAAATATAATATTAAGGTTCATAATTGATCATGTATACCTTATCAGAAAAGAGGAGCTCTTGTGCCTGATAAGGGAGCCACGATTCTTACTTAGATTCATAATTCATAATGTGATATAATAATAATAATATATTAAAAATAATATATTACTCAATTTTTCAGGTATTGTACAAATGAGTTTTTCTAATATATCGGTTGAATTGTTAACCAAAATTATTAAAAATACTCATAATTGGAAAGCCGCGGGTTGCGATTGGATACATAATTTTTGGTACAAACGTCTGACTACTTTACATCCTCTTTTGGCAAAAAATCTTTCAAAATTTGTCAGTCAACCTCAAAATTTTCCAAATTTTCTAACTAAGGGCATTACTTATATGTTACCCAAAAGCGAAAATATAAATAATCCTTCTCAGTACAGACCCATTACATGTTTACCGACAATATACAAAATTTTAACCTCTTGTTTAACAGATTTAATATATACTCATTTAGATGAAAAAAATATTTTATCTGAACAACAAAAAGGTTGTCGCAGAAAACATATGGGATGTAAAGAACAATTAGTTATCGATTCTGTAATTCTAAAACAGATTCAAACTCGAAAACGTAATTTACATACTTGCTATATAGACTACCAAAAGGCTTTCGATAGTGTCCCGCACTCGTGGCTGATCAAAGTATTAAATATATATAAAATTAACCCCATTATTATTAGCTTTTTGGAAAATATTATGTCCTTTTGGAATACCAATTTACTTATCAATTTAAAAGGTAAGAAAATAGTAATACCGGGCATTTCAATTAAAAGAGGGATTTTTCAAGGAGACTCATTGAGTCCTCTTTGGTTTTGCTTAGCATTGAATCCTCTATCTAAAATGTTAATTAAAAGCAAGTTTGGAATAAAAGTTAAGGGTAATACAAGGGAGAGTAGTACAATTTCGCATTTATTATTTATGGATGATATAAAATTATTTTCGAATTCTGAACAAAATTTAGAGAAAATGATCGAGGTAGTTAAAAACTTTTCAGATGATATCAAAATGACTTTTGGTTTAGATAAATGTAGAACGATCCATATAGAGAAAGGCAAAATTGTAGATGGGGACGAGAGTATATTTAGAAATTTCCAAATTACTAGTATGAAAAGGGATGAGGTTTATAAGTATTTAGGATACCCACAATCAAATAGATTAGACCATACTAGTATTAAAAATGATATTAGGATTAAATTTCAAACTAGGATCAGGAAAATTTTAAAATGCGATCTATCTGCTAAAAATTTAGTAAAAGCAATAAATACTTGGGCAATACCTCTATTAACGTACTCATTTGGCATAATTAAATGGTCTAATACAGATTTAGATAACTTAGAAAGATTAATTAGAACTACGCTAACAAAGTTTAATTGCCATCATCCAAATTCAGCTATAGAACGAGTTAATTTACCTAGAAATTTAGGAGGTAGAGGCATAGTCAAAATAACTTCTTTGAAACATAATCAGGTAGAAATGCTAAGAACTTTTTTCCATAGGAAAGCTCATAGCTCAGAAATGCACAAAATAATTTGCAAGGCAGATAAAAATATTACACCTTTAAATTTATACGATGAGAATGCCAACATTTTTATAAATCCCAACCAGGAACTATTAGATTCCTGGTCAAATAAAATTTTACACGCAAAACACTTCAATTATCTCAACCAAACGTATGTTGACAAATTTTCGTCAAACAAATGGTTGAGTATTGGAGAGTTGAGCGCAGAAATAGAAGGATTTATGCTTGCCATTCAGGATAGAGTCATTAATACTAAAAATTATAGAAAGCATATAATCAAAGATACAAATCAAATTGATGATTTGTGTAGAAAATGTTTGGCTTTTCCGGAAACTATAGAACATATTATATCGGGATGTTCTATATTAGCACCGTCCGAGTATACATTTAGGCACAATCAAGTTTTAAAAATAATTCACCAAAATTTGATAATTAAACATAACTTGATTGACTGCCGTAATATAGTACCATATTATGAATACGAACCAAATTCATTTTTAGAAAACGAATTTTATAAAATATATTATGATAAAACTATACTAACAGACCGAACGATTAGTCATAATAGACCCGATATAGTTTTACATGACAAAATTAAAAAAATAACTTATATCATTGATGTCGCTATTCCAAAATTCCTGTAACATTAAAAAATCTGTTAATGAAAAAATAAGAAAATACACAGATTTAGGAAACGAAATAAAAAGAATTTGGCATTCTCAGACTATAAAAATATTACCATTCGTTATTTCGGCTACTGGCATTATACCTAGCTCTCTCATTAAAAATTTAGGCGTATTAGATCTATCAAAAAATTTATATATAAAGATGCAAAAGTCGGTCATTTTGAATACATGTAGGATAACGAAAGATTTTTTAAATATTTATGTTGAGGGATCAGTAGGATTTATAAACCCTGTTAGAAGTTCTACCGAGCCGAACCCTCTGATATGAAAATATCTGGAGTCGGTGAATTTTTTTTTCCCATTTGATCTCTGGTGAGTTGACGTGTTGTTGTTCTTGTATTGTTTTGTATTTATTTTACTTATATAATGCACTTGCATAGTGTTGATTAACTAGCTGATCATTTGTGGAAAAGTGAGTGGAAGGGTTTAGTTTTTCCTATGGGGAAGATTTAACCCGGACAACAAAATCGGAAGCATAAAAAATATATATATTTTTATTTTTGTTTAATATAAGTTTTTTTGGAAAAAAAGTTTGATTTTATTTATTTGTTCTTGTTGGTTCGTAATACAGCGCAATTCGGAAGGGAGATTATTGTAGTTTTTTATGGCTTGGTAAATATATGGTTTTGCATTTGAGTTGTTTTAAAGATTGGCGTAATAAATTGATTTCCATTTCTCATGAGTTTGTAAAATTCTTGATATTCTTTGTTATTTTTTTCTTTACACATTTTTATAATGGAAGTTTGCTTAAATATATCATCAATATTTGGTACTGGAAACAATTTAAAAAGCAATTTTGTTGGGAAAGTAGAGTTTTTTTTAAGTATTACTTTTATAATAATTTTTTGCGAGACTTTTACTGAGTTTAGGTTGTTTTTATAAGATCCTCCCCAACCTATGATTCCGTAAATAAGCAGGGAGTGGACAAGAGCATAATATACATTTTTTAGTATTTTCACATTTAAAATATTTCTTAACCTATAAATGAATAATACTTATTATTGTTAGTGTCGTAGTGTGCTTGAATTTTGGACTGATGATAAATCTTAAACAGTTAAACAGATGGTGATTTATTACTCTAATCCCAACACTGTTAATGTGTTTAAAAATATAGTTCACAAACTTTTGTTAAGGGGGGTACCTACTCCCTCGGAAGAACAAGACTATTCGCAAGATATTTCTGAAAATCAAACAGAATCCTCAGACGAACCGTTATCATTTTGGAAAGCATTAAATTCAGTAGTCGAAAAAATTAAGCCAGCGAATAATCCAAATCATAAATTCCGCAAAGAACTGGACATATATCTCGAAATGGATCTTCTTGATAGAAAGAGTTGTCCCCTGAAATGGTGGAAGGAACATGGAGTATATTTTCCGAATTTGAAAAAATCTTCATAGAACAATGCGGTATTGTAGCAACATCCGTTCCTTATGAACGATTTTTTTCCAAGACTGGACAAATTATATCCGACCGCAGGTGCAGTCTTAAAATATCTTATTTTCGTTTAGGTAATCTTAAAATGTCTTATTTTCCCCACAAACCGAGAGAAAATTGAGAAATGAATATAAGCAATCCGGATTCAATTATGTGAAAATAACTGGGTAATATTTATTATATATTTACAAATACGAAAAAAAAGAGTATTTGCTAATTTATTTTAAGAAAGCGGATTGCAGGCCTTTAACGAATGAATGAGCAGGTTTCTGGTAAAACTTTTAGTAAATTTCGAATAATTAATTATCACGATGTCGGAACAGAGTTTTTCTAATTAATTAAAAAAAGAATTTACAGGTTTCCTGTTAAATTTTTAGTAAATTTCAAATACATTCACTATCACGATATCGGAACACGTAGAACGTACCATCATCAGGAAACCATGTGGGCTCAAATCATTTTCATCCCAAACGTTTAGACTGCAATTTCCTTCAGGTCCTTTATAATCTTTGATCATGCTGTGTGGAGGACAGAATGTAATATACCCGCAAATTAGGTATCGTTGCTTAATCTGAGAAAGGTTATTTTAATTACTGGTTGTTATTGTCTAGCTTTGATTAAGCACCATCTATATATTTCACAAAAATAAACCGAGGACTATTAGAAGAAAGACTTGTTTGGACAAGGGGCCCAAGAAGAGATCCGGAGATAAGTAGCCTTATTTTTTTGTGGAGGAAATTGTTACATTTTTTTTTAAACTTTTTATTGTGGTCTGTTTTTCTTTGTGGATATGGAATCGGGCAGGATTTCTGCCTTAACCATCTGTTTTAACCATCTTATTGGAGATTGGACGATTTTTAAGTAACGGATTGAGAAGTTTTTCGTCATAAATTATGAGAATTTAACGCAGTTAAAAAAAGGGCTTTTTTGTTGAATCTGTTAGAGCCCGAAACGCTGTCTTTGGTGATTAATTTGTGTTTTCCGCTTAAAGTAACAGAGTTATCGTTTGAGAAGTTATTGGCACTTCTCGATAATCATTGCAGTAAAAAACATTCTGTTTTAAATAACGAGACATTTTTTATGCAACAAAATAGGAGATTGGGAAATCGATTAGAGATTTTGCAGTCAGAGGTACGGTCATTGTCAACTTTTTGTGAATTTGAGTCTAGATTAGAGAATAATCTTGTAGACATTTTTGCCGTCGGTTTGCTACCGGGGAGGATTAAAGAGAAAATCTATTTAGAAGGACTGAAATTATTTCTTGGGGAACTTGAAGAATTAGCCAGTAATATGTCGGTGTTAGACATCGCTAGTAATTCGGTAAAGTCGGAGATTAACATCATTAATAAAGGTTCCAACAGTAAACACCCAGTTTCCAAAAAAACAGAAGTCGCTGCCGCGTCGCCCATTATGAAGGCGAAGTTTTTATCCGCCTCGGGCGTAAATCGTAATGTACCACTGGGTGCAAAATTGCCGTGCCAAATTTGCAAGAAAATGGGTCCTGGTACGAATACGTGCATATTTTGCAACGCTAGATGTTATAAGCGCAATCGGGTGGGTCATCCACAGAAATTTTGTGTTTACAATAATAATTCGGATAGTGTCAATCCTATTTTTGAGGATTATTTAACCTTATAGCGTGAATGAACCCGTTTACAGTACATTATTGTAGTAAAATTATTGCCAGAGAACCGTGTTATTTCGGGTTACGCAGGGAACGCGTTAAAAGATATTGGCAAAGCAGTTTTCGAGGTGAGGTATAAAAATAAAAACATGAATGTTACATTCATTATTGTTGCTGGGGGTACTCAGTTAATTGTAGGTAGAGATTTCATATTTGGTTTAGAAATCGCGTCGGTGCAAAATACCGGAACGGATTTTGTATGCTGTATAGAGATGTGCGAGCAAAATATAGTCGCTGCTACAGAGTCGGATACAGAAATTCAAGAGATTTTACGGATTTTGTATGCTGTATAGAGATGTGCGAGAAAAATATAGTCGCTGCTACAGAGTCGGATACAGAAATTCAAGAGATTTTACGGATTTTGTATGCTGTATAGAGATGTGCGAGCAAAATATAGTCGCTGCTACAGAGTCGGATACAGAAATTCAAGAGATTTTACGGATTTTGTATGCTGTATAGAGATGTGCGAGAAAAATATAGTCGCTGCTACAGAGTCGGATACAGAAATTCAAGAGATTTTACGGATTTTGTATGCTGTATAGAGATGTGCGAGCAAAATATAGTCGCTGCTACAGAGTCGGATACAGAAATTCAAGAGATTTTACGGATTTTGTATGCTGTATAGAGATGTGCGAGAAAAATATAGTCGCTGCTACAGAGTCGGATACAGAAATTCAAGAGATTTTACGGATTTTGTATGCTGTATAGAGATGTGCGAGCAAAATATAGTCGCTGCTACAGAGTCGGATACAGAAATTCAAGAGATTTTACGGATTTTGTATGCTGTATAGAGATGTGCGAGAAAAATATAGTCGCTGCTACAGAGTCGGATACAGAAATTCAAGAGATTTTACGGATTTTGTATGCTGTATAGAGATGTGCGAGCAAAATATAGTCGCTGCTACAGAGTCGGATACAGAAATTCAAGAGATTTTACGGATTTTGTATGCTGTATAGAGATGTGCGAGAAAAATATAGTCGCTGCTACAGAGTCGGATACAGAAATTCAAGAGATTTTACGGATTTTGTATGCTGTATAGAGATGTGCGAGCAAAATATAGTCGCTGCTACAGAGTCGGATACAGAAATTCAAGAGATTTTACGGATTTTGTATGCTGTATAGAGATGTGCGAGAAAAATATAGTCGCTGCTACAGAGTCGGATACAGAAATTCAAGAGATTTTACGGATTTTGTATGCTGTATAGAGATGTGCGAGCAAAATATAGTCGCTGCTACAGAGTCGGATACAGAAATTCAAGAGATTTTACGGCATCTGTGTGGCGGATGGTTCAAAAGAGTTAATCGGGATAGTTCCTTATGGAAATTTTGGGTAAAAAGAAAAGAATTATCTACTGTCAACGATTGTTTGTTCTGGCAGCATAGAATTGTAATTCCTAGTTCGCTACAAAGTAAAGTGTTAGATTTACTGCGCAGGTCACATTTAGTCATAGTAAAGATGAAGGGCCTAGCCGAGGGTTATTTTTAGTGACCATCACTGAACAAGGACTTAGAAGGAATCTTTCAAAGTTGCAACGATTGTGCAGCAGTTAGGCCGATGCCGGCTAAGAGTCATTTGTCAGTCTGGTCTAACTCAGAATCAACATGGAGTAGGCTCCATATCGATTATTGCGGTCCGTTTTCAGGGAAAATGTTTCTTGTCATATGCGACGCATTTTCCTAGTGAGTAGATTGAATCGAAGTTCCCAAAGCAGGCTCAGTAAATACCATCAATGAATTCAGGAGAATTTTCTCAAATTTTGGCTACCCGCACTGTATTGTATCTGATAACGGAACCGTTTTCACAAGTCAGGAGTTCGCAGATTTTTTAAGGAGTAATAATATCGAATTTTCAACTACCCCAGTTCGGCACCCTCAAAGCAATGGGCAGGCCGAGAACTCGGTAAAAACAATAAAAAAATTCTGAAGAAGATTGTCGTTAATAATGTACTTCAATCAAATTATGAAAATAGATTATATGAATTTTTAAGTGATTATCGGAACACCCCACATTCTACGACGGGGGTCGAACCGTCCGTCCTCATGTTTGGAAGAAGGTTAAAATCAACCTTCAGTAGACTAATTCCTAAAAGGATCGAGGAAGTCAGAGCATCCTCAGTAGTGAAGGAATGTTTCTCGAGAGATTTCAGACAACCGAATAAAGGTTCCTGGGCTAAAGGTATTGTCGAGAAAAGGCTTGGGAAAAAATTGTATATGATTAAAATTTTAGGAAGACAGATCTCTTGGAAAAGACACATAGATCAGCTGAGGAATTGTTTTGTGCATTGGAGAGATGAAATAACAGCAGACCCTACCGCGTCTGATATGTCGAAATGCTGTGCAGACAAACCGGAGACGTCATTCTTATTGAGGGGTTTTAACCGATGTTCTCCTGATTTCAGGTCTCCAGAGGGAATCAGAAGTCCACCACAACTTCAGCCAACTTTTTCGGTTGGAAGGCTTCGTCCTAGACGTCCTTAAAATTACCTTCAAGAAAAATACGGCTACTTGTAAATACGACAACAGTGATAATATAATATTTTTTTGTGTGTTTATGTATTATGTGAAATATTTAGAGTCACCTGTTGTAAATTGTATAGACTCTTTGTTTTTGGAAAAGGTATGTATTAAAATAAAATATCTTAGCCAGGTATTGAGTTAGCCGGGGGAAGATGTTAGGAAGCTTTGTAGATGCACGCACAGATGGCAGTGCATAGAGCTTGCGGGGAAGTCCGCAAGATGGAGCCAGTGGCCAGTTGTCGCCATGGACAGTGCGAAGGCTCTCAGACAATCTCCCTGGCCCAGATTCCAATTAGTTAGGTCGACTATTGAGTCACCAATATAATACGCGGAGTATTATTAAATCCCTGATTAATATAAAGAACCTATTATTTATAAACTACTTGAGTTAGCCAGGGGAAGATGTTAGGAAGCTTTGTAGATGCACGCACAGATGGCAGTGCATAGAGCTTGCGGGGAAGTCCGCAAGATGGAGCCAGTGGCCAGTTGTCGCCATGGACAGTGCGAAGGCTCTCAGACAATCTCCCTGGCCCAGATTCCAATTAGTTAGGTCGACTATCGAGTCACCAATATAACACGCGGAGTATTATTAAATCCCTGATTAATATAAAGAACCTATTATTTATAAACTACTTTCAAGACGAGTTGGAGATCTGTGTGTGCGAATATAAAAAATTTAAATTTGCATGATTACGAATTTTTTCATATGCATCGTACATTGACATATTATAGTAGATTATTCAACATTTCATTTGATTAAACTGTCAAGCCACAAAGTAAACGCTTTCTTTGATAATTATATACTATTTTATATAAATAATTTTGTAAATTCATAAAACTTCTGCTCAATAGTAAATATGTGTACGTTTTCTGTTTTGGTTCAATATGTAGTGTACAGAATCCAAAACTTAAACTCCTGTGAAAATAAAAATCATTTTGTGTTATTTATTAGTCCTTTACCTGATTCAGACATAGTTTAGCAAAAAAAATGTTACTTTGGTGACGGCTTTGTATTAAAATTACAACAACACCTCGGTAACAAAATGAACGCTGTTCCATGGTTTCGCTTACGAGTTTGAACACTTGTACAAGGAGTTTAAACAGAGTTGGGTTGTTAAGTTCATCTCCATATTTGTGACGTACGTTATGTGATGTCATTTTTTAAATGAATTTAATTAGACAGGGCTAATCTAGTATAATACATCAATGTACGATGCATATGAAAAAATTCGTAATCATACAAATTTACAATTTTTTATCCATGTAATAATGTATAAATATTTGATACAAACTGTGAAGAATAATTATTTATCTTTCCAATGACGAACAAATCACATATCCCGGTCAGATCTGTCCTTCAGAGGCTGTAATGGAATATGATGTTTGTGGTTAGTCATGTCCTTCCGATGCCTCAAGGGTTAAGGACCATATAGAAAATAATTTAGAAAAAGCTCATAAACAATTGGACTTTATTATATGCATTACAAAGCCTTTCATTGTAGCACACACATTAATTCTGCTATATATGTCATATGTAAGGTCACAACTCGAGTTTGCCTTAGTCATTTAAAATCCTCAATATCAAACATACATTGATCGCATTGAAAATATCCAATACAAATTTATTAAACACCTATCGTATCGCTTTAGTGATCATCGGTTTGACCCTAAAATTCTGATGCCCTATTCTTATACAAAATCGTTAACAATCTTGTTGATTCGTCATATCTGTTAGAAAAGATAGCATTTCGTTGCGCTGAACACAACACCAGATCGAACGACTTATTCAGACCACCACACTGTAAAGCCAAATATGCGCAAAACTCTTTAATAGGACGTATCTGTAATATAAACTCACAATGCCTCTAGAGATGTACACATTTTCAACTGTAACTTGAAAACAAATTAAATACAGCTTACTAAACTGATAACTTAATTTTTTATTTTGTGAAATAATAATATCATCGTAGTTAATTTTTAGGGTTTTTAGTATAATCACGCGAAAACTGTATTACTACTAACTGTCTTTACTTGTTTTAAAACATTTTGTTATTCCTTATAATGTTTATTTATTTTTATATTTCCTTGTCATTTATAAATATATACTTGAAAAAAATCGAAAATCTCCTACTACCACCACAGTAAGCGGAAAATGTTGCTTGTGTTGTGATATTGTGTAGGTACAAATAATAAATCAACAACTAAATTTAATGGAACTTTATTGGTCTAGAACATATGAATAATTACTGTTTATGCTAAATGTATGAAAGTTTTTTTTATAAATAATAAAATAAAAAAAATTACACAACCGTACTCAATCTATATTCCCATCTGCTCTATATCCTTCGTCCCTTTATCATAATCCTTAGGAAGTTATACGAGTAGGTTATATTATAAAGAAAATGGTGACAGCTGGTGTGCGGCTGGCGATTAACATTTCCCCACGGCATACTAAGAACTTAAGTTTGAAATAGTTTATTAGTAAGGGGCTGAATGTATAAATAACTTTGTTTTAGATAATTGTAAAATACGGCGTATTTTGGCTTCTTCAAGCTGCGCACTCCAACCCTGGTGGTGAGGGACCTGGGGCTCATCAAGGAAGTGCTGGTCAATCTAATAAACTCTCTTCATATACGAGTATCTATATTTGTTTACTTCAAAATTAAAATAGCTTCCCATATTGCGAACAAATCATTTTACTTCTTCAATATTTGCAAATTCACTTTGTGGCATCATTTAATTCAAATTAATTCGTTCAATATTAAATGTTAAGATAAACTACTGAGGCATTATTCTTGTAAAATGTACTAAAATTACGAGAGTTTTGAAATGAAATTAACAAGATAAATAGGTACTTAACCCAAAAAGGGCTTATATGCGGACTTTTTTTGGCTAGATTTTTTTTTTAAAAATCCTTAAAGTTGAAAAAAAAACTTTTTAATGTTGATGATTCATTTTAATGCTTAAATGCATCTTGTATGCTTTGTCTAGTTAACAATATTTCAACACTGCAAGCCTACTCATATGTAAAGCATTTAAGCATTAAAATGAATCATCAACATTAAAAAGTTTTTTTTTCAACTTTGAGGAATTTAAAAAAAAAAATCTCAGGTTGCGCCACAATACGAAGTATGTCAAAAATACAAATAAATAGTAGTATATCTGTGTGTAAGGATAGAATGGCCAACCTTATGATTCCAGAGATAGCCTCATTTTTAATGTCAGTGCCATACAAATTTTTCTTAAAAAAATGATAACTCCTTCATTTGTACACGCAATTGCTTCATACGAAATTTTATAGCATAGTAATGATCAGCAGAATCCATTTATAGCCAAAAAAAAAACCCTTGAAAATTCAAGTCTCTATGTCTATGAAAGGCGACTTTCAGCCCACTGTGCGGCGGTCCGAATTCCCATTGATTCAGGTGTGAAGACAATGGTACAACATACGTCTTCAGAACTTCATCTATTTCACTTAGTTTTGCGTCTGAAATAATATTTATATCAGTACGATTGGTTCACCTTTTCTCTATACTTCTATTAATTTAGGTAAAAACCAATTAATTTAACCTTTTTTGTAGAATTATTGTGTGGTCCGTTTAGAAGGGTCCATCTCAAAAATAAAAAAAATAGCGCACTGACTCATTTCGCAAAAATGCGTTTGGTAAAATCATCTGTTCAAATCATTCCGTTGACGTGACGTGTAGATTTTACGGATAAAAATTAAATTACAAACAGCCTACCGTCCTACACTGACATTGTCATACATAACACATCAAATCATCCATTTTCCCATAAACACTCAATTCCATTCAATGGTCCATCGCTTGGTCACGATACCAATGTCTAATAATGTCTAATCTGTCAATAAATAAAAAAACTAAAACAAATAGCTATTAATCAATTACTATTCTCCAGTCCATCTCACAAAATCAATGATAATAATCTTTATTTTTCGGAATAACTTTATTGAGTAAAACCTCGAATTGTAATATTTAATTATTGAAGACAATATTGGCGATTTCTAAACGAAAATCTGAAACAGAAAAATCAGAAAAGGATACGGTCACATCTAGGACTCGAACCCAGGACCCTTGTCTGTCGTGTCCCTGCAAGACAAGGGTCCTTGGTTCGAGTCCTAGATGTGACCGTATCCTTTTCTGTTTCAGATTTTCTTTTAGAAATCGCTAATATTGTCTTCAATAATTAGACAATAATCATAATTACCAATGGTGTAGGATTTTATTCATCAATGATTTTTCCACCTTAAGTGTAAAAAACCCTACATCTGAAGTAAGACCGGATTTTATACAGATAATAAATAGGTAATTTCTAATTAATTCATTCTAATTCTAATGAGTCATTCGGGTATTTACAAATTAAATTGTAATAATTGTTCAACTTTTTATATCGGTAAAAATATTAGGATAAAAGAACACCTTCCCTGCCTAAATATTATCGGCTTTTCAGAATTCGCTAATTACCTGATTGATAAGGATCATAATTTTTGCCATAGCACCGGCGCTAATATCCTACATCAGAATGGGCATGGTGTCAGATTAAATAATTTAGAGTCTCAATAATCAATTAGAAGTATCCAGTAGCCCAATTTTAAGTCTGTTTCCAATAAACCCAGTTCCCCGAGTCAGTTGATGCTTTGTCTCTTCCAATAGATTATGATAACGCATTAGTATACATAATGGTGTGTCGGTTTTTCCTCATTTCCCTTGTGTTCGTATACATTTATTCAACTCACTACATCTGTCTTTTTATATATAAGCACACACTTTGTATTTATCGCTTAGTATTAATTTGCAACCCTGATAATGTTTGAGCTAAACGAAACCGGTCGGTCAATAAAATAATAAAAAATCTTGATTTTAAACAAAATAATTGTTTTATTTTATTGGTGTTATAACCACAGAGTGATTGCTTTCTACAATAATTATAATTAATTTAAATATTTATTCATATTGTTTATGTACAGGCTAAAAAAATAATTAATCTAAATATTGCGGGCTCAAACAAACAATTCATCGAAATATTTTTTGATAAATAATATATATATATATATTTTTTTAATAATTAAATTTAAATTAGCGCCATCTATGAACGAGCAGTGTATGAATAATTTTAAGTTTACCCTTAATAATAACAACATTATAAAATATTTGTTTATACGTTTGTCTATTTAAGAGTTTGTTTTTTTTTTAAATGTTACCACTTTTGAAAAAAATCTATTATAAACGAAAAACGCCCACTATTATTGTACTCAGGTTACAATTTTTAAATGCCTACTATTAAAAGTTCATACCCATTAATGGGTGAAAGCCAAAATAAATCGTAAAGCATATTATGAAACCTGTTTTAAGTAATATTAAAAACAAAATATTGTTCTAAGTATTAAACACAATAAGAACCACGTTGGTGATTTCTGGATTTTCATTGAGCGGCTTATGCTAAAAAAGGTTTCGTTTCTCGCTCAAAAGTACACATATTTGGTGACCGGTGAAAATCACGTCTAGTTGGACATAGTTTTTTGAAAAACCCATGGAGGTGTAAAATATAATAAATTAAAATCATACATCTGGCAACACTGAAATATGCTAATAATCAACATGCAAGCTAGCCACCGCTATCTTTATTGCTGTAAAAACTGAACTACAGGACTTCTTGCAAAGGGTTTAACAGGGATTAGTACTAATAAGATGGCGGTGCCTTGGCACAGTGATAAGCATGCATAGTCAGGTACCTAACCATTGCAGTTAATCCATCATAAATATTATCAAAGTGCTTATCAGATGGAAAACATTAATATATTCAAATATCCATTCCAGGGAAAACTTGAACGAAGATATTGCATGCAATACGGTAAAACCCCACATTATAATATTTTTAAAATTAATGCTCATCAAATAAGATGTTCATTGTAAGGTAACTAATATCAAATGTAAATAAAAAAAGTTTTATAAAGGAGGTTGACGTATAAGTCTCACATGGTTGTGAAATCTTTTTAACCAATGTTTAAATGAGGATTACACGCCTTTAGATTGGAGAAGGGCTGTGATCATGCCATTATACAATGGTAAAGAGTCACGTATGGAATGTGGGAATCATAGGGATATTAGCCTGCTAAGTTCAGTTGGCAAGCTGCATGGTAGAATTTTGATTGAAAGGGTAAGAAAGGAAACAAAGGATAAAATATGGGATGTGACCATATTTTAGTTGACCATATTATGTGAGGCGGGATTGGGCGCGAATTTGAGTAATCTGAAAGTATGTTGCCTGTTGTATGCTGATGATGCGGTTCTGATTGCTAATAGTATGGATGATATACAGTGTCTAGTGTCTAGGATGAACGAAGTATGCATGATGAATGAGTTAATGATGAATGTTAGTAAGTCTAAAGTAATGGTGTTTGAAAGAGAGAGTTCAAAAACTGTGTGCAATATAGCTGTGAATGAGGAATACTTGGAGCAGGTGGATGAGTTTGTTCGTTTAGGAAGTTTGTTTACGAGAGATGGGAAGGCTGAGAGATATTGAAAGAAGGTTAAATGCAGGTAACTCCATTAATGGAGAACTGAACGTAGTTGGCGCTAACAAAAAATGTCCAAAGAAGCGAAGTTAGCAGTCCACAATGGAGTGCCGGTACCTTCCCTGATGTATGGAAGTGAGGCATGGAACTGGCAAAGAAAGGATGAAAGTAGATTGAATGATGTTGAAATGAGATTCCTGAGGCTTATGTGTGATAAAACCATGTATTATCGTGTGAGGAATGTGGAGATCCGCAAAGAGTGCAAAGCTGATGTAAGCGTAATGAGTAAGATTAAGAAAGGGACTCTTAGATGGTTTGGGCACATAGAGCGAATGAGCGAAGAAAGGAGTGTAAGGAGAATATCTGATGCGAATGCGAATGGTAGCAGAAGTCAGGGACGCCCGAGGAAGACATAGCACGATCAAGTGAATCAGATACTCGAGTCGGGCCATGTCAAGAGAATAATAGAAGAGTATGTACGAGACGATGTATGAATGTGAATGAGGCAAGGAGAGTGTGCCAAGACCGAGTTGTTTGGCTGTCCGTCGTCTCTGGTGATGGTTAGTTAGATAAATAAACAAATAATAAACTCACCTCAAGTAATATTACTGATCCGTCACACAAGGTCAATCAATGAACTGTCACAAGATCATATATTTTATAAATGTTTGTTTTAGATTGTTGTATGGATTGATTAAATTATATTATCAGTTCCCACCGGCAAGCCTAGAGTCAAGAATCTTTACCGCTCAGCCATGGAGGACAAAACTAAACACTTTTAAAGTAAAACTCCAAACAATTTGATTGGGACCGCCAACAAGGTGCGAGAGATACGGTAATATTATATAAGCAGCCTTAAGATTGGTACTGACTTAAGTACTGACTTCTCTGAAGACTGATTTTCCAAAGGTGATTTAAATATATACATCAAATTTCTTTATCTCAAAAATATAGATATCGATTTTGAGTTACTATGGGGATATATTATTT
This sequence comes from Hesperophylax magnus, assembly GCA_026573805.1. NCBI lineage: Eukaryota > Metazoa > Arthropoda > Insecta > Trichoptera > Limnephilidae > Hesperophylax > Hesperophylax magnus. The sequence goes on along the minus strand of JAIUSX010000192.1, from coordinate 819,312 downwards.
TTAAATCCGTAGCAGATAGGCGCTACACAAAAATTAGTGAAAGTACGTTTGATCAACGATCGTGGATAAAATAGGATGTATATTTTTTTCTTTCTGCTCAGAGGCGTGCATTCCATATAGTCACATACCTACACTATTCCAAATAGGCACATACGCACTGCTCTCGCCCGTTCAATGGAGCCGTAGTTAATTAGGGTAAAAGGGAAAAGCTATTTGAGCAGTATGATGATATTGAGCCAGTATCATGTACGCACCGCCTCCCCTATCCTATTTGTGCACAAATATAAATAATATCAATATTTATAAATTTATTGCAAGAAATCAATATATTCTTATTAGTGTCAAAAGCAGAAACTAGATATGCCACAAACCGCTCACATCAGACTACCCAAAATATGAACGTATGTGTTGTGTGAGTAATCAGAACAAATCGCAACGGCCAGCAAATATTGTAGCAATCTGTGCCATCTGTTGGTACCTCTATCAATTTGCGTCGTCTTTCTTTCAAATAATTTATTCCCCAGGTAGAAAGTGAAGAGCCTCCCTTATTTTTGAGAAGAAAATTCCTCGCGGATGGATATATCTTCAAAGCGCTATTTTTATCGCGTCACCCTTTTGTTTTTTCAGTAATTTTAACAACAGAATGAGAGTAATAGATTCCCTCTCCTACTAAAAAGTTTTCTTTCATTCAGATCACCGTCTCCTTCCCTCCAAAATCTACAAGATGATCCAATACTTCCTATTTACAGTACCCCGTTTGATGCTATCAATTTTATCCCCAACGTAATAACTTCTGACTTCCGGTCGAACATTTTAACATCCCCTAATAACTTTAAAAATGTTGAGGAACATTTTTGAAATATTTATTATCTCTTTGAAGTTTCCCGAATTTTACCTCATATACACAGATGGTTCCAAAACTGTCTGATCTCGGTGCAATTTATTCAATCGTGGATTATAATAATTACTAGCAGTATTTAGGCAGAAATCTGCAAAGTTGAACTTTTTTATACATGTTTGTGTGCAAATAAAAAGCGCGGTGTTTCCTCTTTCGAATACTTCTAAAATCACATATATCTTATCATAATAAAAAAGGAGATAGAACGACGTTCATGAATCGGTAATGTAAACAAAAATGGTGGTTAACAAAACGGAAATATTCAATATATTGCGTAAATTGCTGTATTTTTACATACTGCTACCATTCAATAACAATTGTGACGAGATGCCGACATTTTACAATGTGTTAGTCATTAAAAGCGATTTATTTAATTAATTTAAAAAACTTATCGGTACTGAGTAATAACAGTTATTTAGTTACTAAATTTACCCTGTCGAAAATAGAAGTAAGCTCCTTGTTACTTGTGAAGTCACACAGACACTCCACCGATTTGGTGCGTTTTGCCGAGACTAGAAAAAATATTTTTATCATTAAAACTAACTGTAACAATAAAATATACTTATTAAAATATAATACTAATACTAAATGTACATTAGGTATTTAGAAGAAAAAATATTGATTTTTCAAAAAATGGATTGGATTTCCTTATTCTGTAAATAGAAAAAAATCACTTTCAATATTATACACATTTTATGTGGGCTCGAGCGCAAACCCGACTCGTGCAGTGATCGCGGAGTCATGATATCCATGACGACAATCTGAGATGTAAAATAACTGTATTGTAAAAAATATTTTTTATGTAAAAGTTTCATTTGAAAAATTATAAAATTTTTCTATTATTCGTACTGTTTCTTAAGTGGAACTTATAATTTTGATATCAAAATACCAATGTTAAGTTGTAAATATTAACTCCCACCTATGTATTGTAAGTTCCTCCCGTCTTACAATGAGTTTTTTTTAACTAATCGGGGTTGCTCTAGTAAGAAAAGAAAATAATAACAAAAAAAGAATACGTGATTTATAATTATTTGGGATACATGCTGCTTATATGAGATGATTATATTTTGTACGTAGATAACACTAATTTCAGAACACAAATAATGCCAATAATAATGATAATTATTATTATCGTTTGAAATTTTATATTTTTAAAATTTGTCCGAGTGAAATCAAACCATGTCACACTGTGCGATATTTTGGCCGACGCGCCGCGTAAACAAAATGGTTCGGTCTCTAGCTCCGCCCACCGGAAGGTCGTCAACTCTTTGTATACGCCCATAATTCATATTTTTGGAGTCTTATTTCGCCTTAAAGTGAAATGACAACGGCGCTATATAAATGCTATGTTATTATTACTATTCCATATCATGGTACTGAGAATCGGACACCAAAAGTTTACAAGTAAGTAAAACTTTCGTTTTACAATTAAAAAAAAGTATTTATCTGGAGTAAAAAAACGTATGATAACATAATAGAAAATAATATATTGTTTATAATTTATTAAAATTAATGTAATAATAAATATACGGGGACTAGGCAAAATGGGCTTGTCCACCCTTAGTAGCAAAAATCTAACGTCCTGATCGCGGCATGTGTGCCTTTGGAGATTTAATTAATGTTTGTTATTTATTTCCCATTTATGAAAACATTATTATTTAACCGATAAATGCTATATATACGTAAAATAAGTTATTCAAATATTTGAAATGAAATATTATTTACAATAAATCACCTAATTTTAGATGCCGAAAATACTAGCACGGGTCCAATAGGCATGCCATCTGAGCGTTGAATGACGATTGTTTGAAATGGACTTATATGTATAATGGACTTGTTAGAGAGAGCGCGCTAATATTTAAAATACTAGCACAGGTCTAATAGGCATGCCATCTGAGCGTTGAATGACGATTGTTTGAAATGGACTTATATGTATAATGGACTTGTTAGAGAGAGCGCGCTAATATTTAAAATACTAGCACAGGTCCAATAGGCATGCCATCTGAGCGTTGAATGACGATTGTTTGAAATGGACTTATATGTATAATGGACTTGTTAGAGAGAGCGCGCTAATATTTAAAATACTAGCACAGGTCCAATAGGCATGCCATCTGAGCGTTGAATGACGATTGTTTGAAATGGACTTATATGTATAATGGACTTGTTAGAGAGAGCGCGCTAATATTTAAAATAATAGCACAGGTCCAATAGGCATGCCATCTGAGCGTTGAATGACGATTGTTTGAAATGGACTTATATGTATAATGGACTTGTTAGAGAGAGCGCGCTAATATTTAAAATAATAGCACAGGTCCAATAGGCATGCCATCTGAGCGTTGAATGACGATTGATGAAATGGACTTATATGTATAATGGACTTGTTAGAGAGAGCGCGCTAATATTTAAAATACTAGCACAGGTCCAATAGGCATGCCATCTGAGAAACTTGTTATAAATCGGTAGATATTGAGAATGCCGGGGCTTGATGAACTGTTCAAATTCTGTGAAACAACTGGCCTTTGATATATATTTTTTCGTCAATCAACATGTCAGGGGGCCTACTCTGTATCTTTGGAAACTTTCCTGCCGCTGGTTTAGCCACGTCACAAACCCGTATTAACCCTTCCCTTACGGTGTTAAAAGAATCCACGTCCTCCGGTGTTATACACTCGGTAAATATTTATACATTGTAATTACCTAATGCAATACTTAAAAAATTTGAACCCTGTGGTGAGATATTTTATAAATTAGAGACAGTGTTCACTCAGTTGACAGCACCAGCAAGGAAAGATTAAACCACGAAATTACTGGTTTGTTAACCCGAAAGACACGGAGTAGGCCCCCAGATTCGACATTCAAACATAACCCAACATTTTGATTAAAAATAAATTTTGTTCCGAAATCGGTGTTGCCGTGATAATGAACATTTTTAGTTCCATTTTATTAAATATCCAAATGATTTTGACATGAGAACTGTATTCACGATAATCTATTGATCCAGAGACCTCAGTCCTCAGCACCGCGCTACGCAGCTCCCTCGGTGACCGCGGGGGAGTGCACCCCCTTCAGGACCACTTCTGTTGTGGGCACGTCCTCCGGCACCTCCATCTGGTAGTTAATGCCGAAAGGCTTCAGGTGGTAGATGAGGTATTCCAGGATGTACATCATATTGGGTGAGATGTAGTGGAACGACACGGCACTGTCGGAGCAACATTCTAGGCCCTAAAATGCAATAAAGTATATACAAACAACATATAAACCATTTTATAAAATCGCCGTTGGGACGGCTATATCTGTAAATTGACACCGTACCCAAAATGTTATAAATTGTTTAAAAAATTGCGACTTTGTTCAACAAAATTATTTGCTCGGTAAACCAAGTATATACCGAGGGTATAATTAGTGAAAAGACCTCGTTATAACAGCCAATAATTATAAATTGTAGTTGCTCGTTATAGCGGTGATTTTTATAACCAAGAACGACTGAATTAATATAAATGCACATTACCCGCATATTATTATAAATGTAAATTACCTACATATTATTATCAAAACCACCTAGATCGCAGGCCGGGACAATGAATGAAATCGGCCTCTTATTCCCCTTTACTTGTACTTGTACAGGTTCGTTCAAAAAACGTAGCTTTTGTTATGTACTAGCTGAGATATTTATATTCATGACATATTTATGTGCTAGCTGACATATTTATAACGTACTTTGTTCATTAAATTTAGTAAAATTATCTGATCGTAGAATTATTTCCGATTTAACCTGTTTGTATAAAATCATTAATTCAATGTTTGATACCCCTGATTAATTATACGTAATCTCTTTTCATACTCCAAGCAGGTCGGTTACAAGACAGTACCTTCCATATTATTGTAGCAATTCTATATCAACGTCCCAATATCACACTCCTATGCGACGGATTCAACAGCTAGGAAACAAATACTACGATGTTGTTGATATATTTAGTACATCAATTTCAATATATAAGCATACCCTATTGAAGTTTTTTTCATCAAGTAGTGGAATATTTTAATAAAGGTATTTAATTTGACTAACACAATAATTTTGTCAACTGAAACAGAAAAAAATATTTTGGATTTTTTATGTTTTGTGCCTGCATGCTGTGTAGATAAAGTTCAGTGATATTTTGACTTTATATTTATTTTTCTGCAAGTGTTTTAAATAGTCGTTTCCTGCACTATTTTCGTGTATAATTTCGTAAATATTTTTTATAAATAGGGGAGAGTCTGTTAAATTGAACCACTTTTCGGAAAGTAGTAAATTTATTGGGATGACATTATATTAGAGGACTTCAAATATACAGAAATGAAAGTTGCGTTATCAGACTACAAAGGCCGTTTATTAATTTATATTAAATGGTTACAGTTATTTTACTAAAAATATTTTACTTCATTTAGGCATTTGTTCCAAATTAGCCGACCGGTTTGTTAAATTGGACCTGTGAGTTTTGTAAATTGGACCTAGGCTGATTCTATTGTTAGAATATACACTTTATTTCCCTAAAAAATAAACATGAAATAACTAGCCTAAACTGACCCAACCCACCTTACTAATTTTACCTAATGTATTCTAATAAGAGAGAACGTTTTATTTATTTAAGCAATTATCTCAAATATCTGAGTTGCTTACACATGTTTTGTGATGCCATTTATGACAATGCACACATTGCACTCAGTCTGCTTTTGGTCCTTGCTTATCAAAATAATCTCCATTGCATATACCGCATGCATTTTCCTTATTTTCAGATGGTAGGCTATCAGAGTCGTCCAACACAATTCCTAACTCAGTATCTGAATCACTGCTGCTGTTGTAATTATTGGGTTTAGCCGTCTTCCTGCCAATGCCTTAACCCTTGAGCGATACACTGCTTGCAGCTTTCATGTTTTTCTTTTTTCCGATACCTAGGCATTCGCTGGTTTTGTTAATAGGCTCCATTTTTGGTCTCTTTCCTAGACGTTCCTGAATAGATATTACCAAATCATTTTTATAAGGGCTTGATGTTAATATGACAGCTTTCTGAGCACCACGCGCCTTTTCCAAACATGCACTGTTCCAGTGTTAGGAAATGGTTCACTAAATCATGTTCAACTGCTTCTAAAAAAGCTGTTGGTCGTCCTTGGTGAATTATAAAATCATTTACATCAGTAATATTCTAATCTAAATGCCTCTTTAAAGTCGGTTTTAGAATTTTATAAACACGAGCATATTCATTCAAACCCAAACAATGTTAATTACTAAACGCAAATATTGCTTGCCTTAGGTCTTCTTGTGTCTATTTGTAATATTGTTTGCTTTCCGCCATCTAAAATAAATACAAATTTATGATTTGCATTGAGTAGGATAAATTGGACCGGTCCGATATGCCGAACTCACAGTGGTCCAATTAATCAAACTCTTACTTCTCTCAAACAAAAATTTCTATCAAACATAACCTATACATTTGGATATTCAGGTTATTGCTGGCATAAAACTCTGAAAATTACCGAGTTTAATATGAAAAGACAGTAAAAAAACGTTAACCATGGTTGCAGTTAAAGACGTATGAACGTTTTCCAAATATTACATCGAAACAGAGAGATTTCGTTTTATCCCTGTCACTTCTGTTATTTCTTCTCTTCTCCTCGAATGTGATGCCGATCGGTAAGTCAACAGTTACGTTAGCTGCGCATCATTCGGTATTGCCAGGATCAGAATATGTTTGGTAGTTTCGTAAATTTTACGCTTGTCCAATTAAACGACCGGTCCAATATTCCATACTCTCCCCTATGTATGTAAAAGCCTTAATAGGCGTGAAATAAATAAATTAAAAAATATAGCTGGCGTTCCTCGGAGGTATGAATGGTTTGGAGTAAAGTTTGACCAAACATTATTATTTTATCGTACATAAGTATTTGTTTAACTTGTTCTTCAACATCATACATTTTTCTTACACCCCTTACTTCTTTCAAGTTAGGAGGCTGATTTTATACAGTATTGCCTTGTGTCTTAGGTGGTGTTGGTTTAATCCGAGTACCACTTTGTATTTGGGATGCATTTAGGTTCATATACCAACATGTTATTATATTTAACTTTCTTTAAATTAAACGATTCTTGAAATGTTACAGATATAAATTGTAGTGAGCTGTCACAGGTCCTAGTATATCTTACCGGTTCAGACTTGTAGTAGACGTACTTGAAGTACCAGCTGTCATTCTTCAAGATACCGGGGATGAGGTGGTGCTCCGGGACGAAAGGAAAGAAGCGCCCTCGACCCAACGGGTCCCGCGAGTCCCCAGCCTGGATCCCCACGTTGGAGAGACACTTGCCTAGAGTCAGACAACACACAAACTTATTGCATGTCACCATCAATGCTTGTCTTCCGAGCTCTGTGTGAGCCGTGGACCTAAAAAGCCCTGGACGGAGCTATTCGAGAACAATTTGAAGCTGCGGGGTGAGGGGGAAGATAGAATAAAAGAGAAAAAAATAGAAGAGAAAAAAAAGAATAGAAGAGAAAAATGTCAAAACCTATATGATTTTTTAAATGACATATCCCATTTCTTGTCTCATCAAATACTCAGATGAATTTATAAGCCGTTATAGTTATAGAGGCAAATTATTAATGCAGTTGCATTAACAACACAAAAATAAAACTATAATAGTTCATTAAGCACCACATTGCGTACAAATCATTCCAAAAGATTGTCATACAAGATGGCTGCCAAGCAATTTCCCCTCACCCTAGATTTAGCTTCAATGCAATTCATACAAAATCGCACTAATGCTCTGTCCAGGGCTTTTTAGGTCCATGGTGCGAGCAGCGCCACCATGACGACGTGTAACAGCGCCGACCGTCTCAGCACGTAGACAGCACCCCGTTTATGTAGCACCGTATCTCTAACCGGGGGTTTCCAGAGCAATACAAGGGTATCAACCACTCTGAATGAATGAATGAACTAGCCTATTTCAACGTCTTCTGCGCCCTCGTCCCCCTGCCGGCAGAGCTTGTCGTCGGGCAGCGCCGCCTCGACGAAGCGGTCCAGCGCGGAGCGGCTCAACACGTAGCCGGCGCCCCCGCTCATGTAGCCCTGCTTCACGATGGGTTTGAATCGGCACCCGAAGTACACGGGCTCCTGGGGGCTGTGCGCCGACAGCATGTAGCGCAGATTCTCCACGATCACGTACCTGCAAAGAGAACAATCAGAAATGGGCGAAATTTACGTATCGGGCGAGCATAGTGCTCATTGCTCATACGCTCTGAGCTCACGGATCCCGTTCAATTGAAGCGACCTTCTAGACTGGGGCAAAAAGTCAATTTTTTGAGGATCAAATTGTAATAGGCCACTTGAATGAATTTTATAATGACTTCAAAAAATCGTGTGGATAGATCTTTCTACTAAGATTTCAAAAAATGATACAAAAAATTAGAATGTACGTATGGAAGGACTTCTAGTTTTCTTCTTTGTTCTATGGGCTAAATGAAACAATTTATTGTTTTCATTCAAATTTGTATGTAAGGCACTTCTAGTTTTATTTATTGATTCTATGCTCTAGCTAGAATGTACAGGATTGGACTACATTATTAGAAAACAAAAATAGTAAATTCAATATTACGTGTCATCATCTGCCTTCATGAACCAGTCTGCATCATCCCGGTGGTGTTCATAAATATACGCAAAGGCTTCTTTGGTTTTACCCCATAAATGGTCGTGTCCTTCTCTTGTAGGTAGCGCAATTGAGGGAAGTTTTTCATCTGAAATTAAATAATTTTCTAATATTTTATAATCTGTTAAATGTAACAGTGGGGCGCACTTGGGAAGCCCAAAATTTAACCATTATTTAGTTATTTGCCTGTTCCTGAATAAGTTTTAAACATGCTTTTACAACATAATTAGAAGTTGATTAACATTGCACTAAATATTGAGTTTCAAGTTGCTTATAAGTAGGTACAAAATCAAAGAAATTTTCAAGAATTTCTCCAGTCTTCCTTTGCAAAGTCAGAAATCGATATTTATTTCTTAACATTACAATAGCTGCGTGCGCAAGTAAATTTGATACATATTTGACGGCCTCACTTGTTGAAAGTAAGTCTGTCGACTAGTTCGACGGTTCAAATAGTCACGTAAACTTAAAAGTAAAAATTAAAAAAAGATAATTTCAAGAATTTCGCGAGGTTTTCTTTGCTTGGTCGGAACGTGGTACAGTACATATAATACTTAAAATTTGATACAATTCGATGACCTCCATTGTCAAGTGGTTAAGATCTTCAAGAGGGCCAGACAGTTTGCGGTGCAGACTACAAAGGGCAGGCCGCATCCATAGATAATAAAATGAACTTAAAATAATTTCTTTAATTATAACTACGATTTAAAACACTGAATTTTCACTATATAAAAAGGGCCGCTTTCTGTCTGGCCAAAATAGACCTTAAACGGAGATTTGTCGTTACCGGCCACGGAGCTCATGAAGAGAAGGATGTTGCAGCGGCGGCCCCAAGTATTCTTGACGTGAATGGCCTTGGTTTCGTGGTTGGCGGGCCCCGTCATGATCCAGCACAGCACGCGCACCTTGCTCGCCATGGCGTCTGCCACCGCCGTGTCCTCGAACTTGTGGAATGCCTCGTCGTGTTCATGTGCCCCAAACTGGAAGTCCGCCACCACTTGGTCCTGGTCTTCGTCGAAGTGCGGTGGGCCCCGGAAATCGTATTGGTGGTGTATGTCACTTTTACTGGAAGGGAATTTAAAAATAAGTTGTAAATTTTAGCTCCTCGAGCTTTTCAATCTTTTTAAATTATAATTTACTATCTTGGAAGCGGGTATGATGAACCACGCCTCTGCCATAAGTCACCACAAGTGATTTACTACGTTTGGTGACTAAGCAGGGATGCCCGGATTTATGCCCATCGACTTGCACCGTAGTAGGAGGGATGAATTCAAACGTCCGTCACTCCTGAACACACTGAGCCCCAGATTCATAACCACCCTCATACCTTCTTCCTTCCCACATCTTACTCTCCTATCTTTCCTTAAAAAACCTCCGCACAACATCCCCCAAGCTGACATAGGCCTTGATAGAAATTATTTTCCTCCGGGCCTCCTGTGTGGAGCTAATGTAAAAAATTGCAATGCTTCCGATGAATTTTAAATGTTTTGTTTTTTTTCACAAAAATAAATTAAATTTACACATCATGTAACATGGCAAAAACACACTACCGTTTAATCAAAATAATTGATTTGAAATGTGTACTGGTTGGACAATTATATTAAACTGACTGAACGCGGCATACTTTCTCAAAAGCTAAGCAAGAGCGCCCTGTATAACCCATCGTTCCCGCTTCCAATTCTCTGGCCACCCCCTCATGAACTTATTCTGAAATCTAGGGGGAAATCACTGCCACCAGGACGCCGCACAGTGGGCTGAAAATCGCCTTTCATAAACATAGAGACTTCAATTTTCAAGGGTATTTTTTTTGGCTAGAAATGGATTGTGCTATCATTACTATGCTATAAAATTTCGTATGAAGCAATTGCGTGTACAAATGAAGGAGTTATTATTTTTTTATGAAAAATTTGTATGGCACTGACATTAAAAATGAGGCTATCTCTGGAATCATTAGGTTGGCCGTTATATCCTTACACACAGATATACTACTATTTATTTGTATTTTTTGACATACTTCGTATTGTGGCGCAGCGTGCGATTTTTTTTTTTAAATCCTCAAAGTTGAAAGAAACTTTTTCAACTTTGATCAGCAGAATCCATTTCTAGCCAAAAAAAAATACACTTGAAAATTCAAGTCTCTATGTCTATGGAAGGCGATTTTCAGCCCACTGTGCGCCGGCTGTACCGCACTCGTCGACAATATTGGTGTCGCAAAACTATGACTACGCTGTATAAATTATATTCTAATATGAGACAATTGATTTCTACGCATCCGCTAAACAGTATTCCTCACAATATAATAATAATTTTTAGCTCAGATTGGAATATAGGAGTAAAAAGGACTCGCAGTGTGGGCCACAAAGTATGCCAGATGATGGCTAAAATCAGATAATTTTATTCCACGATCTTCTTTATATCACACATCTTCTTCTTCTTGCAACAATTCTGGGCATGGTGACATTTTAGGGTGGATACGTTGGGTTGATTGGTTGGAAAATTGCAGGATTTGATACTGAAGTTTCCTATACATCAAGTCTTTGCGAATCTATACCTACCCTGGCCTATATATAAATAAATATTACAATCCACATTTTATGTTTCATAAAGTGTCGAAGTTAAATTTAATAGATTTTATTCCATTTTGTTTCCTAATATGGGATGTCTTAGCGACATAAAGACGGTCAAAGTTCTATTCAAGTTCTCTTAATATATCATTATGAACCAGTTGCTCCATAGAACTGAAATAATAACAGAACTTGAAAATTAACCTTGAAATTTTCTGAATTGTTCAAATTCTTGAAACAACCCGTCCTAACAGAACTACACAGTAACTGTCATTGGAGCCACGTTGAGTGTTCGGGGACCATATGTGATTATTGCATGCAAAATTTTAAAAAAATCAGTATCTCTCATAATGTGAGCACTTTTTTAATGTTGTATAACTATGTTAGCGAAGATTTAAATGTTAGACTTAAGCGATTTAATTATAATCGCAAATATTTTTTTCCTAAGCTATTCCATATTCGGTACATCCTCTAACTGTGGGAAACCAAAATCGTGTGACATGACAAAAACCCTGCTTACGAGTACAAACTTTGTCGAAAAAACCCAATGTTATGCCGGCGCCAGACATGTGTTCAAATAAGTGAACACTTATTTGAAGACTTTGCTCACACATTTGGTCACTTATGTGTGTCTCTGCCAGATATGTGTTCAAAGATTTGATCACTTCTTTGAGCTCACAGTTTTCAAATAGACCTCACATAACATGGACGACGATTTGGTCGACACAGTTTGCTTATATTATTTATGTGCTAGTAATTATTTATTACACGTGCAAATAAATAAACAAAAACAGCCAAAACGAAGACGTGAATGGATGTGTGAAATGTATCGTAATAGAACAAGGTAAGTGAATTTTATTTATTTTATTTTAACAGCTAGCACAACACTTACAAAAATAAATCAGGAAAAGTCACCGTATATAGAACAATGTTGATAATGCTTTCCCTTTTGTCGTTTTTATTTAAAAACTGTTTTTGTTTTTAGAGATTCCATGAAAAAAATGCTTGATGAAAAGATGCCTAGACCAGTGGGTTACTTCAGTAATTTTTGCAGAATGTCTTCTGAAGACTTTGAAATGCTATTACAAAAAGTTTCTCCTTTAATTTCAAAATTAGACACTAACTGGAGAATAGCTGTTCCTTCCAAAGTGAGATTGGCATTGACTTTAAGATTTTTAGCAACAGGCGATAGTTATATGAGTCTACAATATCTATTCAAAATTTCACATCAGTTAATCTCTACCATTGTGTACGAAGTGTGTAAAGCTCTGATTCAAGTCCTTAAGGAGGAAGTAAAGGTGAGTAAAAACAATGTTTAATATGTATTACTTTTATTAATTAATGATATAATGACTATTAATAATACTTTATATGACTCTAATATACCAAGTACTTCACGTAATCAATACAAGAAGTCAGAAGTCGGTAAAGATAAACAGATTAACATTATTTCTCAAACTATCATACCACCAAGAAAATACAATAAAAATATAATTAAAGAAGCTTAAAACCTATGTGATGATCGTAATGACGATACTGATACAGACGATTATTGATATTATTTTTTTTTTAAATAAAAATTTAATTGATGACAACTCTCCACGGCGACGCTCGCGCTACTGGGCTTCGCGCAGTGTGGCAGGCATGCAAACATTTTGACTTTGATCCCTTTGATGTGCGCCAAAGAAACCGACACGGAACGGCAAAGCGCACTTAAGTGCGCAAATAAGTGAACACAGTATCAAATGCCCGTGCCACACATGTGAACACTTATGTGAACACTTCTTTGAACACATGTCTGGCGCCGGCATTACATTATAATAAGATTGTTTATAAAAATCATTTATCATAACAACAAGTACCTCGAACTTTAGGATCATTTCTTCGAAACTGTTCAGTTGTTGTTTTATAATTACCAATTTTATATAACTATAAATATATAGCAACTCACCCAAACCAGCCACTCTGTAGATTGCTTTCTCTGGGCAGGAGTAGAATGTAGGCAAAACTAAACCCAGCGGACAATCCCGTCGCTAGCGTTAGGATTATTTCTTCGAAACTGTTTAGTTGTTGTTTTATAATTACCAAAGTATTAACTATAAATATATAGCAACTCACCCAAACCAGCCACTCTGTAGATTGCTTTCTCTGGGCAGGAGTAGAATGTAGGCAAAACTAAACCCAGCGGACAATCCCGTCGCTAGCGTTAGGATTATTTCTTCGAAACTGTTTAGTTGTTGTTTTATAATTACCAAAGTATTAACTATAAATATATAGCAACTCACCCAAACCAACCACTCTGTAGATTGCTTTCTCTGGGCAAGAGTAAATGTAGGCAAAACTAAACCCAGCGGATACTCCTGTCGCTAGCGTTAGGATTATTTCTTCGAAACTGTTCAGTTGTTGTTTTATAATTATCAAAGTATTAACTATAAATATATAGCAACTCACCCAAACCAGCCACTCTGTAGATTGCTTTCTCTGGGCAAGAGTAGAATGTAGGCAAAACTAAACCCAGCGGATACTCCTGTCGCTAGCGTTAGGATTATTTCTTCGAAACTGTTCAGTTGTTGTTTTATAATTATCAAAGTATTAACTATAAATATATAGCAACTCACCCAAACCAGCCACTCTGTAGATTGCTTTCTCTGGGCAAGAGTAGAATGTAGGCAAAACTAAACCCAGCGGATACTCCTGTCGCTAGCGTTAGGATTAATTTGTAATTCACCGCAGGCATGATCCCTAAAAGCAAAAAATACTTAATTATTTCTACGTTCGCCCCATAGACATATGAATATTAGTAGACCTGCCCTAAGTGATTAAAAGCGTATTATTCCCCACTCCCCATACCGGTTCCATTGGAGCTGGCTGGGCTCGCGTATGGCCTCCCATGAATTTAGAAAACGTGACGTCATCATTCTTGTGCGAACTATGGTCGAGGCATCATCAGTTCATTTTACGAAATAACACGGTAAAATGATGGCTTGCGCTATGAAAACTTGTAAACATAGAAGTGAAAAAGAGAATAAACCCAATTGTCGTATTACATTCCATAGGTCAGCATTATTTTAATTTGTTGTAAGCTGATTCACATCGTATAATATGGATCAGTTTTAGAAACATATACTATCACGCGATGGACGCGACACACAAAGCCGCGTGCACAAGAATCAGGGATGTGCTGTTTACTGGGGTAAGTAAATTATGAACATTCGTAAAAGTGTCTTGACTCAATAAGGAAACAAAATATTCGACTCTGAAAATAGAAGAATTTTTTTTTGCCGAATTTGGACTTAGCAAAGTTGTTCATAACGTGGCGAGTAATTTGCGCTCCCATGTAAAAATGTCTAGATGCCTATTTACTGTCAGATTGATTTATTGACGAATCACAGTCAGCTTTACCCCCTTCGTTCTTCAACAGTTGATTTTACACCTCGCCAATATCTTCTCGTTTATTAATATTCATATGTCTGTGGTTCGTCCCAACTCGATTTTACTAACAATAACTCATGTTATTGTCTCAGGTGTGCAGAAACTCAGCTATCGTGGAGAGAGCCTATTTGAACACAAATCAACCAACTAATATTCCCCGATGAGAAAATGTCCAAAAGAAAATTTACAAAATCTTAAAAAAAACTCAAATTAAAAACTTTTCCATAATTTTCCAACTCATTTTCCGTCCGATTTTTTGATTAAATTTGACTCCTTTCCAATTTTCCAAATATTACAAATTTAATATAAAAAAATCAAAAATATTTCTAAAAATTTCCCAACCCATTTTTAGGGCTAAAACTTTCCGATTTTCCCTGAAAAAGTTTTCAAAGAAGAAATTTACTTCTCTGTAATTAAACACACAAAAAAAGTTACGTTGACCAATTGTTTGTATCGGTGAAATGTAAAATTGCGAAAATAATAATTAGTTCTGTACACATACCCCCCTCGGCCAACATTGTTGTATTTAAGAACCATTATGAAGACGTAGAAATAATTAAACCAAATTATCTGGAAGCCAAATTTATTGCTGAAGGTGATTACATCTTCCAAACGTAAATTGGGATTTGCATGACCCCGAATTGTCACTTGTAACACAACTCTCTCGGAAAATTAATGATAAACATTCAATCGTGTTTTGGATCTCGTATTCTTCAATTCTTAATATATCAAAGAGGTTTTGGTAGAGCTCTAGAAGTCAGCATACTCCCTGACATCCATCATCTTCGACTAAATATTTGTATAACAGACTTTGTTAAAAAATCTGAAGCCTACAAGATCAAGCTATAATTTCAGAATTGAAGATTATTCGGGTATGTGTGACTCGCTTAAATCGGTTTTTTGCTCTTTCTTGGAAAATGATGAAATAAATCACAATACTGAATCGTTCTCTAAAAGCGCTTTCTCCCCGATGCTCCGTTCAGAAAGAGCGATTTTAGTTTACCGACTTAAAAGTAAATAAAATGCAAACTTCAATAAATTGAACGACAAAAATTGAACATTATATCGTTCAGACGTTTCAATTTAACTCGAACCGATATTGTTAATCAAGATTGTGTCAAGTGAAGTTATCGCTGCGTGCGTCACTATGAATTCGGACCATTTACGGAACGAACTTTAGAATGTGAAAGAGCGCAAAACGTCGTATGTGGGCTAGAAATGGATAAAAAGGAGAAACGAATTGAGTGCTTCTAACACCATATTGAAAGAGATGGCGTTAGACGATACCAAAGGCTATCGCAATCATTTGCAAATTTATGAATAACAATTTGATGTACTGTTGTCTAAGATTCAATAAAAAATCCAAAAACAGGACACAGTTATGCGGGCGGCTCGCGGCTGTCCCGGCAAAAACTAAGTTACGCTATGAAACCTGGCAATGGGGGATTATTTCCAGGTCTAGCTTATATGCACAGAGTTACAAAAAATACGATATCATTATTTATGAAAAGTGTTCGTTGCAATAGTTGATGCCCTGAAATTTGTTATGATGGTAAAAAATACTATTTTTTGAAACATTCAAAGAGGTGTTATTTAACTTTAATTTACTAAGTTACAGTATAATTTCAAAAATAATATTATTAATTGCAGTGTCACAGGCATTCTTGTTTTAGTACACTTCTTGCTTCTGATCCCAAAGACAGGGATAGCTTTGGTATAGATCCATAAATCTGAACATCATATCACCCGACCACTTAATACATTCTTTCATTTAATTAGATGCCATGATGGTAGGTACTAGGTACGCATAAATAAACCACTCACTAGGAACGTCTTTCGTCTTTTTTCGACCGCAGGGAACTAAAAATAAAAAAAACATGAAACATATATTCGACAGGAAAATTGAACGATGACTCATACTTGAACAACAAAAGTAGACGGGTTTTCAACTTTCGTCGCTCAACTAAAAACTCGATCAACTCTGTTGAAAGGCTGTTCACACTTGTCGATTAACTTTCAAGAGTCATTCAACACAGACTTGATCAAGTAAAATCGCCCTGTGTGAACGGGGTATTGCACTTGGTATAAAGAATTTAAATACCCAGTCTGGTGTAGTAAAGATTTTATAAATTTAATTAAACGTAAAAAAATAGCCCATAAACTGTATTGGGAATACGAAACACCGAGTTTGTACGTGACGTAATATTGTCGATCTTTTTGCCGATTTCTTCAGTTTTCCTTACCTAACTATACCCCTAATGCCGATTTAAACAACTCAAATGTATGTATAAATAAATCTACTTGATCCCAATAAAAATGCCGGTCCTGATAACATTCCACCATTACTCTTACAGAAGTGTGTCACCGTTCCTGCTTATCCCCTCAACATACTATTCAGTAATTCTTTGTCGAAGGGTATATTTCCTGATTTATGGAAACATAGTTATATAACGCCAATATTCAAAAAGGGTGATAAAAATATATTAACTGATTATAGACCGATATGCATACTATCAATAATTCCAAAAATTTTTGAAAAGCTGATTCTGGATAAAATAATTGACAAAATTAAAGACAGCGTATGTCCTGAACAGAATGGTTTTATAACTGGTAAATCAACACTTACCAATCATATCCTCTATCAAAATTTTATTTCCGATGCAATGCGAAAGACTCAAGTCGACTCGATTTACACTGACTTCTGTAAAGCGTTCGACAAGGTTTGTCACGCTATTCTTACTGAAAACTGTATAAAGCTGGAGTTGGTGGAAATATGTTGCGTTGGTTTACAAGCTATTTTAATAGAAAACTTAGTGTTAAACTAAATGGGGTATTATCTAATGATTTTTGTCTACCCAGTCGCGTACCGCAAGGTTTCTACATAGGACCGGTTTTATTTATCTTTTTTATGAACGACTTTACTAGTATTTTTGAAGATGTCGATGTACTTATGTTCGCAGATGATTTGAAGCTTTTTAAAATAATTCGAAGCTTGAACAACTGTCATACTGTCTCAGCAAACTCTTTAAAATTATTTGAATGGTGTAGCGAAAAAGAGGTCTACCTAAATGTTAATAAATGTATAACTATGAGATTTTAAAAATAAAACTACATTTTTTTTCAATTACACAAAAAATAACATCAATCTCGAATCTGTTTCCAAAATTAATGATTTTGGTATAACTTTTGACAACAAACTTAGCTTCATACCACACATTGAAAATGTTTAAAAAAAGGGCTTACAAATGATAGGTTTTGTACTGAGAGTGGCCAAAGATTTTACAATGTCAGCTTGAATATAATTCAACTGTATAGTTTCCCCACTATATTGTGCATTCTCAAAGAATAGAAATAGTATTATAAAATAGTAAGCTTTTTAAATTATAAAATCAATATAAATAAAGAACAACTAAACTACACTTATCTGTTACGAGTAACGGAAGAATTGTTTCCGATCTAGTGTTTGTTTTTAGTGATTTCATTTAAACTCATTCACAATAAAATTGACAGCCCTGAGTTAAATGTGCCGTCCTTATTACTGTAACAATACTGCAACTGCCGTAGTATTCAACAGTCCGATGCATAGAATCCAGAACGTTGGTAATATGTATGGACATATAACAGATGTATGGAATATATCGCCGTCACAATATAGATATACCCACGAACCATTTATCTACGGCTAAGTACGGTACTCCCTAAGAAGTTCTGTCATAAATTTATTAACTACCTTGTTTTATCGATTTCTATCATTTATTAAGATTTTACATAAAATACGATTTAACCTTTTTATTCTAAATAAATACGTAACGGGAGATATTTACTATTATTTGTGTTATTTTTTATCAGTTTTAATCCATAATATCATTAGATTCTAATGACCAATTCACTATTATATTGGTATACTTCAATATATAGAGTGTCCGGGGGTAAAGTGACTAACTTCGGGAGGTATTTACTATTATTTGTGTTATTTTTTATCAGTTTTAATCCATAATATCATTAGATTCTAATGACCAATTCACTATTATATTGGTATACTTCAATATATAGAGTGTCCGGGGGTAAAGTGACTAACTTCGGGAGGTATTTACTATTATTTGTGTTATTTTTTATCAGTTTTAATCCATAATATCATTAGATTCTAATGACCAATTCACTATTATATTGGTATACTTCAATATATAGAGTGTCCGGGGGTAAAGTGACTAACTTCGGGAGGTATTTACTATTATTTGTGTTATTTTTTATCAGTTTTAATCCATAATATCATTAGATTCTAATGACCAATTCACTATTATATTGGTATACTTCAATATATAGAGTGTCCGGGGGTAAAGTGACTAACTTCGGGAGGTATTTACTATTATTTGTGTTATTTTTTATCAGTTTTAATCCATAATATCATTAGATTCTAATGACCAATTCACTATTATATTGGTATACTTCAATATATAGAGTGTCCGGGGGTAAAGTGACTAACTTCGGGAGGTATTTACTATTATTTGTGTTATTTTTTATCAGTTTTAATCCATAATATCATTAGATTCTAATGACCAATTCACTATTATATTGGTATACTTCAATATATAGAGTGTCCGGGGGTAAAGTGACTAACTTCGGGAGGTATTTACTATTATTTGTGTTATTTTTTATCAGTTTTAATCCATAATATCATTAGATTCTAATGACCAATTCACTATTATATTGGTATACTTCAATATATAGAGTGTCCGGGGGTAAAGTGACTAACTTCGGGAGGTATTTACTATTATTTGTGTTATTTTTTATCAGTTTTAATCCATAATATCATTAGATTCTAATGACCAATTCACTATTATATTGGTATACTTCAATATATAGAGTGTCCGGGGGTAAAGTGACTAACTTCGGGAGGTATTTACTATTATTTGTGTTATTTTTTATCAGTTTTAATCCATAATATCATTAGATTCTAATGACCAATTCACTATTATATTGGTATACTTCAATATATAGAGTGTCCGGGGGTAAAGTGACTAACTTCGGGAGGTATTTACTATTATTTGTGTTATTTTTTATCAGTTTTAATCCATAATATCATTAGATTCTAATGACCAATTCACTATTATATTGGTATACTTCAATATATAGAGTGTCCGGGGGTAAAGTGACTAACTTCGGGAGGTATTTACTATTATTTGTGTTATTTTTTATCAGTTTTAATCCATAATATCATTAGATTCTAATGACCAATTCACTATTATATTGGTATACTTCAATATATAGAGTGTCCGGGGGTAAAGTGACTAACTTCGGGAGGTATTTACTATTATTTGTGTTATTTTTTATCAGTTTTAATCCATAATATCATTAGATTCTAATGACCAATTCACTATTATATTGGTATACTTCAATATATAGAGTGTCCGGGGGTAAAGTGACTAACTTCGGGAGGTATTTACTATTATTTGTGTTATTTTTTATCAGTTTTAATCCATAATATCATTAGATTCTAATGACCAATTCACTATTATATTGGTATACTTCAATATATAGAGTGTCCGGGGGTAAAGTGACTAACTTCGGGAGGTATTTACTATTATTTGTGTTATTTTTTATCAGTTTTAATCCATAATATCATTAGATTCTAATGACCAATTCACTATTATATTGGTATACTTCAATATATAGAGTGTCCGGGGGTAAAGTGACTAACTTCGGGAGGTATTTACTATTATTTGTGTTATTTTTTATCAGTTTTAATCCATAATATCATTAGATTCTAATGACCAATTCACTATTATATTGGTATACTTCAATATATAGAGTGTCCGGGGGTAAAGTGACTAACTTCGGGAGGTATTTACTATTATTTGTGTTATTTTTTATCAGTTTTAATCCATAATATCATTAGATTCTAATGACCAATTCACTATTATATTGGTATACTTCAATATATAGAGTGTCCGGGGGTAAAGTGACTAACTTCGGGAGGTATTTACTATTATTTGTGTTATTTTTTATCAGTTTTAATCCATAATATCATTAGATTCTAATGACCAATTCTCTATTATATTGGTATACTTCAATATATAGAGTGTCCGGGGGTAAAGTGACTAACTTCGGGAGGTATTTACTATTATTTGTGTTATTTTTTATCAGTTTTAATCCATAATATCATTAGATTCTAATGACCAATTCACTATTATATTGGTATACTTCAATATATAGAGTGTCCGGGGGTAAAGTGACTAACTTCGGGAGGTATTTACTATTATTTGTGTTATTTTTTATCAGTTTTAATCCATAATATCATTAGATTCTAATGACCAATTCTCTATTATATTGGTATACTTCAATATATAGAGTGTCCGGGGGTAAAGTGACTAACTTCGGGAGGTATTTACTATTATTTGTGTTATTTTTTATCAGTTTTAATCCATAATATCATTAGATTCTAATGACCAATTCACTATTATATTGGTATACTTCAATATATAGAGTGTCCGGGGGTAAAGTGACTAACTTCGGGAGGTATTTACTATTATTTGTGTTATTTTTTATCAGTTTTAATCCATAATATCATTAGATTCTAATGACCAATTCACTATTATATTGGTATACTTCAATATATAGAGTGTCCGGGGGTAAAGTGACTAACTTCGGGAGGTATTTACTATTATTTGTGTTATTTTTTATCAGTTTTAATCCATAATATCATTAGATTCTAATGACCAATTCACTATTATATTGGTATACTTCAATATATAGAGTGTCCGGGGGTAAAGTGACTAACTTCGGGAGGTATTTACTATTATTTGTGTTATTTTTTATCAGTTTTAATCCATAATATCATTAGATTCTAATGACCAATTCACTATTATATTGGTATACTTCAATATATAGAATGTCCGGGGGTAAAGTGACTAACTTCGGGAGGTATTTACTATTATTTGTGTTATTTTTTATCAGTTTTAATCCATAATATCATTAGATTCTAATGACCAATTCACTATTATATTGGTATACTTCAATATATAGAGTGTCCGGGGGTAAAGTGACTAACTTCGGGAGGTATTTACTATTATTTGTGTTATTTTTTATCAGTTTTAATCCATAATATCATTAGATTCTAATGACCAATTCTCTATTATATTGGTATACTTCAATATATAGAGTGTCCGGGGGTAAAGTGACTAACTTCGGGAGGTATTTACTATTATTTGTGTTATTTTTTATCAGTTTTAATCCATAATATCATTAGATTCTAATGACCAATTCACTATTATATTGGTATACTTCAATATATAGAGTGTCCGGGGGTAAAGTGACTAACTTCGGGAGGTATTTACTATTATTTGTGTTATTTTTTATCAGTTTTAATCCATAATATCATTAGATTCTAATGACCAATTCACTATTATATTGGTATACTTCAATATATAGAGTGTCCGGGGGTAAAGTGACTAACTTCGGGAGGTATTTACTATTATTTGTGTTATTTTTTATCAGTTTTAATCCATAATATCATTAGATTCTAATGACCAATTCACTATTATATTGGTATACTTCAATATATAGAGTGTCCGGGGGTAAAGTGACTAACTTCGGGAGGTATTTACTATTATTTGTGTTATTTTTTATCAGTTTTAATCCATAATATCATTAGATTCTAATGACCAATTCACTATTATATTGGTATACTTCAATATATAGAGTGTCCGGGGGTAAAGTGACTAACTTCGGGAGGTATTTACTATTATTTGTGTTATTTTTTATCAGTTTTAATCCATAATATCATTAGATTCTAATGACCAATTCACTATTATATTGGTATACTTCAATATATAGAGTGTCCGGGGGTAAAGTGACTAACTTCGGGAGGTATTTACTATTATTTGTGTTATTTTTTATCAGTTTTAATCCATAATATCATTAGATTCTAATGACCAATTCACTATTATATTGGTATACTTCAATATATAGAGTGTCCGGGGGTAAAGTGACTAACTTCGGGAGGTATTTACTATTATTTGTGTTATTTTTTATCAGTTTTAATCCATAATATCATTAGATTCTAATGACCAATTCTCTATTATATTGGTATACTTCAATATATAGAGTGTCCGGGGGTAAAGTGACTAACTTCGGGAGGTATTTACTATTATTTGTGTTATTTTTTATCAGTTTTAATCCATAATATCATTAGATTCTAATGACCAATTCACTATTATATTGGTATACTTCAATATATAGAGTGTCCGGGGGTAAAGTGACTAACTTCGGGAGGTATTTACTATTATTTGTGTTATTTTTTATCAGTTTTAATCCATAATATCATTAGATTCTAATGACCAATTCACTATTATATTGGTATACTTCAATATATAGAGTGTCCGGGGGTAAAGTGACTAACTTCGGGAGGTATTTACTATTATTTGTGTTATTTTTTATCAGTTTTAATCCATAATATCATTAGATTCTAATGACCAATTCTCTATTATATTGGTATACTTCAATATATAGAGTGTCCGGGGGTAAAGTGACTAACTTCGGGAGGTATTTACTATTATTTGTGTTATTTTTTATCAGTTTTAATCCATAATATCATTAGATTCTAATGACCAATTCACTATTATATTGGTATACTTCAATATATAGAGTGTCCGGGGGTAAAGTGACTAACTTCGGGAGGTATTTACTATTATTTGTGTTATTTTTTATCAGTTTTAATCCATAATATCATTAGATTCTAATGACCAATTCACTATTATATTGGTATACTTCAATATATAGAGTGTCCGGGGGTAAAGTGACTAACTTCGGGAGGTATTTACTATTATTTGTGTTATTTTTTATCAGTTTTAATCCATAATATCATTAGATTCTAATGACCAATTCACTATTATATTGGTATACTTCAATATATAGAGTGTCCGGGGGTAAAGTGACTAACTTCGGGAGGTATTTACTATTATTTGTGTTATTTTTTATCAGTTTTAATCCATAATATCATTAGATTCTAATGACCAATTCACTATTATATTGGTATACTTCAATATATAGAGTGTCCGGGGGTAAAGTGACTAACTTCGGGAGGTATTTACTATTATTTGTGTTATTTTTTATCAGTTTTAATCCATAATATCATTAGATTCTAATGACCAATTCACTATTATATTGGTATACTTCAATATATAGAGTGTCCGGGGGTAAAGTGACTAACTTCGGGAGGTATTTACTATTATTTGTGTTATTTTTTATCAGTTTTAATCCATAATATCATTAGATTCTAATGACCAATTCACTATTATATTGGTATACTTCAATATATAGAGTGTCCGGGGGTAAAGTGACTAACTTCGGGAGGTATTTACTATTATTTGTGTTATTTTTTATCAGTTTTAATCCATAATATCATTAGATTCTAATGACCAATTCTCTATTATATTGGTATACTTCAATATATAGAGTGTCCGGGGGTAAAGTGACTAACTTCGGGAGGTATTTACTATTATTTGTGTTATTTTTTATCAGTTTTAATCCATAATATCATTAGATTCTAATGACCAATTCACTATTATATTGGTATACTTCAATATATAGAGTGTCCGGGGGTAAAGTGACTAACTTCGGGAGGTATTTACTATTATTTGTGTTATTTTTTATCAGTTTTAATCCATAATATCATTAGATTCTAATGACCAATTCTCTATTATATTGGTATACTTCAATATATAGAGTGTCCGGGGGTAAAGTGACTAACTTCGGGAGGTATTTACTATTATTTGTGTTATTTTTTATCAGTTTTAATCCATAATATCATTAGATTCTAATGACCAATTCACTATTATATTGGTATACTTCAATATATAGAGTGTCCGGGGGTAAAGTGACTAACTTCGGGAGGTATTTACTATTATTTGTGTTATTTTTTATCAGTTTTAATCCATAATATCATTAGATTCTAATGACCAATTCACTATTATATTGGTATACTTCAATATATAGAGTGTCCGGGGGTAAAGTGACTAACTTCGGGAGGTATTTACTATTATTTGTGTTATTTTTTATCAGTTTTAATCCATAATATCATTAGATTCTAATGACCAATTCACTATTATATTGGTATACTTCAATATATAGAGTGTCCGGGGGTAAAGTGACTAACTTCGGGAGGTATTTACTATTATTTGTGTTATTTTTTATCAGTTTTAATCCATAATATCATTAGATTCTAATGACCAATTCACTATTATATTGGTATACTTCAATATATAGAGTGTCCGGGGGTAAAGTGACTAACTTCGGGAGGTATTTACTATTATTTGTGTTATTTTTTATCAGTTTTAATCCATAATATCATTAGATTCTAATGACCAATTCACTATTATATTGGTATACTTCAATATATAGAGTGTCCGGGGGTAAAGTGACTAACTTCGGGAGGTATTTACTATTATTTGTGTTATTTTTTATCAGTTTTAATCCATAATATCATTAGATTCTAATGACCAATTCTCTATTATATTGGTATACTTCAATATATAGAGTGTCCGGGGGTAAAGTGACTAACTTCGGGAGGTATTTACTATTATTTGTGTTATTTTTTATCAGTTTTAATCCATAATATCATTAGATTCTAATGACCAATTCACTATTATATTGGTATACTTCAATATATAGAGTGTCCGGGGGTAAAGTGACTAACTTCGGGAGGTATTTACTATTATTTGTGTTATTTTTTATCAGTTTTAATCCATAATATCATTAGATTCTAATGACCAATTCTCTATTATATTGGTATACTTCAATATATAGAGTGTCCGGGGGTAAAGTGACTAACTTCGGGAGGTATTTACTATTATTTGTGTTATTTTTTATCAGTTTTAATCCATAATATCATTAGATTCTAATGACCAATTCACTATTATATTGGTATACTTCAATATATAGAGTGTCCGGGGGTAAAGTGACTAACTTCGGGAGGTATTTACTATTATTTGTGTTATTTTTTATCAGTTTTAATCCATAATATCATTAGATTCTAATGACCAATTCACTATTATATTGGTATACTTCAATATATAGAGTGTCCGGGGGTAAAGTGACTAACTTCGGGAGGTATTTACTATTATTTGTGTTATTTTTTATCAGTTTTAATCCATAATATCATTAGATTCTAATGACCAATTCACTATTATATTGGTATACTTCAATATATAGAGTGTCCGGGGGTAAAGTGACTAACTTCGGGAGGTATTTACTATTATTTGTGTTATTTTTTATCAGTTTTAATCCATAATATCATTAGATTCTAATGACCAATTCACTATTATATTGGTATACTTCAATATATAGAGTGTCCGGGGGTAAAGTGACTAACTTCGGGAGGTATTTACTATTATTTGTGTTATTTTTTATCAGTTTTAATCCATAATATCATTAGATTCTAATGACCAATTCACTATTATATTGGTATACTTCAATATATAGAGTGTCCGGGGGTAAAGTGACTAACTTCGGGAGGTATTTACTATTATTTGTGTTATTTTTTATCAGTTTTAATCCATAATATCATTAGATTCTAATGACCAATTCTCTATTATATTGGTATACTTCAATATATAGAGTGTCCGGGGGTAAAGTGACTAACTTCGGGAGGTATTTACTATTATTTGTGTTATTTTTTATCAGTTTTAATCCATAATATCATTAGATTCTAATGACCAATTCACTATTATATTGGTATACTTCAATATATAGAGTGTCCGGGGGTAAAGTGACTAACTTCGGGAGGTATTTACTATTATTTGTGTTATTTTTTATCAGTTTTAATCCATAATATCATTAGATTCTAATGACCAATTCTCTATTATATTGGTATACTTCAATATATAGAGTGTCCGGGGGTAAAGTGACTAACTTCGGGAGGTATTTACTATTATTTGTGTTATTTTTTATCAGTTTTAATCCATAATATCATTAGATTCTAATGACCAATTCACTATTATATTGGTATACTTCAATATATAGAGTGTCCGGGGGTAAAGTGACTAACTTCGGGAGGTATTTACTATTATTTGTGTTATTTTTTATCAGTTTTAATCCATAATATCATTAGATTCTAATGACCAATTCTCTATTATATTGGTATACTTCAATATATAGAGTGTCCGGGGGTAAAGTGACTAACTTCGGGAGGTATTTACTATTATTTGTGTTATTTTTTATCAGTTTTAATCCATAATATCATTAGATTCTAATGACCAATTCACTATTATATTGGTATACTTCAATATATAGAGTGTCCGGGGGTAAAGTGACTAACTTCGGGAGGTATTTACTATTATTTGTGTTATTTTTTATCAGTTTTAATCCATAATATCATTAGATTCTAATGACCAATTCACTATTATATTGGTATACTTCAATATATAGAGTGTCCGGGGGTAAAGTGACTAACTTCGGGAGGTATTTACTATTATTTGTGTTATTTTTTATCAGTTTTAATCCATAATATCATTAGATTCTAATGACCAATTCACTATTATATTGGTATACTTCAATATATAGAGTGTCCGGGGGTAAAGTGACTAACTTCGGGAGGTATTTACTATTATTTGTGTTATTTTTTATCAGTTTTAATCCATAATATCATTAGATTCTAATGACCAATTCACTATTATATTGGTATACTTCAATATATAGAGTGTCCGGGGGTAAAGTGACTAACTTCGGGAGGTATTTACTATTATTTGTGTTATTTTTTATCAGTTTTAATCCATAATATCATTAGATTCTAATGACCAATTCACTATTATATTGGTATACTTCAATATATAGAGTGTCCGGGGGTAAAGTGACTAACTTCGGGAGGTATTTACTATTATTTGTGTTATTTTTTATCAGTTTTAATCCATAATATCATTAGATTCTAATGACCAATTCTCTATTATATTGGTATACTTCAATATATAGAGTGTCCGGGGGTAAAGTGACTAACTTCGGGAGGTATTTACTATTATTTGTGTTATTTTTTATCAGTTTTAATCCATAATATCATTAGATTCTAATGACCAATTCACTATTATATTGGTATACTTCAATATATAGAGTGTCCGGGGGTAAAGTGACTAACTTCGGGAGGTATTTACTATTATTTGTGTTATTTTTTATCAGTTTTAATCCATAATATCATTAGATTCTAATGACCAATTCTCTATTATATTGGTATACTTCAATATATAGAGTGTCCGGGGGTAAAGTGACTAACTTCGGGAGGTATTTACTATTATTTGTGTTATTTTTTATCAGTTTTAATCCATAATATCATTAGATTCTAATGACCAATTCACTATTATATTGGTATACTTCAATATATAGAGTGTCCGGGGGTAAAGTGACTAACTTCGGGAGGTATTTACTATTATTTGTGTTATTTTTTATCAGTTTTAATCCATAATATCATTAGATTCTAATGACCAATTCACTATTATATTGGTATACTTCAATATATAGAGTGTCCGGGGGTAAAGTGACTAACTTCGGGAGGTATTTACTATTATTTGTGTTATTTTTTATCAGTTTTAATCCATAATATCATTAGATTCTAATGACCAATTCACTATTATATTGGTATACTTCAATATATAGAGTGTCCGGGGGTAAAGTGACTAACTTCGGGAGGTATTTACTATTATTTGTGTTATTTTTTATCAGTTTTAATCCATAATATCATTAGATTCTAATGACCAATTCACTATTATATTGGTATACTTCAATATATAGAGTGTCCGGGGGTAAAGTGACTAACTTCGGGAGGTATTTACTATTATTTGTGTTATTTTTTATCAGTTTTAATCCATAATATCATTAGATTCTAATGACCAATTCACTATTATATTGGTATACTTCAATATATAGAGTGTCCGGGGGTAAAGTGACTAACTTCGGGAGGTATTTACTATTATTTGTGTTATTTTTTATCAGTTTTAATCCATAATATCATTAGATTCTAATGACCAATTCACTATTATATTGGTATACTTCAATATATAGAGTGTCCGGGGGTAAAGTGACTAACTTCGGGAGGTATTTACTATTATTTGTGTTATTTTTTATCAGTTTTAATCCATAATATCATTAGATTCTAATGACCAATTCACTATTATATTGGTATACTTCAATATATAGAGTGTCCGGGGGTAAAGTGACTAACTTCGGGAGGTATTTACTATTATTTGTGTTATTTTTTATCAGTTTTAATCCATAATATCATTAGATTCTAATGACCAATTCACTATTATATTGGTATACTTCAATATATAGAGTGTCCGGGGGTAAAGTGACTAACTTCGGGAGGTATTTACTATTATTTGTGTTATTTTTTATCAGTTTTAATCCATAATATCATTAGATTCTAATGACCAATTCTCTATTATATTGGTATACTTCAATATATAGAGTGTCCGGGGGTAAAGTGACTAACTTCGGGAGGTATTTACTATTATTTGTGTTATTTTTTATCAGTTTTAATCCATAATATCATTAGATTCTAATGACCAATTCACTATTATATTGGTATACTTCAATATATAGAGTGTCCGGGGGTAAAGTGACTAACTTCGGGAGGTATTTACTATTATTTGTGTTATTTTTTATCAGTTTTAATCCATAATATCATTAGATTCTAATGACCAATTCACTATTATATTGGTATACTTCAATATATAGAGTGTCCGGGGGTAAAGTGACTAACTTCGGGAGGTATTTACTATTATTTGTGTTATTTTTTATCAGTTTTAATCCATAATATCATTAGATTCTAATGACCAATTCACTATTATATTGGTATACTTCAATATATAGAGTGTCCGGGGGTAAAGTGACTAACTTCGGGAGGTATTTACTATTATTTGTGTTATTTTTTATCAGTTTTAATCCATAATATCATTAGATTCTAATGACCAATTCACTATTATATTGGTATACTTCAATATATAGAGTGTCCGGGGTAAAGTGACTAACTTCGGGAGGTATTTACTATTATTTGTGTTATTTTTTATCAGTTTTAATCCATAATATCCATTAGATTCTAATGACCAATTCACTATTATATTGGTATACTTCAATATATAGAGTGTCCGGGGGTAAAGTGACTAACTTCGGGAGGTATTTACTATTATTTGTGTTATTTTTTATCAGTTTTAATCCATAATATCATTAGATTCTAATGACCAATTCACTATTATATTGGTATACTTCAATATATAGAGTGTCCGGGGGTAAAGTGACTAACTTCGGGAGGTATTTACTATTATTTGTGTTATTTTTTATCAGTTTTAATCCATAATATCATTAGATTCTAATGACCAATTCTCTATTATATTGGTATACTTCAATATATAGAGTGTCCGGGGGTAAAGTGACTAACTTCGGGAGGTATTTACTATTATTTGTGTTATTTTTTATCAGTTTTAATCCATAATATCATTAGATTCTAATGACCAATTCACTATTATATTGGTATACTTCAATATATAGAGTGTCCGGGGGTAAAGTGACTAACTTCGGGAGGTATTTACTATTATTTGTGTTATTTTTTATCAGTTTTAATCCATAATATCATTAGATTCTAATGACCAATTCTCTATTATATTGGTATACTTCAATATATAGAGTGTCCGGGGGTAAAGTGACTAACTTCGGGAGGTATTTACTATTATTTGTGTTATTTTTTATCAGTTTTAATCCATAATATCATTAGATTCTAATGACCAATTCACTATTATATTGGTATACTTCAATATATAGAGTGTCCGGGGGTAAAGTGACTAACTTCGGGAGGTATTTACTATTATTTGTGTTATTTTTTATCAGTTTTAATCCATAATATCATTAGATTCTAATGACCAATTCACTATTATATTGGTATACTTCAATATATAGAGTGTCCGGGGGTAAAGTGACTAACTTCGGGAGGTATTTACTATTATTTGTGTTATTTTTTATCAGTTTTAATCCATAATATCATTAGATTCTAATGACCAATTCACTATTATATTGGTATACTTCAATATATAGAGTGTCCGGGGGTAAAGTGACTAACTTCGGGAGGTATTTACTATTATTTGTGTTATTTTTTATCAGTTTTAATCCATAATATCATTAGATTCTAATGACCAATTCACTATTATATTGGTATACTTCAATATATAGAGTGTCCGGGGGTAAAGTGACTAACTTCGGGAGGTATTTACTATTATTTGTGTTATTTTTTATCAGTTTTAATCCATAATATCATTAGATTCTAATGACCAATTCACTATTATATTGGTATACTTCAATATATAGAGTGTCCGGGGGAAAGTGACTAACTTCGGGAGGTATTTACTATTATTTGTGTTATTTTTTATCAGTTTTAATCCATAATATCATTAGATTCTAATGACCAATTCACTATTATATTGGTATACTTCAATATATAGAGTGTCCGGGGGTAAAGTGACTAACTTCGGGAGGTATTTACTATTATTTGTGTTATTTTTTATCAGTTTTAATCCATAATATCATTAGATTCTAATGACCAATTCACTATTATATTGGTATACTTCAATATATAGAGTGTCCGGGGGTAAAGTGACTAACTTCGGGAGGTATTTACTATTATTTGTGTTATTTTACAAGCAATAATTGTTCGCCTGAAACATTCATCCACATTGAAAAATCTCCTGATAAAAGATACATGACGCCAACGGGACTCGAACCCGTGTCCCTTCGATTTCCGGTCGACAGCTCTGACCACTGAGCTATGGCGGCTTATCTCTTACCCGCGAAATTATTCAATATATACTAGTGTTTCATTCAACAATTACTGCTTGTTACATTTTTCACCTGAAAACAACCAACTTTATTTTATATGAGAAAGGCATTGTAAGTGCTAACTCTCTCACTAGATGGCGTCGAGACAAATTGTCTACATTTTTAGGCGAAATACTTGAACTTGTCAAATATTAATTATTATTTTTTGGTAAACTAATGTTTTTAAGACAAGATTTTTTATGCATAGCACAAAGGGTAACAATTATTTTACAAGCAATAATTGTTCGCCTGAAACACTCATCCACATTGAAAAATCTCCTGATAAAAGATACATGACGCCAACGGGACTCGAACCCGTGTCCCTTCGATTTCCGGTCGACAGCTCTGACCACTGAGCTATGGCGGCTTATCTCTTACCCGCGAAATTATTCAATATATACTAGTGTTTCATTCAACAATTACTGCTTGTTACATTTTTCACCTGAAAACAACCAACTTTATTTTATATGAGAAAGGCATTGTAAGTGCTAACTCTCTCACTAGATGGCGTCGAGACAAATTGTCTACATTTTTAGGCGAAATACTTGAACTTGTCAAATATTAATTATTATTTTTTGGTAAACTAATGTTTTTAAGACAAGATTTTTTATGCATAGCACAAAGGGTAACAATTATTTTACAAGCAATAATTGTTCGCCTGAAACACTCATCCACATTGAAAAATCTCCTGATAAAAGATACATGACGCCAACGGGACTCGAACCCGTGTTCCTTCGATTTCCGGTCGACAGCTCTGACCACTGAGCTATGGCGGCTTATCTCTTACCCGCGAAATTATTCAATATATACTAGTGTTTCATTCAACAATTACTGCTTGTTACATTTTTCACCTGAAAACAACCAACTTTATTTTATATGAGAAAGGCATTGTAAGTGCTAACTCTCTCACTAGATGGCGTCGAGACAAATTGTCTACATTTTTAGGCGAAATACTTGAACTTGTCAAATATTAATTATTATTTTTTGGTAAACTAATGTTTTTAAGACAAGATTTTTTATGCATAGCACAAAGGGTAACAATTATTTTACAAGCAATAATTGTTCGCCTGAAACACTCATCCACATTGAAAAATCTCCTGATAAAAGATACATGACGCCAACGGGACTCGAACCCGTGTCCCTTCGATTTCCGGTCGACAGCTCTGACCACTGAGCTATGGCGGCTTATCTCTTACCCGCGAAATTATTCAATATATACTAGTGTTTCATTCAACAATTACTGCTTGTTACATTTTTCACCTGAAAACAACCAACTTTATTTTATATGAGAAAGGCATTGTAAGTGCTAACTCTCTCACTAGATGGCGTCGAGACAAATTGTCTACATTTTTAGGCGAAATACTTGAACTTGTCAAATATTAATTATTATTTTTTGGTAAACTAATGTTTTTAAGACAAGATTTTTTATGCATAGCACAAAGGGTAACAATTATTTTACAAGCAATAATTGTTCGCCTGAAACACTCATCCACATTGAAAAATCTCCTGATAAAAGATACATGACGCCAACGGGACTCGAACCCGTGTCCCTTCGATTTCCGGTCGACAGCTCTGACCACTGAGCTATGGCGGCTTATCTCTTACCCGCGAAATTATTCAATATATACTAGTGTTTCATTCAACAATTACTGCTTGTTACATTTTTCACCTGAAAACAACCAACTTTATTTTATATGAGAAAGGCATTGTAAGTGCTAACTCTCTCACTAGATGGCGTCGAGACAAATTGTCTACATTTTTAGGCGAAATACTTGAACTTGTCAAATATTAATTATTATTTTTTGGTAAACTAATGTTTTTAAGACAAGATTTTTTATGCATAGCACAAAGGGTAACAATTATTTTACAAGCAATAATTGTTCGCCTGAAACACTCATCCACATTGAAAAATCTCCTGATAAAAGATACATGACGCCAACGGGACTCGAACCCGTGTTCCTTCGATTTCCGGTCGACAGCTCTGACCACTGAGCTATGGCGGCTTATCTCTTACCCGCGAAATTATTCAATATATACTAGTGTTTCATTCAACAATTACTGCTTGTTACATTTTTCACCTGAAAACAACCAACTTTATTTTATATGAGAAAGGCATTGTAAGTGCTAACTCTCTCACTAGATGGCGTCGAGACAAATTGTCTACATTTTTAGGCGAAATACTTGAACTTGTCAAATATTAATTATTATTTTTTGGTAAACTAATGTTTTTAAGACAAGATTTTTTATGCATAGCACAAAGGGTAACAATTATTTTACAAGCAATAATTGTTCGCCTGAAACACTCATCCACATTGAAAAATCTCCTGATAAAAGATACATGACGCCAACGGGACTCGAACCCGTGTCCCTTCGATTTCCGGTCGACAGCTCTGACCACTGAGCTATGGCGGCTTATCTCTTACCCGCGAAATTATTCAATATATACTAGTGTTTCATTCAACAATTACTGCTTGTTACATTTTTCACCTGAAAACAACCAACTTTATTTTATATGAGAAAGGCATTGTAAGTGCTAACTCTCTCACTAGATGGCGTCGAGACAAATTGTCTACATTTTTAGGCGAAATACTTGAACTTGTCAAATATTAATTATTATTTTTTGGTAAACTAATGTTTTTAAGACAAGATTTTTTATGCATAGCACAAAGGGTAACAATTATTTTACAAGCAATAATTGTTCGCCTGAAACACTCATCCACATTGAAAAATCTCCTGATAAAAGATACATGACGCCAACGGGACTCGAACCCGTGTCCCTTCGATTTCCGGTCGACAGCTCTGACCACTGAGCTATGGCGGCTTATCTCTTACCCGCGAAATTATTCAATATATACTAGTGTTTCATTCAACAATTACTGCTTGTTACATTTTTCACCTGAAAACAACCAACTTTATTTTATATGAGAAAGGCATTGTAAGTGCTAACTCTCTCACTAGATGGCGTCGAGACAAATTGTCTACATTTTTAGGCGAAATACTTGAACTTGTCAAATATTAATTATTATTTTTTGGTAAACTAATGTTTTTAAGACAAGATTTTTTATGCATAGCACAAAGGGTAACAATTATTTTACAAGCAATAATTGTTCGCCTGAAACACTCATCCACATTGAAAAATCTCCTGATAAAAGATACATGACGCCAACGGGACTCGAACCCGTGTCCCTTCGATTTCCGGTCGACAGCTCTGACCACTGAGCTATGGCGGCTTATCTCTTACCCGCGAAATTATTCAATATATACTAGTGTTTCATTCATGAATGAAACACTAGTATATATTGAATAATTTCGCGGGTAAGAGATAAGCCGCCATAGCTCAGTGGTCAGAGCTGTCGACCGGAAATCGAAGGGACACGGGTTCGAGTCCCGTTGGCGTCATGTATCTTTTATCAGGAGATTTTTCAATGTGGATGAGTGTTTCAGGCGAACAATTATTGCTTGTAAAATAATTGTTACCCTTTGTGCTATGCATAAAAAATCTTGTCTTAAAAACATTAGTTTACCAAAAAATAATAATTAATATTTGACAAGTTCAAGTATTTCGCCTAAAAATGTAGACAATTTGTCTCGACGCCATCTAGTGAGAGAGTTAGCACTTACAATGCCTTTCTCATATAAAATAAAGTTGGTTGTTTTCAGGTGAAAAATGTAACAAGCAGTAATTGTTGAATGAAACACTAGTATATATTGAATAATTTCGCGGGTAAGAGATAAGCCGCCATAGCTCAGTGGTCAGAGCTGTCGACCGGAAATCGAAGGAACACGGGTTCGAGTCCCGTTGGCGTCATGTATCTTTTATCAGGAGATTTTTCAATGTGGATGAGTGTTTCAGGCGAACAATTATTGCTTGTAAAATAATT
Source organism: Hesperophylax magnus (assembly GCA_026573805.1). Taxonomy (NCBI): domain Eukaryota; kingdom Metazoa; phylum Arthropoda; class Insecta; order Trichoptera; family Limnephilidae; genus Hesperophylax; species Hesperophylax magnus. The sequence continues at coordinate 784,023 of JAIUSX010000192.1, read as the reverse complement.
GTTACCCTTTGTGCTATGCATAAAAAATCTTGTCTTAAAAACATTAGTTTACCAAAAAATAATAATTAATATTTGACAAGTTCAAGTATTTCGCCTAAAAATGTAGACAATTTGTCTCGACGCCATCTAGTGAGAGAGTTAGCACTTACAATGCCTTTCTCATATAAAATAAAGTTGGTTGTTTTCAGGTGAAAAATGTAACAAGCAGTAATTGTTGAATGAAACACTAGTATATATTGAATAATTTCGCGGGTAAGAGATAAGCCGCCATAGCTCAGTGGTCAGAGCTGTCGACCGGAAATCGAAGGGACACGGGTTCGAGTCCCGTTGGCGTCATGTATCTTTTATCAGGAGATTTTTCAATGTGGATGAGTGTTTCAGGCGAACAATTATTGCTTGTAAAATAATTGTTACCCTTTGTGCTATGCATAAAAAATCTTGTCTTAAAAACATTAGTTTACCAAAAAATAATAATTAATATTTGACAAGTTCAAGTATTTCGCCTAAAAATGTAGACAATTTGTCTCGACGCCATCTAGTGAGAGAGTTAGCACTTACAATGCCTTTCTCATATAAAATAAAGTTGGTTGTTTTCAGGTGAAAAATGTAACAAGCAGTAATTGTTGAATGAAACACTAGTATATATTGAATAATTTCGCGGGTAAGAGATAAGCCGCCATAGCTCAGTGGTCAGAGCTGTCGACCGGAAATCGAAGGGACACGGGTTCGAGTCCCGTTGGCGTCATGTATCTTTTATCAGGAGATTTTTCAATGTGGATGAGTGTTTCAGGCGAACAATTATTGCTTGTAAAATAATTGTTACCCTTTGTGCTATGCATAAAAAATCTTGTCTTAAAAACATTAGTTTACCAAAAAATAATAATTATTATTTGTGTTATTTTTTATCAGTTTTAATCCATAATATCATTAGATTCTAATGACCAATTCACTATTATATTGGTATACTTCAATATATAGAGTGTCCGGGGGTAAAGTGACTAACTTCGGGAGGTATTTACTATTATTTGTGTTATTTTTTATCAGTTTTAATCCATAATATCATTAGATTCTAATGACCAATTCTCTATTATATTGGTATACTTCAATATATAGAGTGTCCGGGGGTAAAGTGACTAACTTCGGGAGGTATTTACTATTATTTGTGTTATTTTTTATCAGTTTTAATCCATAATATCATTAGATTCTAATGACCAATTCACTATTATATTGGTATACTTCAATATATAGAGTGTCCGGGGGTAAAGTGACTAACTTCGGGAGGTATTTACTATTATTTGTGTTATTTTTTATCAGTTTTAATCCATAATATCATTAGATTCTAATGACCAATTCACTATTATATTGGTATACTTCAATATATAGAGTGTCCGGGGGTAAAGTGACTAACTTCGGGAGGTATTTACTATTATTTGTGTTATTTTTTATCAGTTTTAATCCATAATATCATTAGATTCTAATGACCAATTCACTATTATATTGGTATACTTCAATATATAGAGTGTCCGGGGGTAAAGTGACTAACTTCGGGAGGTATTTACTATTATTTGTGTTATTTTTTATCAGTTTTAATCCATAATATCATTAGATTCTAATGACCAATTCACTATTATATTGGTATACTTCAATATATAGAGTGTCCGGGGGTAAAGTGACTAACTTCGGGAGGTATTTACTATTATTTGTGTTATTTTTTATCAGTTTTAATCCATAATATCATTAGATTCTAATGACCAATTCACTATTATATTGGTATACTTCAATATATAGAGTGTCCGGGGGTAAAGTGACTAACTTCGGGAGGTATTTACTATTATTTGTGTTATTTTTTATCAGTTTTAAACCATAATATCATTTTTTGAATTTAGTTTCATGTTATTGGAAAAAGCTAGGTTATTACAGACATAAAAATTTGTTAGTTGACTATTATCGCGTGAATTTTATAAGAATTTCGTGAAATTTCATGTTTTTTATTAATATAAATGCCTTATGCATACGTATGTAAATATATAATCAAAAAATGTACGTTTATATCGTGCCACAATGAATTCAAAACATCTGATTTTTTGGTTATCCTCTGGGAATTATTATTACAATTTTTAATTGTATGAACGAGATTAAAAGTGAAGTGAAAATTTTCTTGCAACTTCTTTAAAGTACTGTATTTTGGGGATTTTTAATTCTCTGATATTTAAAAGGTTCTTGATACGTTTTTTATCCACTTTTTTTCAAAACATTTTGAATGTAATTAAAACATGCATTGCAATTTTCAAATATAAAATCTAAAAGGTAATTTTATCTATTTTCTAATTTGTTTTTTTTTACGACATCTTCGAAATGAGGAAGTATCACTGACATATGAATATTAATATGTCTATGGGAAGTATATAGATCATTTAAAACACGTTGGAAAAATTCCGAAATTCGATGATAAATTATTATTATTTCTAGTTTATACAACAGGTAAACAACCCTCTTTGTCTGAATAAGCAATGTATATATATATATAAAAAAAAATTATGTCAGTTTCAATTAGTAAGGTTTTCACATTCACAGTCATTGAATAAAATTTTCACCACGTTTTTAGTAAGACCGATAATGTATTAGTAGGTACAATAAGGAAATTTATAATTGGTTTCTCAGTTAAGTTAGTAAATTGCACATGTATAAACGAACAATATTATAAACTGTCACATAAACGTCGTTAAACACAACCTTGAAATCCGGAGCATTCGAGCCGCGAGTACTGTACTGTACTGTACTGCCGGCTGTGTACAAAAACAGGCATATCTATGTATAAACTGCAAGTGAGATTTGGCAATCAGTCAAGTCAATAATACAATCAAAGGGGTGGTGCGTGACGTATCAGAATATACAGAGGAGAAGTGTTTAACAAAAAGGAAAACGATGACATGCTCGTGAGTAGTATGATTTTCAGGCAATCAGTCTGACATACATCCTTTCTCAGCCAGTTTCATGTCTCTCTGCCATACATTAGGGCAGGTATTGACCACTCCGTTGTGTACTGCTAGCTTTACTTCTTTGAATATTTTTTGTTTGCGCCAGCCGCGTTCAGTCCTCCATTTTCCAGCATTTGATAAGTTTATTGATTTAGTTCAAGTGCTACATAAAAAGCATTATCAAAAGGAGGAAAAAGAATTGTTTCCAGAAAAAAACAAGCACGAATGTTTCTAAATTTGAGTTATAATTAAAAAAAAAAAAAAAAAACAGTGTTCACTCTCAAACGCCTAGGGCACAAATTAACTAACTAACTAACCATCACGCCGTTTCCAGAGAGGACGGACCGCCAAACAACTCGGTCTTGGCACACACTCCTTGTCTCATTCACTTTCAGACGATGTATGAAAGTGAATGAGACAAGGAGTGTGTTCACTCTCAAAACGCCTAGGGCACAAATTAACTAACTAACTAACCATCACGCCGTTTCGAGAGAGGACGGACCGCCAAACAACTCGGTCTTGGAACACACTCCTTGTCTCATTCACTTTCAGACGATGTATGAAAGTGAATGAGACAAGGAGTGTGTTCACTCTCAAAACGCCTAGGGCACAAATTAACTAACTAACTAACCATCACGCCGTTTCTAGAGAGGACGGACCGCCAAACAACTCGGTCTTGGCACACACTCCTTGTCTCATTCACTTTCAGACGATGTATGAAAGTGAATGAGACAAGGACTGTGTTTACTTTCAAAACGCCTAGGGCACAAATTAACTAACTAACTAACCATCACGCCGTTTCCAGAGAGGACGGACCGCCAAACAACTCGGTCTTGGCTCACACTCCTTGTCTCATTCACTTTCAGACGATGTATGAAAGTGAATGAGACAAGGAGTGTGTTCACTCTCAAACGCCTAGGGCACAAATTAACTAACTAACTAACCATCACGCCGTTTCCAGAGAGGACGGACCGCCAAACAACTCGGTCTTGGCACACACTCCTTGTCTCATTCACTTTCAGACGATGTATGAAAGTGAATGAGACAAGGAGTGTGTTCACTCTCAAAACGCCTAGGGCACAAATTAACTAACTAACTAACCATCACGCCGTTTCGAGAGAGGACGGACCGCCAAACAACTCGGTCTTGGCACACACTCCTTGTCTCATTCACTTTCAGACGATGTATGAAAGTGAATGAGACAAGGACTGTGTTTACTTTCAAAACGCCTAGGGCACAAATTAACTAACTAACTAACCATCACGCCGTTTCCAGAGAGGACGGACCGCCAAACAACTCGGTCTTGGCTCACACTCCTTGTCTCATTCACTTTCAGACGATGTATGAAAGTGAATGAGACAAGGAGTGTGTTCACTCTCAAAACGCCTAGGGCACAAATTAACTAACTAACTAACCATCACGCCGTTTCTAGAGAGGACGGACCGCCAAACAACTCGGTCTTGGCACACACTCCTTGTCTCATTCACTTTCAGACGATGTATGAAAGTGAATGAGACAAGGACTGTGTTTACTTTCAAAACGCCTAGGGCACAAATTAACTAACTAACTAACCATCACGCCGTTTCCAGAGAGGACGGACCGCCAAACAACTCGGTCTTGGCTCACACTCCTTGTCTTATTCACTTTCAGACGATGTATGAAAGTGAATGAGACAAGGAGTGTGTTCACTCTCAAAACGCCTAGGGCACAAATTAACTAACTAACTAACCATCACGCCGTTTCCAGAGAGGACGGACCGCCAAACAACTCGGTCTTGGCACACACTCCTTGTCTCATTCACTTTCAGACGATGTATGAAAGTGAATGAGACAAGGAGTGTGTTCACTCTCAAAACGCCTAGGGCACAAATTAACTAACTAACTAACTATCACGCCGTTTCCAGAGAGGACGGACCGCCAAACAACTCGGTCTTGGCACACACTCCTTGTCTCATTCACTTTCAGACGATGTATGAAAGTGAATGAGACAAGGAGTGTGTTCACTCTCAAAACGCCTAGGGCACAAATTAACTAACTAACTAACCATCACGCCGTTTCCAGAGAGGACGGACCGCCAAACAACTCGGCCTTGGCACACACTCCTTGTCTCATTCACTTTCAGACGATGTATGAAAGTGAATGAGACAAGGAGTGTGTTCACTCTCAAAACGCATAGGGCACAAATTAACTAACTAACTAACCATCACGCCGTTTCCAGAGAGGACGGACCGCCAAACAACTCGGCCTTGGCACACACTCCTTGTCTCATTCACTTTCAGACGATGTATGAAAGTGAATGAGACAAGGAGTGTGTTCACTCTCAAAACGCCTAGGGCACTAATTAACTAACTAACTAACCATCACGCCGTTTCCAGAGAGGACGGACCGCCAAACAACTCGGTCTTGGCACACAAACCTTGTCTCATTCACTTTCAGACGATGTATGTAAGTGAATGAGACAAGGAGTGTGTTCACTCTCAAAACGCCTAGGGCACAAATTAACTAACTAACTAACCATCACGCCGTTTCCAGAGAGGACGGACCGCCAAACAACTCGGTCTTGGCACACACTCCTTGTCTCATTCACTTTCAGACGATGTATGAAAGTGAATGAGACAAGGAGTGTGTTCACTCTCAAAACGCCTAGGGCACAAATTAACTAACTAACTAACCATCACGCCGTTTCCAGAGAGGACGGACCGCCAAACAACTCGGCCTTGGCACACACTCCTTGTCTCATTCACTTTCAGACGATGTATGAAAGTGAATGAGACAAGGAGTGTGTTCACTCTCAAAACGCCTAGGGCACAAATTAACTAACTAACTAACCATCACGCCGTTTCCAGAGAGGACGGACCACCAAACAACTCGGTCTTGGCACACACTCCTTGTCTCATTCACTTTCAGACGATGTATGAAAGTGAATGAGACAAGGAGTGTGTTCACTCTCAAAACGCCTAGGGCACAAATTAACTAACTAACTAACCATCACGCCGTCTCCAGAGAGGACGGACCGCCAAACAACTCGGTCTTGGCACACACTCCTTGTCTCATTCACTTTCAGACGATGTATGAAAGTGAATGAGACAAGGAGTGTGTTCACTCTCAAAACGCCTAGGGCACAAATTAACTAACTAACTAACCATCACGCCGTTTCCAGAGAGGACGGACCGCCAAACAACTCGGTCTTGGCACACACTCCTTGTCTCATTCACTTTCAGACGATGTATGAAAGTGAATGAGACAAGGAGTGTGTTCACTCTCAAAACGCCTAGGGCACAAATTAACTAACTAACTAACCATCACGCCGTTTCCAGAGAGGACGGACCGCCAAACAACTCGGTCTTGGCTCACACTCCTTGTCTCATTCACTTTCATACATCGTCTCTTACATACTGTGACTACTATTCATACTCTATTATTCTGACTCTTGACATGGCCCGACTCGAGTATCTGATTCACTTTATCGTGCCATGTCTTCCTCGGGCTTTTTAGCTACATATTTCAGCTACTTTACCTACAAATTCGTCCAAAATCTTAAATCTCCGAAAGTTCTTCACCAACTGCTTTGAAATTTTGACACAACGTTGAATTCAAATTCGAGTGTGTTTTTATTTACCTATACTATGTAGATGTAACCTGTGAGAGGTAAAAACAAACTTTATTTGAAAAAACAGCGCCATCTGTTGATTGTGAAACCAACAAGCGCTATTGTTTTTCTATCTGCACAGACAGACTGAGCCACAGCAATGCGTGGCGGGGTAGAACTAGTATAAAAATAAAAACAGTGCAACTAAATTAATAAAGACTGTCATGTGAGTGTGTGTAATAGATTATTGTGGAACGATTTGCCGGCACCTGTGTTTCCTCCCTCCTACTAGATGGGTTTCTTCAAGAACCATGCTCACTCCTTCCACTCCTCACAAAGACTGTTCACACAGTATCCCCAAAGATGACGGTTTCATGATGGAAACTAAACACAATGGAAATTCAACACACAAAGTGATCTACAGTCATTAAAAGCGATGAAAAAAAAATCATATAAACCTAACCTACGTAACCTAACGTAACCTAACCTAACCTAAGTAAGCTGCTTAATTTAGTATTTGTTTCATCACTTTTCACTTTATATCACTTTTTAAAGGTGGGTTGAATTGTCATTTTGATGAGTTTTCCGGTCTCCCTCCAAATTCATTTCTGTTGCAATGAGATTTCACTAATTTGAATTTTTGAGTTTTCGCTTAAAACGGGTTGTGTCACAAAATTTCATCAAATTTCAAAGTTAATATTCAAGTTCTGTTATTAAATCGTTATGGGTTGCTTCACCGACCTTAAATAATAAGAGAACTTTCACAGGACTTGAAAATTAAATTTGATATTTGATGAATTGTTAAAATTCTGTTAAACAACTCGTTCTAAACTCCTTTGTTTTGTTTGAGAGTGACAATTAAGATTATTTTCAATTCCTCAAACTTGCAAAGAATTAATATTTTTTATGCTGACTGTTTTGGTCTTCGATGTATTTGAAATTGCAAACTTTGAGATTTTTTATTGGTTTACTTAAAATAAATCACATATCAAGTCACAAGTGATTTTGGGATACCGCAAGGTACTGTATTGGGTCCATTACTTTTTATCATGTATGTAAACGATATTGTTAAACAAAACCTCAGTGGAAACGTTATTTCTTATGCGGACGACACAATAATCATAGTTAAAGGTAATGACTGGAAAATTGTAAAGGAAAATGCAAACAATGACATCCAAATCCCAAAAAACTGGTTCGATACAAACCTACTTACAATCAATGTAAAAAAAACTGTTTATTTTCCTTTCTCAATAAATAAATTCAGAACTCACCCTAACATTGACATAATTATACGTATCAACAAATGTAACAAAGTTGTCTGTAATAACTCATGTACCATATTAAACCATACAACTGAAATAAAGTACCTCGGTGTAATTGTAGTTCAACATATTATGACATGGAACAGACACATATGTGAATTTTTAAGTTCACATATTTAAGTCTGAGCTCAATTCGTAGATTTGGTAAACCTTGGCAGAACCCTGGCGACCCATCAGGGCAACCCACTTCATGGAGAAAAAAATGTATTGCTGATTTATTCAAAATCTCTTCAAATTATTGGTAATCCGATTAAAAACGGGACTGCAGCCCGCTTTCTGATAAACTTTTCGTAAATTCGTTATAATATCTGAATACGTATTCACGCACCTGTGTGTCTTAGTAATTATAATAATATTTGGATGATTGTACAGCGCCGTTTTTGTGAAAAATCATCTCAAGGGCGAAGAGTATTATATAAAGACGTAATCCGAAAATGTTAGGATTTTTATGAACACGTGTTCCTACATCATGACAATACATCGGTATTTTACTAAAAGTTTTATCAGGAAACCTATCAATTCATTCGTTAATGGCCTGCAATTCCGTTATTAACCGGAAAACAAATTAGTGATATTTTTATCAGTAAGTTTTCTCGGTGTTGGGGATTTAGATTATCATGTGGAAAGGAATTACATAAAAATAAATTGGAATACTATTGGAGGGTTAATAACGGAATAAATAATCTGCAATCAGATAATATAACTACGACTAAATTCCCCGAAAAGGTCATAATAGAAACTTCAAAATAATAATGGTTAAATATATGATTTAAGATTTTCACGGCCAAAAGTAATTTTGTTTTTGGGGTGTTATGCCGTGTTGCGCTAACTCCTTCTTTAGCCAACGTTACAGTGTCCATCATCAGATCTGCCCTGATGATGGACACTTTGTATGTAACGTTGTTATTTGTTTTTGGGGTGTTATGCCGTGTTGCGCTAACTCCTTCTTTCGCCAACGTTACAGTGTCCATCATCAGATCTGCCCCGATGATGGACACTTTGTATGTAACGTTGTTATTTGTTTTTGGGGTGTTATGCCGTGTTGCGCTAACTCCTTCTTTAGCCAACGTTACAGTGTCCATCATCAGATCTGCCCTGATGATGGACACTTTGTATGTAACGTTGTTATTTGTTTTTGGGGTGTTATGCCGTGTTGCGCTAACTCCTTCTTTAGCCAACGTTACAGTGTCTGCCCTACAGATCTGTCCTGATGATGGACACTGTAACGTTGTTATTTGTTTTTGGGGTGTTATGCCGTGTTGCGCTAACTCCTTCTTTCGCCAACGTTACAGTGTCCATCATCAGATCTGCCCTGATGATGGACACTTTGTATTGTTAAGTAGGTTTGACCTAGGGTACAAATAATAATTGTATAAACTTTGTTCGGTAGAACGCGCCAATCTAGGTTAGAATTAATCATCTAGAATGTTTATACTTAATGATCTCAGGTGTGAAGGTTCGCAACCAAGGTCGCGTGTCAGAATCCTGTTTTGTTCTTAGGGATGGTCTTACATAGTAAATAAAATAAAAAGCGGTGCATAGTATGTTATTACATGTATTGAGAAACATAAAATTTAACCTGTGAGCCCTAGTATGACAGAAACATTTATAAAATTATACATTTTGGACTTACCCCAAGACCGACCTGTATCCGTTATCATAATCTACTCTACGAGAGCGAATCACTACGTCTCCTATTACTGAACACTGTGATTTCTTATTGGCGAAGCGACGGAACGTCCCCCGGACTCCATCCAGCGGCTGACGTGACCCCGTGAAGCGTGGATCGGGCCTCCGAAAGGGGCAGGAATATATCTCCCGGCCACATCCACGATCTCCAGCTAATAACGCGGATGTATCCGGGTTCTGAGGATGCTGCAACTTAGGCCAGTAGCTTTCTCTCGGCCGCCGGCCACGTGCGGTTAGTATTCCCAAACATCACACGTCCAAAATAACGAGGCTCCCGCTTGACGGTTTTGCGTAAGCCGAATTTAGGATTGAATATAATTTCATCTCACGCCGGATGGGACAATTATTTACGGATTACCGCTGTCGGCTGATTACCGGATTACGATTGTCGCGTGGTTCGCTCGTACACCATTTCTTTCAAAGAAATCACCATTACCCACATCGGGAATGGTTGTTTAACAGGTTGCGGAAAAGAATCCGGGTAAAATTCGGTTTATGGGAGTCACTCGAATAACCGAAATTGAACTTGATTTAGACTAATTTAGGGCTGGGGAATCCGAATCTGTAAGAATTAGGTGGGGGTCGGCACTATTAACTGAGTTATAGGGTTTTGAAATTTCGTACGCGATACATAGAAACCATTTATTATTTATCAATTATGACATAAGAAAATCAAATTAGTGACTTTTTAATATTTTGACATTTCAGAAGTGCCAACCAAAAAATAAAAAGTGTTGCCATATAATAATAATATTTTTTTACAAAATAGGTTAGGTTTTTAGTTTGGGTTAGAGTAGGCAGAAGAACATGGGAAAAAGGTATTAGAATTAAATCACAAACCAGTCTATACAAACCTAGCCGTAGCCCACAAACTACTTGAATACTGGGATATAACTCTAAAGGGGACGCGAGCAGGCGTTATTAAAGGGGCATTTTTTTGTAACAGGAAATACCATGGAAAAAAGGTATTAGAATTAAATCACAAACCAGTCTATACAAACCTAGCGTAGCCCACAAACTATTTGAAAACTGGGATGTAACTCTAAAGGGGACGCGAGCAGGCGTTATTAAAGGGGCAATTTTTTGTAACAGGAAATAACATGGAAAAAAGGTATTAGAATTAAATCACAAACCAGTCTATACAAACCTAGCGTAGCCCACAAACTATTTGAAAACTGGGATGTAACTCTAAAGGGGACGCGAGCAGGCGTTATTAAAGGGGCAATTTTTTGTAACAGGAAATAACATGGAAAAAAGGTATTTTTTTTTTTTTTTTTTTTTTTTTTTTCTTTATTCATGAAATATTAATGTGTACAGTTTTTACATGCTTTTCGACTACCACACTAGACACATGCCCGTATTATGGTAGTCGAAATTTATATACATAGGTTTATATAATTATATAAATGTAATATTTGATAACTTGTTAATCTAAGTATTTTTTTCTTACATGCAATGTATGTGTATAATAGGTAACATTTTTACTGGTTCCCAGTTCAGTAGATTGCTCAAGTGTACATCAACCGTATTTTAAACTGTTGATATTAATGAGATAAAATGAACACAATCAGCAAATAAATAGGTTACTTTACTTGTTAAAATAATGAAAATAAAGTAGAAATTATGAAAATGAACTTGTTGAAATAATGAAAATAAAGATTAATTAATTAATTATTAAACTTTTTTCTTTACAGAATTGAATGAAATACAAAAATGACTAATAAAGAAAATGAGCTTAATTTAATGATGGCAGGCATTCCTTGAAAAAGTTCCTTCCCTTTATAAATAACCAATTTTGAACACTTATGACATACAAATTGTGAGTTTTTGATTTTCTGATATCAATACTCAGCGAGTTGAATATTTTGGGAGCAATATAAGAAAACTGCCGCTGGGCGAAAGCTGTTTTCGTTTGGGGAATTTTACATTTTAGGTGTGACGAGTAACGGGTGTTAATTTTTTGTTGTGTTTTATTCACCAAGTCATTTTTCCGTATGTATATGAGAATGGTCTTAACATATAATTGTCGAATATCTAATATTCTGAGTTTTCTAAAAAGTGGTTCTGATGGGTTTGTTGGCTTACATTTGAATATTATCCTTAGTAACAGTTTTTGAATTAGAACCATGGGATGAAGAATCGTTTTTGCACAACCTCCCCATCCTACTATACCATATGTAGTAATTGATTGAAAAAGTGCAAAGTATACACATCTTAGTGTTTGTAGGTTAAGGATAGATCTGAGAGAGTAGAAAATGTAGCATAATTTGCGAAGCCTTTTTGTTGTAGAATTTATATGGGCCTCCCATCGCAGTTGATTGTCTATAATGACCCCCAAGTACTTAATTTCGTTTGATATTATAAGGTTATCGCATGAACAATTTTTGTGAGGTGATGTAGCCATGTTGAGGTTCTGTGAACATGAATGTATGGTAAGTTTATGATAGTTTTGAGGGAGATTATGTTTGCGTATGGAAAAAAGTAAGTATTTAGTTTTCTCAATATTTAGAGTGAGGAGGTTGGAATCTAACCAGTGTTTTATTTCATTTATACCATGATTTGCTTTTTCAAATGCTGAATTCAAATTTTCATCTGCAAATATGATAACCGTATCATCGGCAAAAGATATTATAGTACCACCAGTATCCAAATTGCATAACGAGTTAATGTATATTAGAAACAGAAGTGGGCCCAACACACTGCCTTGGGGCACGCCATATGTGATTGGCAAACTTGTGCTTCTATACTCTTTAGCGGAGTTAATAATAGTTGACTGGGACCTATTTGTTAGATAGCTCTCAAACCATTTAAGAGGAACACCTTTTATTCCTATCTGTGAGAGTTTTTTCAAAAGTATGCGGTGAGATACAGTGTCAAAGGCTTTAGCCAGATCCAAGAATACAGCGAGGGGCTTGCGACTTTTATCGAGGTTATCAGAAATTAGTTTAGTAAAAGCTGCAATTGCATCTGATGCACTAAGATCTTTGCGGAAGCCGTATTGGTTTTTTGACAGGATTTTATTTTCTTCGAGAAACTTGTAGAGCCTTTGTTTTACTGTTTTTTCGATTATTTTAGAGATTGGACTCAGTAGAGATATTGGTCTATAGTTATTGACGATTGATCTGTCCCCTGATTTAAAGATAGGAATAATTGTCGAATGTTTTAGAGTGTTTGGGAAAAGGCCAGTTCGAAAACTTAGATTTGTGATGTATACAAGGGGCTTAGCAATGATTGGTTTAAGGTGTTTAATTAGTTTAGTGGATATATTGTCAACTCCCGTGGAGTGTGTATTTTTGAGTGAATTGATGATTTCAGTGATTTCTTGTTCTGTTGTTAGTGTGAGAATGAAAGGGTCATAACTCAGATTATCGAGAAAGATAGTATTTGCAAGATTATTTTCAGACTTGCTATTTCTTTTTAAAATATTATTTGCTAGATCCGATCCGATTGTAGAGAAGAATTGGTTGAAGTGATTTGCGATTGTTTCTGAATTTTCAGTTGCATTTAGTGTTTTATTTGTGATGGTTATTTTATTTATGGGTGTGGTAATTTTGTCGGTGAAGCAGATTTCTTTGACAATGTTCCAGATTTTTTTATTATCATTCGCAGCTTCCTCTATCTGTTTCCTATAATAATCTTCTCTGGCCGTACAGGTTATTTTTTTACAGGCATTTCTGTATCTTTTATAGAATAAGAGAGATTCGTAATCAGTGGGGTTATTTTTACAATATTTATGAAGTTTATCACGTTTGCGGATACAGTGTAAGATACCAGTAGTTATCCAAGGTTTTAGTTTAATTGTACGACTACTTTGATTGTTGTGTGTGTGGGATGTGGCATTTTTCAGATGCTTATGTAGGATGTTGATGAGAGATTCACACGCTAAGTTTGGATCGCTAATTTTGTAGAAATTTGACCAGTTTTCATTGGAAACCAGTTTGAAGAGAGTGTCATAAGAAATTTTCTTTAGTTGTATAGTGGATGCTGGTAATTTTTGAATTTTATGAGAAATGGAGGTGATAGTAGCGTAGTGATCTGTCACAGTGCACTGATATATGAGAGATTTGATATTTAGCTTACATTTGACAAAGACGTGGTCTATGCAACTGGCGGATAACTCTGAGACACGAGTAGGGGCTGTAATAGCTGGGATAAATCCTTGAAGAGTTAATAAATTTATGTAGTCGTTTGCTTGGGGATGCATTGTATTTATAATATTAATATTTAGGTCACCAATAATTAGAACATTTTCATGATTTCTAATACATGCCAGAAACTGATTAAGCGAGTTTAAAAATGGTGTTATATTGGAAGTGCTCGGTGATCGGTATATAGTTAGAACAGTAACGCTATTTTCTATTTCAAGTTTAAGACAATTTGAGTGAGTTATTGTGATTTCCTTTATAGAGTATTGTATATGATTTTTTATGTATATAATAACGCCATCATTTTGTAATTGGTTATTCTGAGTACTGTATTGGTTATAGTTTTTTATGTTTTTAGGAATATAGTTATCTCTGATCCAGCATTCGCTCAGAATAATCAAGTCAAAGTCTGAGTCAAGTTCTGTAAGTAGTATCATTAGTTCATTGAAATTTTTGTTCATGCTTCTGATATTCATGGAAAATATTTTTAGGTTGGATTTATTTAGGGTTTTTTGAACTTCTACAGAACTACTTGTTTCGATACATGGAATCTGCGACAAATTGTCTAAAATATTATTTATATTATCTTCCATTTTTTAAATTGGTGTAGGGTGTTGGTAGCTAAACTTTGGATGAAGACTAGAAGCTGAATAAAACTTGGCGAGCAATTTAGAAAACAAGTTGTATGTTGAGTTTTTACTGTTGGCAATGTTAGAAATCAAATCACATTAGAATCACAATTAGAATCAAATCACAAACCAGTCTATACAAACCTAGCGTAGCCCACAAAGTACTTGAAAACTGGGATATAACTCTAAAGGGGACGCGAGTGGGCGTTATTAAAGGGTAATTTTTTTGTTATAGAAAATCACAGTTAGGTTAGGTTATATATATATATATATAATTTAATATTTACAAGATTTTAAATAATAAACTACAAATCTGGCAAATGATATTTAATTTTCTGAATTTTCCATGCATTGATATTATTATTATATGGCAACACTTTTTATTTTTTGGTTGGCACTTCTGAAATGTCAAAATATTAAAAAGTCACTAATTTGATTTTCTTATGTCATAATTGATAAATAATAAATGGTTTCTATGTATCGCGTACGAAATTTCAAAACCCTATAACTCAGTTAATAGTGCCGACCCCCACCTAATTCTTACAGATTCGGATTCCCCAGCCCGAAATTAGTCTAAATCAAGTTCAATTTCGGTTATTCGAGTGACTCCCATAAACTGAATTTTTTCCCTAATTACTCCAAAATAAAAATCACCGTGACTGTCAGCTGTGCAGTTCACGATCCCACCCGCATAAATCAATGCCCACCCGTTGACTGCCCAGCTAAGAAGTGTTTTTGTTTCCGCCCGGTTCAGATGTTAAATTTTTTAAATTAAAATTCGAAATTTTACTAAAACCAATACCAGCGACAATCGCCCAGTTCCTAACTAGGTTAGAGAATCGGCGAGGATAAATGTGATGATGCAGAATAAATTAATGAATAAAATATTAAAACTAAAGGAGTCTAGCCCTGCATCATAACATTATGTAACGTTGTTATTTGTTTTTGGGGTGTTATGCCGTGTTGCGCTAACTCCTTCTTTAGCCAACGTTACAGTGTCCATCATCAGATCTGCCCCGATGATGGACACTTTGTATGTAACGTTGTTATTTGTTTTTGGGGTGTTATGCCGTGTTGCGCTAACTCCTTCTTTAGCCAACGTTACAGTGTGTGCCCTACAGATCTGTCCTGATGATGGACACTGTAACGTTGTTATTTGTTTTTGGGGTGTTATGCCGTGTTGCGCTAACTCCTTCTTTAGCCAACGTTACAGTGTCTGCCCTACAGATCTGTCCTGATGATGGACACTGTAACGTTGTCATTTGTTTTTGGGGTGTTATGCCGTGTTGCGCTAACTCCTTCTTTAGCCAACGTTACAGTGTCTGCCCTACAGATCTGTCCTGATGATGGACACTGTAACGTTGTTATTTGTTTTTGGGGTGTTATGCCGTGTTGCGCTAACTCCTTCTTTAGCCAACGTTACAGTGTCCATCATCAGATCTGCCCTGATGATGGACACTTTGTATGTAACGTTGTTATTTGTTTTTGGGGTGTTATGCCGTGTTGCGCTAACTCCTTCTTTAGCCAACGTTACAGTGTCTGCCCTACAGATCTGTCCTGATGATGGACACTGTAACGTTGTTATTTGTTTTTGGGGTGTTATGCCGTGTTGCGCTAACTCCTTCTTTAGCCAACGTTACAGTGTCCATCATCAGATCTGCCCTGATGATGGACACTTTGTATGTAACGTTGTTATTTGTTTTTGGGGTGTTATGCCGTGTTGCGCTAACTCCTTCTTTAGCCAACGTTACAGTGTCTGCCCTACAGATCTGTCCTGATGATGGACACTGTAACGTTGTTATTTGTTTTTGGGGTGTTATGCCGTGTTGCGCTAACTCCTTCTTTAGCCAACGTTACAGTGTCCATCATCAGATCTGCCCCGATGATGGACACTTTGTATGTAACGTTGTTATTTGTTTTTGGGGTGTTATGCCGTGTTGCGCTAACTCCTTCTTTAGCCAACGTTACAGTGTCTGCCCTACAGATCTGTCCTGATGATGGACACTGTAACGTTGTTATTTGTTTTTGGGGTGTTATGCCGTGTTGCGTTAACTCCTTCTTTAGCCAACGTTACAGTGTCCATCATCAGATCTGCCCCGATGATGGACACTTTGTATGTAACGTTGTTATTTGTTTTTGGGGTGTTATGCCGTGTTGCGCTAACTCCTTCTTTAGCCAACGTTACAGTGTCTGCCCTACAGATCTGTCCTGATGATGGACACTGTAACGTTGTTATTTGTTTTTGGGGTGTTATGCCGTGTTGCGCTAACTCCTTCTTTAGCCAACGTTACAGTGTCTGCCCTACAGATCTGCCCTGATGATGGACACTTTGTATGTAACGTTGTTCGAATTTTTGTTATTTGTTTTGGACAACGTTGGCTAAAGAAGGAGTTAGCGCAACACGGCATAACACCCCAAAAACAAATAACAAAAATGGTAACATATAATGTTTGTTATTAAATTTGATAGGTCGTCGGCTTAGCTAAACTGCATTTTCTATATTAAAATAACAATTGGAAAATAACAATTTTATTGAGGACGGATTGATTGCTTTACAGAATTTGAACAATTCATCAAATTTAAAAGATAATTTTCATGTTCTATTCAGGTTCTGTTATTATATGAATATGAATAAGTTGCTTTATGTTTAAGTTTTGTAAAACTTGTATATGAACTTTAAATTGTTCCAATTCTTTGTAACAACTGACCATAAGCTTTAAGGCTCTCTTGAACAATTTGCTAAAATGTAGTTTATATGCAGTCTGATAGTCTGATGTGAGAATTAATTAACAAACACTTTATTACTTTTATTGATATCAATGTTTGCTCAAATGGCGTTTTCCATCATAAGCGTCGTAAATGGCTAGACCGGGGTTGCCAATTCGTAGTAAATTCCCTAAATTGTGGGGAGTTGTTATTTTTTCTCCATAATTTATTAATGTACATTAAATATGCCAAAGCAAGTAGAATAGCATGGCTTATTTTTATTTATTCTAAAAATATACGTCTATTTTTACCTGAATTTTATGCTTCTTCGTTCAAAATATATTTTGTGATTTATTAAAAGTGAAGTGAAACAAAAACTAGGTTACCTACCCTACTATAAGTGGGTAGGGTAAGGTAGGTAACTACCCACGTAACCTATTTAACCCAGTTTTTATTTCATCACTTTTAATGACTTTATATCACCATTTAAAGGTGTGTTGAATTGTCATTTTGATGAGTTACCCGGTCGCCGAAATCAGTTTACATATTATATTATGACTAAGTTACGTATTTGGTACACCATTTGGATTTTAGGGTATTTACGTTGCAAACATTGTTTTTTTTGTACGCCAACAGTCGTGTGTATATATATCTTTGTATGTACCTTTCCTTATTCTGACAACTTGCATGTGGTGAGTGTATAAGCATACATTTAGTAGTTTTTTTCATTAATAATAATACCGTTGTCGTGGGACTATTTAAATACATAATTTAGACCTATTTGCAAAAAATCTTCAATTTTTCGTGGTTCTCTGTTTCCGCAAACATGCAAAATTTAAATTTTTTGTTCTATTTTGTAGAATATTAACATTGACATGAATACAAAGAACAAAAATATAGCACGTTCCTATTTCTGATTGAAATCTAATTTTCGAATCGCATGAGTAAAGAATAGCCACCACGAATATGTGTGAATGAATAAAATGGCTACAAATAAAATCTTTCATAGCGAAATGGAACGGAAAGCTTTAGAAAGAGTTAGCCATGCAACGAACGGGTGAAACAGCTATATTATTATTTTGGGGATCAATGGTGAGGCACGAAATGAAAGAAGGTTGTGAAGGTCACATGTGTTTTATTAGTGAGTCAGTAGCCGTGACAAGGAGATGATGAAGGACAGATGTAGAATACTCCGGTTGCTGCTGTGATGTGCTGGCAGGTCAAGCGCGGGTCAGTGAGTCGACGCCGGGCGCTGGTGACCGGGACTCGATGGAGGTCAGGCACTGGCGAAGAACGTAGGTCTTCAGGCACTCCAGTGCTGACGAGACGGCCGAAGGTGCGACGGACCTTATAGGCGGTTGAACGGGAACGGCGTGACCAGTGAGGATGCTGCGTGTCCTCGTGGTGGTCATGGTTGCGTGGAAGAAGCGCTGGTCAGAGACGCTGGAACCAGGGCGCTTGTAATCCGAGTAGCGCTGGCCGCGGACGTGGCCGAGGCGCTATGATGATGTCCCGATAGAGTCCATGATGATAGGGGCGAAGCCGGGTACGTGTCCCTCGCGCTAGTAAGAAGAACGCGGGTGATCACTCGTTGAACCTTGTAGACTGGTGGCAAAATTATGACTGACTGACTGGCTCGCTGCGTCGGGCTTATTTATACTACTCGGCCGACGGCGGCAGTAGGTAGATGGATGGCAACTAAATTCTAGGCACTCGCACAGACTGTGTGTTTCGGGAACCTTCGACATTGCGGCGATTATGCATAGGCCGTAGACTCGAACCTTCTGGCGAGTTCTCGTAGTATCCCGGACTGAGTGCGCGTTAGTATTGTCGCGAGTATGCAAGTAGGTCTTGAAACAGGTAGGTTGCTTTGTTTTGATTTCGGCTGCAAATACGTACCTAAGTAGCAAGTACGTACCTAAGTAGATCGAGCGATTTATTATTAATTATTCAATGGATTAATATCGACGCTACATTATGAACGCCCATCGTTTCTGAATGCTTTCCGAAACGAGCGAGCAGAGTAGTAAAATACGACGTACGTACTGTCAGTAGGTTATCCTTCATTTAATTATGTCTTTCTGCGTTTACTGTCTCACTTTATTTTATTTGATATTTAACGTTCTCGTTAACCACTCACTCACTAGTCCTCTATTTATCATAGATTTGCCAATGTATAAACAGTTCAATTCAATTTAAAATTGACAGTTCAGACAACTCTCATTCAGAACCTGCTTATCATACTAAAAAAATGAATGAGAGTCACAAACTGAAGGACATCTCGCTAATATTGGATAAACAATGTATTCAAATTAGCGATGGGCGGAATCGATGAATCATCGATGGTTTACTCGATCTTTTTTACCATTCGAAATATCTTTCATTCATTGTCAGAATTAATTTGAATGCAACTCCGAGACAATCGTTTTGAAACGTCATCGAAAGTCGTCGCTGCGATTGGTCAGAAATAATCGATGCCAGCCAAGCGTTGTGATTGGTCAGAATTAATTCGAATGCAACTCCGAGACAATCGTTTTGAAACGTCATCGAAAGTCGTCGCTGTGATTGGTCAGAAATAATCGATACCAGCCAAGCGTTGTGATTGGTCAGAATTAATTCGAATGCACGGTCCGAAATAATCGTTTTCAAATGTCATCGAAAGTGAAATCGAGACAATCGCTCTGAAATGTCAGAAATCATTCGAATGTTCAGTCCGAGATAATCGTTTTCAAACTGTCAGAATTCGTTCGAAAACGCAAATCGATTCTCACATTCGAGAGGTTATATTTCGAGATGTCAAAATATCTCAGATTGCTTGACAAACGAACTACATTGTTGGCTGCCTACTGAAGCATGTTGATGTTATAATCAACCTCGTGTGTGAATTGTAAATTATGAATTAATACTTTTAGGTGACGATTTACGTTTCCAGTAGGTATAGTTTATGTGTAAAAGATTTTCATGGTGATAGTTTTTCACAATTGAAGGTTTAATACCTACCTATGTTATTTTTAGGTTATGTATCATCTAATCGGGACATTCGGGTAGTGTATATTTAAAATAAAATAAACCAATAACTTAGCAAACACCATTTTTATATTTAATGCTGATCGGGTTTCACTACAACCGTAGCTTCTTCGGGCAGTATACAATATTCAGTATATATTAAACTCATCAAGGGACATGTGTTCGTTCATATAAACATAATATATCTGCTACCTATGCTACGAACAAATATATTTAATTTATTTGAAATTAACATGAATGAAATTAACATCGGTGTCTCTTAGTTAGTAATTAAAATGAAACGCTTTCTGTAGTAAAATAACTTTATTTACTTAATAATAATTTGTGAATTGCATACAAATTACAAATGAATGAATGGTTTTTTTTTGGGTTCTAGTAGGCGCTTACAACGTACATGAGATTTAGAGGTTATTTTTAACAAAACGGCATATAATTAGTGTCTTATTATTAAGAGGTACATTATAAATATTATTAATGGGAATTTGTACCCACTGGCTACACTAAGTAGCTATTCAGCAGGAGCTTACAATATTATATAAAACAGATATCAAAGTACAGCAAATGGAAATTACAGCACAATAATAATGTACATAAAAATATTTTTCTTTGTACTTTAAAAAATTGTATAATAATTTATTTTAATTGTACGTATGCAGATATTCGAATCTTATTAATTATTTATAAAAATGTTAATTGCATATGCATACATATTTGAAATTCGTGGCTAACAGGAATAATACTAATGTTGCTAGCAGACAACAAGGGAATCATTGCCAGGAATGAAAATTATTGATTGAAATTTCGCTAGTACCTGCTTACCAAAAATATTGCCATACTAATGAAAATAAATTACAACCGGAATATGCAAACCCCCCCCCCCGACGGAATTTTTTTTGCCCCTGTCCGTAGCTATTGCTCCCGCACTCCGAGCGATTCATTCGAATGGATCATTCGATTCTTTTGATGTTTCGGTTAAAAAAAATCGATTATATAAATATTTCGATCATTCCCATCACTAATTCAAATCCGTCAAAACTACACGAGAACGGCGTAGTTCGAGATCAAAATATCAAATAACCATAAATGTTCCACTCAGACAGCAGTTCAGTCCATAGACTTTTAGAGTTTTTCGTTGGGTTAGGTTATACGTAAGTTAGGTGTCACAATATTTCGGTTCCAATTTTCGATCGGAGTTATATCCCCTGGAGGGATTATGTGCGATACTAGTCGCAGTAAATCACAAGTTTGTCCACTGTAACTAGTTCAGTAAAATCACGCGCGTTGTCTCAGCAACCTATCTTCATTTTTTATTAATCTAAGACTATTAACTTGCATTATTTGACATGTAGGCCCGAGATCGACTTCCTCTCTTACATTCTTGTTAATTTTAACTTAAATTTTTCCATCCAAAATATCATTGACCTCTCTAATTCTTATTTGGTCTTCTTGACTTGCCTTGATATATCTATCATATTATTTGTTTTACGTATGATAACCTTTAATCCCTGTTTAATCTTTAATTCGTTTTGGCATTAATAAACTGATGAATAACATATAATTGTGATTTGATCATCGTGAAACCAAAGTTTAAAATAATTCAGAAATCCTCTCGCGGTGAAATCCTTTTTTGTGGAACGTTTCTTCATAATATTTTTAAAGGGCTAGTTGTTTCACAGAACTTGAACAAATGAGGTTTCATACAACTGGAATAATAACTTTAAAATTTGATGAATTTTTCAAACTCTGTTAATACAAAAATTTTCTTATCATAACTGTTTTTTCATTAAAACCGTTGACTTAATCACAAATAAACTTGGCGTTGGTCATTTTGGTATGGACCTATTAAGAGACAACACGGCATTCGTAACAATCATCTGTAATAATAACTCTTACATCTATAAACATCCTAGCCACTGAACACAAAATGCGTTGAAGTGAGATCTATACCAAATCGCAAGACAACCGCTGTTAATTAACGTGATACTTTTCAACTCCTACTCCAGAATCCAGACGAGCCAATTAAACTTATGATCTCTTCAAAAAAGAACTATTGCGACATTTGAAAATGTTTGATCAATTGCTCGTAACTATAAATTTGGTAAAAATAAGAGGGCAGACAGACAATTTATAAAAACCTTGCAACCCCTAGGCCCCAGACAGATAAAGAATATGATAATCTGTCCGAGAAAGAATAATTGCGATATTTGAAAATGTTTTCAGCAGAAGTAAGGTATAATTGAGCCTATTGCTATTATTTTCTTAAAGCGGAGACAGATTACGAAAAGTTTCCGTGAGCACTCGGGCCATATGCACATTGTGCTATCTGCCATTTAACCTCATTATTATTACAATAACCCGATCCCTGATAAAGTTCAATAGGGTTGTCATTGGATGTGTGACTATATCTCCTGGTCCCACAGTGTATATTGCCAGGTATCTGAGAGTTGTTGCCTTTAGAGCGGGACATTGGCCCCGTGGGAGAATTAGAGAACATTTTCCTGCGTCTATTTGTGTTTTCCACTCCCAACAACTTCATTTAACTCCTGAGATGGCAGTGTCCCGTTAGTAGTCTACCAGTCTACCAGTTCCTACCAGTTCCCTCAGTGAGTATCTGTATATGTTCATTGAGTAGTTATAATAGAGCTTATTTCGGGCACACAGATACTATAAGTATAGTCACCTTTCGCCCCTAATATGCTCGAACCTTGGACGGGCTAACGAAATTGATTAGGAACCTGTTCAATAAAGAATAAAAAAAACTAAAAATATCGATCGATTACTGTACCAAAAGTCAAGACACGTAGACACTCCCACAACAAACTTCTGTCGCGTTATTTCGTCATTGCACCGAGACGACGTCATATGTAATTTGGTTCATTACCGTGGGGGGTATTTTTTCACAGTCCACCTGAGTTTAGAGTTAAATAATTTATTAATCTAGGTATTGCCTCTCTTTCTGCTATACGTGCCGTTTATTATAAAGTGGGAGAGGTCACAACGGAGCTATCAATAGCGTAGCTTTTCACCATTTTCAACGACCAGTCAAAATAAATCTCCCGCCGAAACGGTTTTGTTTGAATGCACAGCGCGATAACTAGCTAACATGTTATTTATTGTATTATTTGTTGTTTTTTCGTTTGTGGTGGTGATATATTTGTACTATTCGTGGAATAATAACTACTGGAAGAAACGAGGAATACCACATGAAGAACCTTCTTTCTTTTTCGGAAATTTCAAAGAAGTGTTGGCGGGAAATGTACATTTTGGTATTCCTTATTGTGATTTGTACAAGTAAGACATACAAATATATATTTTATATTTAAAATTGAATGTTTCCTTGTTTGTTTCTATACCATTCATAAATTTAAAAGTTTGTTCTTATTAGTGTCAGTAGTGTTTAGAGAGTGGTTTAAATGGTAGAAAAAGTCGGGGGGACGCTCTACTATATATATGCCGTGAATGGTAGAAAAGGGAGATACAAATCGAATAATTATTTGTGGTAAAATGAGAGTGGATCTACACCTAGTTCCATGATCTATACAGGACATTAACCGACAATCCCATAAACCAATCTACCTTCCCATCTACTCTA
This sequence comes from Hesperophylax magnus, assembly GCA_026573805.1. Lineage (NCBI taxonomy): Eukaryota > Metazoa > Arthropoda > Insecta > Trichoptera > Limnephilidae > Hesperophylax > Hesperophylax magnus. The sequence goes on along the minus strand of JAIUSX010000192.1, from coordinate 760,347 downwards.
TATCCTTCGTCCCTTTATCATAATCCTTAGTAAGTTATAGGTTATATTATAAAGAAAACGGTGACCGCTGGTGTGAGGCTGGCGATTAACATTTTCCCCCGACATACTAAGAACTTAATATGGGGATTTGGTTATCAGTTGTGTAAAATTTGAAATAGTTTATTAGTAAGGGGGTCAATGTATAAATATCTTTGTTATAGAAAATTTGAAAATACGGCGTATTTTGGCTTCTTCAAGCTGCGCACTCCAACCCTGGTGGTGAGGGACCTGGGGCTCATCAAGGAAGTACTGGTCCAGGAGTTCAACTGTTTCGCTGAAAACGAACTACACGTAATAAACTCTTTTTATATATTTATATATTACTTCCGTAGTTTCGTCCAATTGTTCGTCAAAATGGAAATATTGCAAACAAATAATTTTACTTCTTCAATAATTGCAAATTCACTTTTTGGCATCATTTAATTTAAATAAAATAAATCGCTTATGTTTCTGCTATCGTGGTACGAGAACACGCCGTCAGATGGAATGCAGGAAAACACTTCTTCTTCTTGACATATAAATTTATTAATTCACAATATAATTCCAGAGGATCTTATTTTCCTCTGCTCAAACTTAAACTGAAAGAAATAAAGGTCTAGTTTCCTTTATTCTTCATGGTTTTCTCTAGGTTTACATAAACCTAGTAATTATCTCACGACTGACTGCGTAGGTACGCATGTACCTACCAGTTATTTCAACACTACCCTTTTTCTGGGAGGTATCTGTATTTAAACTAAATTCTTGAAGGACATATTACAAAAATAAAGTTGTTCCACCCGCTTGTCGGCAAAAAAACATTCTTAAACATAAAAGATAATGCACTTAACTATCCTAAATGATACAGACGTGACTTAAACAATACAAATATTTTAAAGGGATTATTTTAAGGGAGATGAAACTTTATTTGGGGTTTTTTCTATTATGGGACAGGGGTGGGAAAGATATTGGCAAATATTTTTAGGCATAATGGTGTTATGTAAAGAAGATGGGTCACAATGTTATGATACTTACTTAGCCCATAGTTGAGTTAATAGGCTGTTATTGTGTTTGGTTCTCTTAAGTACATTATTGACGGTTATGTTGAATGAATAGTGGGTAGCCAAGTTTGACTTTGTTGGTCTTTGAAGGCCAACGCGCCAGAGTCCCTTCCAGTGGTTGAACTGGAAAAGAGCTCGCCAAACCGACCTACCGACGGTAGAGCATAATTCTCCATTCAGGGCGGGGAAAAATATATCCCATCTACATGATGTTTGAAAGGAAGTTGCAAGGTTATAGAATGAAAGTAATCTGGTTAAACTTTGGACTGACCGTAACAAGTTGTATTTGATAAATTTCACAGTGAAATACAAAAAGGTAAAAACTTACCCCCATCGACCAGAACGTAGAATCTATCTACCCTGTCTAAAATAATAAGAACGTACGTAGTTATGAGGAACGAACACTGAGTGCCGCGAATGGCGGAGTAGATGAATCAGCCATGTAGCTAGAGGACGGCAGCATTAGGATGTGGCTGGCCGACGGCCCAGTGTGGTCCAGCCAAGAGGAGTAGACGGCATCAGAATGGGGCTGGCCAACGGCACAGTGTGGTCCAGCCAAGAGGAGTAGACGGCATCAGAATGTGGCTGGCCAACGGCCCAGTGTGGTCCAGCCAAGAGGAGTAGACGGCATCAGAATGTGGCTGGCCTACGGCCCAGTGTGGTCCAGCCAAGAGTAGACGGTTAATCCGTAAGTTGCCCTTCCACGAGGCAAGGTGGAACTTAATAATGCTCTGAATCAAAATGCACACGGCGAAAACAGTTTATCGGCAGAAATAATCACCGATCGCTTGGATAAACTTGGATTACCCCCCCATGGCCACACATGGTAAAAAACGTTTTCATTATTCACGCCACCGGGGCGAATTCCACTCGCGGGAAATATGACTAGACTTCTAATCTCGAAGCACTAACTGAACATTTCGGTATTAATCGCAAATCCATGAAATAACTTTCGATTAGATCCTCAGACCTCCAGAAATAATAATTGACCCCCCGACCGGACAGCCTGTCTCGCCTGTCTCCGGCCGGGAAGTGAAGCCATCTTGAATTTCTTTTCACTTCCTGTTAAAGATCTAAGTTGCCAGAGCATAAACAATAGACAAGATAAATCACAGATTTGACAGGTTCCTACTTAGAGTAATAATCGTATGTTATTTTCATAACAATGGTTTAACTAGGGTGATCATAAAATGGAAAGCGAACAGCTGTATTTGATTGCCGTCGCCGCTTGAAGTAAAATGTCACGAATTCTTAAATCATAAATGATACACAAACAAGACAATATTTTTATAAAAATACCAGGCCAATGAATTGTTTGATTGTAGGGACGAATGTGCAAATGTGGGAAACTACGCTAAGTTTGAAAATACGAACTGTGGGAACGGGCCTGAAGGCTACATTTTATTGAGCAATATGTAAGAGTCGCATTCTGGAAGATCCAACTTTGTTTACTATTTAATCAAAATAATCAGCAAGTTTCAAAACCAATGGTTTCTTCGTCGGGATAAAGATCAACAATTAGCAAATATTTTGAATTTTTCAATATATTTAAAAAAATAATGTTTTTCTATCCTTATATTTGTTAATTTTCACTATAAATAGTGGTGCATAAAAAGTTATTTATTTTAATTAAATAATTTTTATGTCAAAAGGGCAAAACAAAAGGTCAATCTTTCATAAAATTTGAGTATTATTGCTTGGTTCGCACTTGTTTAGCTACATTCGACTCTTGCCTCGTCCGTCTAATGAAGTTATTATTAGCTTCGTCCGCACGGTGCGAGGCAGGCATATGAGGCGATCTAACAACGCGTACTGTGAGGAAGTGTCTCTGCGACTCCTACCTCAAGCATCAATCTACGTATTGATTCCGCTCCTTTGATATAGCTCGGCGATAGTCGGAACGCTTCAATGCCATATCTCATATAATGTCTATTATATGAGATTATCTACATCTCTAATTGGTTGCAGGTCGAACCCGAACAAGAACCCATTTTGGCTGAGAACCCTGCATTCCTGCGGTACGGAGAAGAGTGGCGGCTGCGCAGGTCCCACTGGTCCAGCGGTATGACTATGAACAAAATAAAGCTGATGTTCCCCAACATGCTGGATGAGTGCGACATCATGACCACATACCTGAACACCCACTGCGAGGAAAGGCCAGGGGAGCCGCTGGAAGCCAGAGAGGTTAGTTCTGTTGCTTGTCTATGATAAAGTTCCGTTTCTCTGGAGAGGTGGGCAGAATGGATTGATCACCATACGATACTGACTTGCTACACGTTGCTTGCTTCATTAGTTTACCAAATAAATAGATTAGAAGTCAAAATAGATAAATAAAGTATAGTAAGTGAAACCAACTGTGACTTTGTAGTCATATATATATATTCGCGCTTTTCCATTAAATTTTAATTCCTCCGAGTCACGTTGGTAAATTTTGTATCTTGAATTCAAATAAAACAGTTGGCGAATCCACTTTTAAATTGCCCGAGTCAATACCAATGGCATCCATAGTGAAGAAACGATGAACTTATAGGTGTAGCAGCGAATGTTGATGCAAATACTTGTTTTTCGACTTCAGAAAAGAAAATTCCAATGAAATTGAATAAAAATCACACCTTTTCGACTAGAAATTTTAAAATCTAAAAAAATTACCAATATTCAAATTCGATCAACGTATACATACGTTTCTCCCTTTTTTGCTAAAACAATAAGTAGGCGTAAATACTACAAAATTCTGATCCTCAGTGACGTTTAAGATGGACATAGTTATCGGAAGTGTACAAATATCTATTCACCAGCGACCGATCACAAGTTGTGTTAGTCGCCTCAACCTAATTGTGCCACTCATCTTAACAGGCTTTACTGCTTTATTCACAGCTTGCCGTGAAGTACCTCACGGATATTATAGTATCATCGGTGCTGGGTCTCCAGGTAAACTCCTTCCATGATGACCAGAATGCCTTTAAGAGGATTGCAAGCACAGGCTTTACTACAGACTTTTGGGATGGAATAATCAATCTGATTTACGTAATAGCTCCTTCGATGTATTCCTTCTATAAACCCAGGCAGGTACCCATTCACATTACGGTGTCATGACCAAACAGAACAGTGACCAAGTTAACCGAGCTGTCGAAAGTTTTCTGTTTTGTCACTGTTCTATTTGGTCCGGTTACCCAATACACAGTGCTGACTGAGACAATCCCATTATGTATACGTCATTGATGTGTGGGTTGTGATGAGTCAGCGGCAGCCGGACGGTTGCGGCCTCAGCAATTTTAAAGAGTGCATAATGTAATGATACGTCTGTTTGGCATACGATCAGTTAATTTTAATTTTTAGGGGTTAGTGTGTGCTCATAAAGATAATATTTAACACATATTTGCAACACTCCCACCATTTAACCAGATTTTTTTTTCCAGGTTTCTAAAGAAAAACATTGAAGAGGATTTATACAATATCTCAAAAAATATAATAACGATCAGAAAGGAACACGTGTTTCTGCAGAACGATGTCTTTGGGGAAGTGCTAAAACAAGAAAATGGTATCCCTATTTGACTACACATATATTCCGGGTTCCATGTAGTGGCCGGCTCGTGATTTTTGGGTGTTCTGGAGTACTAATATTACAAAAATGGCATTATTGATGTTGTTGTAGCTGAAAATGATTTTTTATTTTTTTTCGTGAATTTGATTTGTATGAAGATTTTCAGGAAATTTCAGTTTGGCCACGCGCCGCACGGATTTCCTGAAAACCTTCATCGAATTTTCTAAAACAAAAAAAAATATCGTTTCAGCTACAACAACATCAATAATTTCGTAATATTAGCACTCTAAAACACCCAAAAGTCACGAGCCGCCACTGGTTCCACGATATGAGATTGATTTGTAACTGACATTTGTACTTTTTTCAGTAAATAAAACGCAAATAATCGCTGGAAGAGTTTACGGATTTCTTTCAGAGGGAATTGAAACTTCTAGCGGTCTAATATCTTTCATGCTGTTCGAGGTAATTTTATTTTCTTACGAAAATATGACATCCGTGATATGATAAATGGTGTACAATTTTCAAAAAAGTAGTAATGACTTCTTGTTTGATTTAGTTGGCATCCAACCGCCAAATCCAAACCAAAAATAGTAATGACTTCTTGTTTGATTTAGTTGGCATCCAACCGCCAAATCCAAACCAAATTACGTAAAGAACTGGTGGAAGCCGCAGCACAAAACGATGGAAAGCTCACGTTTGAAAATATCCACAGCTTGCAATATTTGGAAATGGTTGTACTCGGTGAGTATGAACTAAGGCTATGTCATATTGAAAATTTTTTGGATTAGGCACTTTTTTGTGTTCTACTTCTTGCTTCTAAAAGTTAGTTAGATAATTGTACAGCTATCACGACGAGAGTTGACACTCAGTACTCATACAGGTGCGTTATTATGGTCAACCAAAGAATACAAGAAATGCGATGTGTGAGTGTTTCGCGATACAAAAGATGAGACAACCAATGTTAAATTGCTGTCTCCATAGTCAAAAGGTACTATGTCAAAGGCGTCTTTTTGGGGGTGTGGATTATCAATTCAGTGGGGTCAACCCTAACTAGGAACTACAGTGCATTTTTTAATTAATAGTGACCTTCTAACGTAAATACCTGTATATTTCTTATCGTTATAGTTAGTTTTAATAGTTATCGGGTATCTAATAGTTATTATAGTTAAATAGTTTCGGGTATCTAAAAAATGTTTCAAATCTGGGAGTCGAGACAATTTTATTCTTACCATTACCCGCTTTTAACATCGAAGAACAATTGTAAAATGTTAGCATCTCGTCACTGATGTTATAGTATTGAATCAAAGAGCACAAATGCCTCCATGACCGCACCTGAGAAACAATTTACCGGTGTTTAAAAACCTGCATTAAAACATTTTCATCGGTTCAAATATGTATGGGAAGCAGAGATTCTAATGCATATGTTCTAAAATACCCACAGGAGATGAAGAGATTTTAAAATTCGCCACAATTTCTTTTACCTCCGAAATGAAACGAAATTCTGTTTAAATTGCCGTTTATTTTTTAATTATTTAGTCATTTTCGTATTTTCCCTTTCGTTCAGGCTTTAAAAAGACTATGTTATTGAAAATTTGCTGCGAAAAAATGAAATATAATGCGTTCTCACAATTATTGTAAATATTATTTTTGGATATGGTTGGATAGTCAAGAAATGCCAAGAATCCAGCATTTTCCAAACAAAAGGTTTTCCAAGCAAAAACCCATTTCTTGAAAAAACTTAAAAATTCCCCGCAATTCAGGAATTATCCACTAATTTTCAACTCTGATGTGGAAAATTTATACCATAAATATATTTAATTATTGAAGATAATTTTAGCGATATTTTAACGAAAATTTGAAACAGAAATATCGCTTAAATATCGCTAACATTCTTTTCAATAAATAAATGTTACAAAATGAAGTTTTACTTATTAAGTTATTAAAATATATATATATAAATATATTACTCACGTTGACTGCTTAAGATTAAACAGCTGATTAGTCGTACCTAAACGGTGTGTTTTAAAGGGTTAGTGTTTTATTTGTTTTTAAATGACGATTTATAAATTCTTCAATATTACAGTTCGTTTTTGCGCTACCTATGCAGGTTGAATTTTTTTTATATAATTCCAAACATTGTTGATGTTTGGCAGATAAAATGAGAATAATCCTCACTTTGAAAGATGTCAAGACGAAAATAACTATCAATAAATTTATCGCCGAATGAAAGCCGAGACGCGTCGCAATAGAATCTTCCGGGATGCACATTGAACAACTTGTTATTTGAATTGTAAAAGTGCTAGCGAATTATAAATTATCGTTAAGTATAGAAGCTGGGAGCAAATTCACTCCCGATGTGAAAACTAGGCATAACTTTGTTGACCGTAGTGTTACTGCATAACATAGTCAAGTGGAACTGGTTCGATTCGATCGTCGAGCAGTCCAAAGCATCGGGTTCTCACTTCTATCATTGCTATCATTGCTGGTTATCTAGATTCTAGTGAACTTCGGAGTTAATTAGGCGAACTCTACAATCAGACACAAAATAAATGAAAATATCTGCATTCCATCTCTACATAATCTTGGTTTGATATGATTTTCTAATTATTGTCTAATATTTGGGTTATTATGCCGCATTTAGCTTCCTCATTATTTAACCAATGTTTCGGACAGCGTAACATGAGGGTAGATGCAGAGATGTGCTTCATTTCAAATAAATCCATTTCAAATGGAAATGCAAAATGCATAATGGGTATTTTCCATTTTGCATTTTAAATGCTTTTCTAAAAACCATTTTGCATTTTGCATTTTAAATGCTTTTCTCAATGCATTTTCCATTTTAAATACTTTTTTGCAACATTCTTCCTACTATCTCCACTCATCTTTTTTTCATAAGCCCCAAATGTCAGTCGGTCCTCAACCTCGCTATGAGAGATAATTTACATTTGTCAAGTTGCCCCCTGGGCCCTGGTAGGAGCCCTGGCAATTGAGTGATACCATGATACCTGATTCAAATAGGTACTGAACATGGGGCCATGACGCTGTAATATTAAATGTTAGATAGCAGTTTCTATGTTTTTACGTTGGCAACATTAGTAACGCGAAAATTTTTTGTGGTTTCATAATCCGTAGTCGTGGTGTTTTTGGATTTACCATCATGTAATATGTTTGTTTTACATTGATGTCCATTATTAAATGACAAAATTGTTTAAAAATTCTATAATTATTTTAATTGTTTGACCTGAGAAACCATTTTGCATTTTCAATGCATTTTGAAAAAAGGTATTTTGCATTTTGCATTTGAAATGCTTTTCTAAAACCCATTTTGCATTTTCAAATGGAAAAGTTTTGACCCATTTCCATTTTGCATTTCAAATGGTTTTGGGTACCCATTTTGCACATCTCTGGGTAGATGATTATTCTTGGTTAGGTTTCTTTACCTATTTTTATAAAAAAATCATAAAAGAATCAAAAATCTTCTAAAAATCATTTTATAAGTATGTACCACACAATAAGACAGTGTATGTTCAGCATAATAAGACCACAGGAGAAAAACAGTAATTGTCATGACGGCCGGATTTGAACGCCGGTGAATGCATTTATGTCCACAATCGCTGTAGATTACTTTTCCCTTGATACTTGCGCCTATTTATTTATTTATTTATTAATTTAAAAGAAATACATATTTCGCTTTGTTAACTTAACTGTACATTGATTAAGACATAATATATATATATTTATCCCCTCTCGTACTTTGTTGATCTCGCGCGACGGTACGCCAGGTATATGTTGATCCGTTTGCATTTGTTGATCCACCCCGGATATGTTGATCCATTACCCAAGCTGGCATACATATGTAAATCCCTCCAGATCAACTTGTGTCATCGAGATTTAGCTGTAAGCCACGCCCATTTTTCGGTCGCATATACATTTTACACGATTTATTTTGTTGATCCATATATTTCTGAAACTTGACGGCTTGCATGAGTTGTAACTTGTAACCGCCAATTTTTTTCAAAGTTTTCTTACTTTTTAGATCCTGTTAGTACATCCATATTCTATGAAAATGACTTTATACTTAAAGAGGATAGACTGCCTTACGCGTATTTATATTGAAATGGAACTTTCGCAAACGTCAAATCTATACTAAAAAAATCTTTTGAACCTGATTAAACAAAAACGTTACTTCAATGCATCATTTACTAGGTTTCGTGACTTAGCAGGTGTGCCCGTGTTCATGGGGTGAGATTTGTCTAGGTCATTTTATAAGAGAAATTTTGCACTTGAACTGATTGAATAAAATTTTATTTTAATGTACTTTTACCATCTCTCTCGACGTAAGTTTCTTGTAATGATTAAGTTAAAACAAAGCGTAATTTCCATAATATGTGCCTATTAAAATTGCGGAAATTAGATTGGTGAGAATTTAATTTTTCATATTTTAAATTATGATTGCTGAAAAATTTATTCCAATTTGTTTTTTATTAAACATGGCTAAAGTCATTTCAAGCACCGATTCCAACCAACGATGTTTTAGTATATGTTCGTCAATCAACAGGAGCCATAATGTCTGTACATCAGAGCCCTCGAGAATTATTACAATTATGTGTACCGCTGCCCCGGGAACCATTTATTAGATAACCAATACCCCTACCATTAGTCACCGCCAACGATTTAGCGAGATAGTTGTTTATTTTTTGTATTTTTTTACATCGTCTCCACACAGGAGGCCCTTAGGAAAATCGTAACTCTCAAGGCCTATGTCATCTTTGTGAATGCTGTGTTGGGGGTATTTTCAAAGAAAGGAAGGACAGTGAGTTCTGGGAAGGAAATAGGTATGATGGGTGGGTAGTAATCTGGGGGTCAGTGTGTTCGAGTGATAACCACAAGAATCCAACTCTTCTACTGCGTTGCAAGGCGATGCGTTGAAAGAGGAATAATCGATCCGGCCCACCACACATTTGGTAGGCAAGCGCACCCGCCGCCAAGAACCGAACAAACCTCACCCTATAAACCCGGGTACTCCTGCTAAGTCACCAAACATATCAAACTACTTGAGGTGGCTCTCGACTAGCAATCCGAAGGTCGCGGGTTCAAATAAATTTTATTAAAATTAATTTGCACTATTTTTCAATTAGTGTTTGGTGACTATATCTGAATAACCAGGTACTCTCCCATCTTCCTCCTCGTCATCTCCTTCGAGGTCTCCTTTGAGGATGCCATAGTCTCACTGGCTCCAGACGGGAGCGGTTAGGACTGTATGACTCTGGTGCGGTATTCACACAAGTTTTTATTTGTAAAAAATGAAAACTTAAATATTGACAATATTATATTCAGATATCATATTTCCTACAAAAAGCCACAGCTATACTAGAAGTTGAATAAAGTATTTTTAGCACACAAATGGCAGAAGTAGAACTAACACGTGCAGTTTATAGTAATACCAACTAAAAGATAAGATAAAACACTTCAATATATTTTATTTAAATTTTGATAATTCCTTCATGTTTCATATTAGTGTTTAATAAAAAAATACAAATCATATCACACTACATCTTAACTTAAAAGCAGCTATGTTTTTATACACAAAAAGGTTTATTTGTATATTCTCTGTATGAAAACTAATTTCGTTAAAAAAATAATACTGTATTGAAAATGTGATCAGACCAGAACTTCGTTGTTAAGACTATGCACCTGCGGACTGCCGGGATGTGACAACACCCTGATTATAATACATTTAACCCATATAATAATTATAATTTTATTTGTTTTGTCTTTGATAATCAACGGCTATGGAATTCTGCGTCTTGCCACCGCGATACTATTGATTACTAAACACGACGAAATATTTCAAAACGACTTATTAACGATTCCAGAATGTACTTTATTCATAATTGTTTTAAAAATTTATCTGTTTCTTTAGACAATTTTTTTTTAAAAGTGCTTATAAAATACGTTTTATTACTTATCCACTGGAGCCATTTCTGCCATATTTTGCCAATATTGTGCAATATCTTAGTTTTACCTCTAGGTACACAATAGAGTGGGTACTTATGGAATCTAAAAATACCGGATTATTGATTAAATCTAGGTGGATTCGTTAGCTTTAAACCGCATTTAGTAGTTTATATGGTTTCTATGTTAATGTTTTTGGGGGATGATTATACCGGTACAATTGACCCCCTTTTACAACTAAACTCCAGTTTCTGTGAGTACAGCTCCCAAGTTTTATAAGCTCAAGTGCATGTCCGTCCGTAACACTTAGTCAATGTACTTATTTGTTCGTTGTCCTCTCTTTCCTAATGTGAAGGTGCTATTTTAATTTTAATCAATATATATACATGTTATTTGGAGGAAAGTTTTATCTCAATCATAAAAAAAAAACTTTTTCTCTTTATTTTTTTATTGAGATTAAAGCAAACTGTCATATTAACATTAATTTGTTTTGTTATTTTATTACATTAAATAGTTACGGTTCGTGATAAAACTGATTTACTTGAGGCCAGATAGTGTATTACGTTAAACATAATTGAAATTTTGAAAAGTAATTTTTTCAACTAATTAAAAAATATTATTTTTCTCGTCATTCCGTAAAAGCTGCAATGACCCTGGGGTCGGGATCATTGCAGCTTTTCACTCGATCGGTTTATGAGTATATAGCTTAATTTATATGAGATTAAAAAAATAAGAATTTGGTAGACAACTAGTTTTCTGCCGTTGATTATGAGTATTTTTATCGTAAGCCTAAGTTTTTATCGCAAGACGTAGAAAATGCTTAAAGTCAAATTGGTTCAATTGGCCCCATATAATATTCATTGGGCCACTGTGAAAACAACTTCACATAAAATAAAATCGAACAAATTGATTAAATATAATTGCATTTTTAACCACCTTGTAGCTGTTTTTTTAGTTTATGCTTTATAGAAAAATGCCGTCTTCCGGTCATATTGTTTTATAATATTAAATATGAGATGATTTTAAAAGAATCATCTTTAGAGCTATTCGAAACATTCGCAAAAATCAAATGCATAAAAAAATCATAACTTAGAAGGGGTACACTGTTGCGTTTGCTCAGCTACTACGTGGCGGGCCGGATCGAAAGAGACTGGTTGAGGGATACCTTTTGGCCATAAAAATCTAAAATGGCGGCAAAAGGAATAATATTATATGGTATATTTTGAACTTCTTACCACCTCTCCTGATTACGCTTCGTGACTTAGTAGGGGTGGCCGGGTTCTTGATTATAATGGGTAATTATTTAAAATGGGTAATCAATGGATGATTGAACGCGGTTGGAGATAACAAAAAACTGTCCAAAGAAGCGAAACTCCACAATGGAGTGCTGGTACCTACCCTAATATATGGAAGTGAGGCATGGAACTGGCAGAAGAAGGCTGAAAGTAGACTGAATACTGTAGAAATGAGATCCCTGAGGCATATGTACGGTAAAATCATGTATGACGAAATCTATTCTACAGGTATTTTATTAGAGCCTGTTAAAAGGAGCTAGCAGCATTGTTCCCCGGTGCACCGTGCACGTGCTTGATACTCGACGGACACGAGCGGAACGCACGTTCACAATAAAGTTGATGTTGTCTTTATGAGAACGGGTCGTTTTTCCAACTCGTTTTTCGTTTTGTAAGTCTCCATATTCAAATTCGGCGGTATGATTTTTTTATGTGACACCTCTCACTAGAGCGCCCCTGTCTTTACACTCTAAATACAGAGAAACTATGTCGCCAACCGGTTGGGCAGCGTTATGAGGCGGGTTAAGGTAGGGGCTGTAGGAATGAATTTATTAATGCTGGTCTTAAAGAGGCGCGAATTATATGGAGGAGGAAAAACAGATGCTGATAGCTCGTTCCACATGCGAGCCGACTTACGGTAAAATGAGTCGGAGAAACGACCCGTTCGTATATAGATAACATCAACTTTACTGTGAACCTGTGTTCCGCTCGTGTCTGTCGAGTATCAAGCACGTGCACAGTGCACCGGGGATCAATGCTGCTAGCTCCTTTTAACAGGCCCTTATAAAATACCTGTAGAATAGACACAGCATACGCACATTTCGCCATACATGATTTTACCGCACATATGCCTCAGGAATCTCATGTATACAGTATTCTATCTACTTTCAGCCTTCTTCTGCCAATTCCATGCCTCACTTCCATATATTAGGGTAGGTACCAGCACTCCATTGTGGACTGCTAGCTTCGCTTCTTTGGACAGTTTTTAGTTAGCTCTAACCGCGTCCAATCATCCATTAATTACCCATTATAACCAAGAACCCGGCCTCCCCTACTAAGTCACGAAGCGTAATCAGGAGAGATGGTAAAAGATAGAGGTTCAAAATTTCCTACATAACATTATTCCTTTTGCCGCCATTTTGGATTTTTATGGTCGAAAGGTATCCCTCAACCAGTTTCTTTCGATCCGGCCCGCCACGCAGTAGATGGGCAAACGCATCCGCCGCCAGGACCTAGACAAACCTCACCCTATGAACCCGTGTACCCCTGCTAAGTTATGATTTTTTTATGGATTTGTTTTTGCGAAATTTTCGTTTCAATCTAAATATGCATACATTTCTTACAAACAATTCAAGCAACACACGTCATTTTGATTTGAAACGGTACCATTTCACAGTCATTTCATGCGATATTCGACTCTAGAGACTAATACTTTGAGTTCAATATCACAAAAGATTACGGAATCACATAAAACCTTGTGATGAACAGTCCACCGATTGCCCCTTGATTGGTTCATTTAGTAAAACCATATATAGGGACACAGATCAACTTTGTCTAATAACTTCTTACCTGGATCAACATACTACGGGAATAGATCAATATATATGAGATCAACATAAGTATGCCAATTTGGGTAGATCAACATAAATTATGCATCCGATTTCCATACAAATTTTGAAAATTTTATTAACAGTATATCAAATGGTTTTTCTGGCAAACTGGCAACATTGATAATTATTGTACCACTGTTGTCAATTCATTCAGATGTATTCCATAATAGCCAAGTTATATGGTGTTAAAGGTGGATCAACTTAGTCTAACAACTTCTTACTGGATCAACATAATACGGGAAGAGGACAATATATATATATATATATATATTAATAATTATATCATATTTTTATTAAGTAAGAGCATTTTGGTTTTGCTCATTGATCTTGAGGGCAAACAGTTTTTTCTTGAATATACTTATTTTATTTAGAGTTGTCAGGCTATCAGGAAGGAGATTATACATGTGTACACCCTCATGGCCTATGTTTCTTTTACCACACTCTGTCTTTGCTGAATTTGTGTATAATTTATTATGTTGTCTTGTGTGGTGGTCATGTACTTGTGATGTTTTCATAAATGAAGTATTTGTGTGTATGAGGCCATTTTGTATTTTGTGAATTAATAGGCATATGTTGTATTCGTACAGTTTTCTAATTTTAAGTAAGTTAGTTTCTTGGTATACTCTTTTGGTGGGGGTATCTGGTCTATAGTTAAAAAGTTTTTTTTATATCTTTATTTTGTATTATTTGAATTTCGTTTAGATATGTGATGTTTGTGTTTCCCCATATTTCTATGAGATAATTTAGATGGGATTGAATTAAACTAAAGTATAATCCCCTCTTTACTTGTATTGGTAGAAGATGGGCTATTCTACCAAATACACCAATTAGTGGGATAATTTTTTCTTTTACTTTTTGTATGTGGTGTTTAAAAGATAAGTGTTTATCGATATGAAGTCCCAGGTATTTTTCACTATCTGAAATTTGTAGGTTTTTTCCTTCTATTTGCAAAGATTTATGAGACGGCGTTTTTCTTTTTTGTGAACTTAAGATCATGTAATTTGTTTTTTTAGTGTTAATAGTTAATATATTTTTAATTAGCCAGTTAATTAATTTATTAAGATCCAGTTGGGCTTTTTCAAGTAAGTTTTCTAAGTTTTTACCAAAGTAAAATATAGCAGTATCATCCGCGTATAAAAAAATTTCCCCATTTAAGTTTAACTGACAGATATCGTTAATATATATTTGAAACAAGAGAGGCCCTAATATGGATCCTTGAGGAACACCATAATTTATATTATTGTGTTGACTGTTTTTGTTATCTAAGCTGACATATTGCATTCTGTTATTTAAATACGATTTAATGAGTTGGAGAGCAGGGAATTTTTTTTAGTAGTATCACATGACTCACGGTATCGAATGCTTTTTGGAGATCTACGAGGATTGCTATAGCGTAATTTCCATTGTCTATGCTGGTTCTTAGTTTGTTTATTAGATCATTAGTTGCCGAAAGAGTATTTGATTTTTTTCTGAAACCGTATTGTTTATTATATAGCAGTGATTTGTTTAGTAGAAATTTGTTTAATCTTTCATAAATTACATGTTCGAAAATTTTTGATAGAATTGGTAAAATTGAGATTGGCCGATAATTTGACGTATCCGTTTTTGATCCAGATTTGTATATTGGTATTACCTTCGCAATTTTAAAGCAATCTGGAAAAGTCCCCTCTGTAATGCATTGGTTAATTAATTTTGAAATAGGGGGAGCCAATAGTTCGGACAGATTGAGTATTGTTTTACATTTTATTGTGTCATAGCCAGCACTTGCATTTGGTTTAAGTGATTTAATAATTCTGTTTATTTCAACCTCCGTGGTAGGTTGAAGATATAGTGATTGATTACTATTATGTTCTAACGTTATTTCGTTAGCTGTATTGTGTGCGGGCTTATTTTTTATGTTATCAGCTAATGAGGACCCAATGTTGCAAAAGTAGTCGTTAAAATGTTTACATATATCATCTTTATTTGAGATTATTTCATTATTGATTATTATCTTGTTACAAGATTTGTTGAGAGTTTTTGACTTGTTTGTTAGTATGGTATTAATTAGATTCCATGTTTTCTTTGAATCATTTTCGTAATTTTTAAAGAGGGTGGTGTAGTGTTTTTGTTTTAAAGTTTTTTTTTTTTTAGTAATATTATTACGTATATTTATGAATTCTGTTTTTAATGGTACGCTTCCCGGTTGTTTTTTTAGTTTAAGGTGTAATTTATTTATTTTATTAATTAGTTTTAAAAGGTCTTTGGTTATCCAATCCGGGTGACATTTATTTTTTGTTTTTCTTTGTGTACTATTGGAGTTTATTTTATTTTTGAGGTAGTTTACAAAGTTGTTAAAATTTGATATCGAATCCCCATTTACGTTGAAGTGAAAGGGATTCTGAAGTATATCCTTTTTTAGGTTATCTAAGTTAATACGTTTATATTCATACGAAGACGTTTTGGATGAAGTGTTACTGTATGTGTGAAGGACATCCAGGAGTAGTATATTATGATCGGATATTGCATTATCGCAGTTTGTTAGTGAGTACGAAAGTGTGATGTCGGAAAGTACATGATCTATGATTGTGTTAGTATTATCTGTAATGCGTGTCGCGTGTTTGTTGTTTATTTTGTTCAGGATGCTATAATTATTTAATCTAATTGTGTCTGTGTACTTACGTGTTTGAGTATTTGGATTTTATCATGGATCTTTATCCTGCACTTCTAGCCAACTCCTAGGACAATATTATACATTTTGCTATGTAAAAAAAGTTCAATAGATTTCATATACGTACGCACAACTTCATTTTCCCCCTTTTAATAGAAAAATATTTATTTCTTAGTTGTAAACTGTTCTAAGTCTCGACACGGCGCATTTTTTACATTTTTCGGGGACACACCGCCTAGCAGAGACCTACATGGCACAAAGCATGCGTTACGGTTACTACGCTGTCTCGCAAGCCTACTTCGGGAACACACCGCCTAGCAGAGACCTACATGGCACAAAGCATGCGTTACGGTTACGACGCTGTCTCACAAGCCTATTTCGGGCACACACCGCCTAGCAGAGACCTACATGGTACAAAGCATGCGTTACGGTTACTACGCTGTCTCACAAGCCTACTTCGGGCACACACCGCCTAGCAGAGACCTACATGGCACAAAGCATGCGTTACGGTTACTACGCTGTCTCACAAGCCAATTTCGGGAACACACCGCCTAGCAGAGACCTACATGGCACAAAGCATGCGTTACGGTTACTAAGCTGTCTCACAAGCCTACTTCGGGCACACACCGCCTAGCAGAGACCTACATGGTACAAAGCATGCGTTACGGTTACAACGCTGTCTCACAAGCCTACTTCGGGCACACACCGCCTAGCAGAGACCTACATGGCTCAAAGCATGCGTTACGGTTACTACGCTGTCTCACAAGCCTACTTCGGGCACACACCGCCTAGCAGAGACCTACATGGTACAAAGCATGCGTTACGGTTACTACGCTGTCTCACAAGCCTACTTCGGGCACACACCGCCTAGCAGAGACCTACATGGCACAAAGCATGCGTTGCGGTTACTACGCTGTCTCACAAGCCTTCTTCGGGCACACACCGCCTAGCAGAGACCTACATGGCACAAAGCATGCGTTACGGTTACTACGCTGTCTCACAAGCCTACTTCGGGCACACACCGCCTAGCAGAGACCTACATGGCACAAAGCATGCGTTACGGTTACTACGCTGTCTCACAAGCCTACTTCGGGCACACACCGCCTAGCAGAGACCTACATGGCACAAAGCATGCGTTACGGTTACTACGCTGTCTCACAAGCCTACTTCGGGCACACACCGCCCAGCAGAGACCTACATGGCACAAGGCATGCGTTACGGTTACTACGCTGTCGACAAGCCTATTTCGGGAACACACCGCCTAGCAGAGACCTACATGGCACAAAGCATGCGTTACGGTTACTACGCTGTCTCACAAGCCTACTTCGGGCACACACCGCCTAGCAGAGACCTACATGGCACAAAGCATGCGTTACGGTTACTACGCTGTCTCACAAGCCTATTTCGGGCACACACCGCCTAGCAGAGACCTACATGGCACAAGGCATGCGTTACGGTTACTACGCTGTCTCTCAAGCCTATTTCGGGCACACACCGCCTAGCAGAGACCTAAATGGCACAAGGCATGCGTTACGGTTACTACGCTGTCTCACAAGCCTACTTCGGGCACACACCGCCTAGCAGAGACCTACATGGCACAAAGCATGCGTTACGGTTACTACGCTGTCTCACAAGCCTACTTCGGCCACACACTGCTTAACAGAGTCACGTCTACATGGCACAAGGCATGCGTTACCTTTACAACTCTTTCTCATACGCCTACTTCGGGCACACACCGCCTAGCAGAGACCTACATGGCACAAAGCATGCGTTACGGTTACTACGCTGTCTCACAAGCCTACTTCGGCCACACACTGCTTAACAGAGTCACGTCTACATGGCACAAGGCATGCGTTACCGTTACAACTCTTTCTCATACGCCTACTTCGGGCACACACCGCCTAGCAGAGACCTTTTTTTTTTTTTTTTTTATAGTGAATACCTCACAAGAGTCCCAACTGCTCCCGTCTGGAGCCAGTGAGACTATGGCATCCCCAATTGGGGGATGTTGTGAGGCTGAAGGTAAGTGGGGAAGGGAAAGAGGAAGGTGGGGAAGTACCTGGCTATTCAGATCTAGTCACTAAACACGGCTTAAGCCATTTTTTTTTTTTTTTTTTTTTTTTTCTTTATTCATGAAATATTAATGTGTACAGTTTTTACATGCTTTTCGACTACCACACTAGACACATGCCCGTATTATGGTGGTCGAAATTTATATACATAGGTTTATATAATTATATAACGCACTAATTTATTAATGAACTCACCTGTGGGGAGAGCTACGTGCTTTTTGAATGCGGTAGATAAAAAATTAGATTTATTTTTTGTGTCCTATAGCGCATTTGCAAGATTTTTGGCATTGCATATACACTGCATAAATGGTACAATTATAACGTCTTAGGCTTTATTACCTGTAATTGTTATAAATAAATGTACAAATTATATATATAAATAAATAAATAAATAAATAAATAAATAAATGTAATATTTGATAACTTGTTAATCTAAGTATTTTTTTTCTTACATGCAATGTATGTGTATAATAGGTAACATTTTTACTGGTTCCCAGTTCAGTAGATTGCTCAAGTGTACATCAACCGTATTTTAAACTGTTGATATTAATGAGATAAAATGAACATAATCAGCAAATAAATAGGTTACTTTACTTGTTAAAATAATGAAAATAAAGTAGAAATTATGAAATTATGAAAATGAACTTGTTGAAATAATGAAAATAAAGATTAATTAATTAATTATTAAACTTTTTTCTTTACAGAATTGAATGAAAAACAAAAATGACTAATAAAGAAAATGAGCTTAATTTAATGATGGCAGGCATTCCTTGAAAAAGTTCCTTCCCTTTATAAATAACCAATTTTGAACACTTATGACATACAAATTGTGAGTTTTTGATTTTCTGATATCAATACTCAGCGAGTTGAATATTTTGGGAGCAATATAAGAAAACTGCCGCTGGGCGAAAGCTGTTTTCGTTTGGGGAATTTTACATTTTAGGTGTGACGAGTAACGGGTGTTAATTTTTTGTTGTGTTTTATTCACCAAGTCATTTTTCCGTATGTATATGAGAATGGTCTTAACATATAATTGTCGAATATCTAATATTCTGAGTTTTCTAAAAAGTGGTTCTGATGGGTTTGTTGGCTTACATTTGAATATTATCCTTAGTAACAGTTTTTGAATTAAAACCATGGGATGAAGAATCGTTTTTGCACAACCTCCCCATCCTACTATACCATATGTAGTAATTGATTGAAAAAGTGCAAAGTATACACATCTAAGTGTTTGTAGGTTAAGGATAGATCTGAGAGAGTAGAAAATGTAGCATAATTTGCGAAGCCTTTTTGTTGTAGAATTTATATGGGCCTCCCATCGCAGTTGATTGTCTATAATGACCCCCAAGTACTTAATTTCGTTTGATATTATGAGGTTATCGCATGAACAATTTTTGTGAGGTGATGTAGCCATGTTGAAGTTCTGTGAACATGAATGTATGGTAAGTTTATGATAGTTTTGAGGGAGATTATGTTTGCGTATGGAAAAAAGTAAGTATTTAGTTTTCTCAATATTTAGAGTGAGGAGGTTGGAATCTAACCAGTGTTTTATTTCATTTATACCATGATTTGCTTTTTCAAATGCTGAATTCAAATTTTCATCTGCAAATATGATAACCGTATCATCGGCAAAAGATATTATAGTACCACCAGTATCCAAATTGCATAACGAGTTAATGTATATTAGAAACAGAAGTGGGCCCAACACACTGCCTTGGGGCACGCCATATGTGATTGGCAAACTTGTACTTCTATACTCTTTAGCGGAGTTAATAATAGTTGACTGGGACCTATTTGTTAGATAGCTCTCAAACCATTTAAGAGGAACACCTTTTATTCCTATCTGTGAGAGTTTTTTCAAAAGTATGCGGTGAGATACAGTGTCAAAGGCTTTAGCCAGATCCAAGAATACAGCGAGGGGCTTGCGACTTTTATCGAGGTTATCAGAAATTAATTTAGTAAAAGCTGCAATTGCATCTGATGCACTAAGATCTTTGCGGAAGCCGTATTGGTTTTTTGACAGGATTTTATTTTCTTCGAGAAACTTGTAGAGCCTTTGTTTTACTGTTTTTTCGATTATTTTAGAGATTGGACTCAGTAGAGATATTGGTCTATAGTTATTGACGATTGATCTGTCCCCTGATTTAAAGATAGGAATAATTGTTGAATGTTTTAGAGTGTTTGGGAAAAGGCCAGTTCGAAAACTTAGATTTGTGATGTATACAAGGGGCTTAGCAATGATTGGTTTAAGGTGTTTAATTAGTTTAGTGGATATATTGTCAACTCCCGTGGAGTGTGTATTTTTGAGTGAATTGATGATTTCAGTGATTTCTTGTTCTGTTGTTAGTGTGAGAATGAAAGGGTCATAACTCAGATTATCGAGAAAGATAGTATTTGCAAGATTATTTTCAGACTTGCTATTTCTTTTTAAAATATTATTTGCTAGATCCGATCCGATTGTAGAGAAGAATTGGTTGAAGTGATTTGCGATTGTTTCTGAATTTTCAGTTGCATTTAGTGTTTTATTTGTGATGGTTATTTTATTTATGGGTGTGGTAATTTTGTCGGTGTAGCATATTTCTTTGACAATGTTCCAGATTTTTTTATTATCATTCGCAGCTTCCTCTATCTGTTTCCTATAATAATCTTCTCTGGAGGTACAGGTTATTTTTTTTTATAGAATAAGAGAGATTCGTAATCAGTGGGGTTATTTTTACAATATTTATGAAGTTTATCACGTTTGCGGATACAGTGTAAGATACCAGTAGTTATCCAAGGTTTTAGTTTAATTGTACGACTACTTTGATTGTTGTGTGTGTGGGATGTGGCATTTTTCAGATGCTTATGTAGGATGTTGATGAGAGATTCACACGCTAAGTTTGGATCGCTAATTTTGTAGAAATTTGACCAGTTTTCATTGGAAACCAGTTTGAAGAGAGTGTCATAAGAAATTTTCTTTAGTTGTATAGTGGATGCTGGTAATTTTTGAATTTTATGAGAAATGGAGGTGATAGTAGCGTAGTGATCTGTCACAGTGCACTGATATATGAGAGATTTGATATTTAGCTTACATTTGACAAAGGCGTGGTCTATGCAACTGGCGGATAACTCTGAGACACGAGTAGGGGCTGTAATAGCTGGGATAAATCCTTGAAGAGTTAATAAATTTATGTAGTCGTTTGCTTGGGGATGCATTGTATTTATAATATTAATATTTAGGTCACCAATAATTAGAACATTTTCATGATTTCTAATACATGCCAGAAACTGATTAAGCGAGTTTAAAAATGGTGTTATATTGGAAGTGCTCGGTGATCGGTATATAGTTAGAACAGTAACGCTATTTTCTATTTCAAGTTTAAGACAATTTGAGTGAGTTATTGTGATTTCCTTTATAGAGTATTGTATATGATTTTTTATGTATATAATAACGCCATCATTTTGTAATTGGTTATTCTGAGTACTGTATTGATTATAGTTTTTTATGTTTTTAGGAATATAGTTATCTCTGATCCAGCATTCGCTCAGAATAATCAAGTCAAAGTCTGAGTCAAGTTCTGTAAGTAGTATCATTAGTTCATTGAAATTTTTGTTCATGCTTCTGATATTCATGGAAAATATTTTTAGGTTGGATTTATTTAGGGTTTTTTGAACTTCTACAGAACTACTTGTTTCGATACATGGAATCTGCGACAAATTGTCTAAAATATTATTTATATTATCTTCCATTTTTTAAATTGGTGTAGGGTGTTGGTAGCTAAACTTTGGATGAAGACTAGAAGCTGAATAAAACTTGGCGAGCAATTTAGAAAACAAGTTGTATGTAGAGTTTTTACTGTTGGCAATGTTAGAAAATAATGTTGATGTTTCAAAGCAATAGAAATAGGAATAGTATCTTTTACCGGATTCTTGATTCTGACACTAGTACAATATATGTGATACCTCAAAACAAGTACAATAAAAAAATAATAATACGATACAATAAAAGTTTTACACATGATAATTTTAGAACTATAGTTGTGATGAATTTGGTGAGAGTAGTGCCGGTATCTCCGCATTTGAAACAAGAATTGCAGGTGTTCCGATATCTCTACGTACGTAGATCTGCCCTGATTTGATCCATGAATACTTAAAAAAATTTTCCTTTGTAGCTTTGCGGGCCAGGTACCACAAGTGGTTAGCACGAAATGTCAGGTGTTCCGCAACGTAGACTGGTGAGCTTGGTCCGGCAATCCCTAAGTTCAGAGTGTTGAGCTTCTCCTCGGGACTGGATGCTTGTTTGTGGAAGGCTTTTATATCCGATAGTAATTGTTCTCGATCGCGATTCGAGGTCAGTTTAAAAACAATAGGTCCATTTTTGTGTTTTTGTGTCCTGTAGGACGCTTCAATGTTTGAAGTATTTACTTTTGATTGAATACATTTGGAGCAACGTTTCAATTCTGAATGGTGGTCTTACACCAGGGCGATACTGGTAGTATCTTCCACTCTGGAACGTGCCGCAAATATACTATATATTATTTTAATTAATTAATTGTGAAATAACACAAATTAATCAAATAAAATTTATTTGCGCACGCCGGGTTCGAACCCGCGACCTTCGGAATGGCAGTCCAATGCGTTACCACTGGACTATGCCGGCCGTCAAAGACCTAGATGGCACAAAGCATGCGTTACGGTTACTACGCTGTCTCACAAGCCTACTTCGGGCACACACCGCCTAGCAGAGACCTACATGGCACAAAGCATGCGTTACGGTTACTACGCTGTCTCACAAGCCTACTTCGGGCACACACCGCCTAGCAGAGACCTAAATGGCACAAAGCATGCGTTGCGGTTACTACGCTGTCTCACAAGCCTACTTCGGGCACACACCGCCTAGCAGAGACCTACATGGCACAAGGCATGCGTTACGGTTACTACGCTGTCTCACAAGCCTATTTCGGGCACACACCGCCTAGCAGAGACCTACATGGCACAAGGCATGCGTTACCGTTACAACTCTTTCTCATACGCCTACTTCGGGCACACACCGCCTAGCAGAGACCTACATGGCACAAAGCATGCGTTACGGTTACTACGCTGTCTCACAAGCCTACTTCGGCCACACACTGCTTAACAGAGTCACGTCTACATGGCACAAGGCATGCGTTACCGTTACAACTCTTTCTCATACGCCTACTTCGGGCACACACCGCCTAGCAGAGACCTACATGGCACAAAGCATGCGTTACGGTTACTACGCTGTCTCACAAGCCTACTTCGGGCACACACCGCCTAGCAGAGAACTACATGGCACAAGGCATGCGTTACGGTTACTACGCTGTCGACAAGCCTATTTCGGGAACACACCGCCTAGCAGAGACCTACATGGCACAAAGCATGCGTTACGGTTACTACGCTGTCTCACAAGCCTACTTCGGGCACACATCGCCTAGCAGAGACCTACATGGCACAAGGCATGCGTTACGGTTACTACGCTGTCTCACAAGCCTATTTCGGGCACACACCGCCTAGCAGAGACCTACATGGCACAAGGCATGCGTTACCGTTACAACTCTTTCTCATACGCCTACTTCGGGCACACACCGCCTAGCAGAGACCTACATGGCACAAAGCATGCGTTACGGTTACTACGCTGTCTCACAAGCCTACTTCGGCCACACACTGCTTAACAGAGTCACGTCTACATGGCACAAGGCATGCGTTACCGTTACAACTCTTTCTCATACGCCTACTTCGGGCACACACCGCCTAGCAGAGACCTACATGGCACAAAGCATGCGTTACGGTTACTACGCTGTCTCACAAGCCTACTTCGGGCACATACCGCCTAGCAGAGAACTACATGGCACAAGGCATACGTTACGGTTACTACGCTGTCGACAAGCCTATTTCGGGAACACACCGCCTAGCAGAGACCTACATGGCACAAAGCATGCGTTACGGTTACTACGCTGTCTCACAAGCCTACTTCGGGCACACATCGCCTAGCAGAGACCTACATGGCACAAGGCATGCGTTACGGTTACAACGCTGTCTCACAAGCCTATTTCGGGCACACACCGCCTAGCAGAGACCTACATGGCACAAGGCATGCGTTACGGTTACTACGCTGTCTCACAAGCCTATTTCGGGCACACACCGCCTAGCAGAGACCTACATGGCACAAGGCATGCGTTGCGGTTTCTACGCTGTCTCACAAGCCTACTTCGGGCACACACCGCCTAGCAGAGACCTACATGGCACAAAGCATGCGTTACGGTTACTACGCTGTCTCACAAGCCTACTTCGGCCACACACTGCTTAACAGAGTCACGTCTACATGGCACAAGGCATGCGTTACCGTTACAACTCTTTCTCATACGCCTACTTCGGGCACACACCGCCTAGCAGAGACCTACATGGCACAAAGCATGCGTTACGGTTACTACGCTGTCTCACAAGCCTACTTCGGCCACACACTGCTTAACAGAGACACGTCTACATGGCACAAAGCATGCGTTACGGTTACGACGCTGTCTCATACGCCTGCTTCAGGCACACACCGCCTCGCAGAGACATGTCTATATGGCACAAGGCATGCGTTACGGTTACGGCCCTGTCTCATACGCCTGCTTCGGGCACACACCACCTAGCAGAGACACGTCTAGATGGCGTAAGGCATGCGTTACTACCCTGTCTCAAACACCTGCTTTGATAAATTTTTTTTTTTTTTAATTATTTAATAAATGTTTACAAGTTACATTTTTAGACATTTTTTTTAACTACCATACTAGGCGAATGCCCGTGTTGTGGTTGATTTGTTATAGCCCTTTTTAGGGCTTTTACATAATATGAGCAGTAAAAATTAAATAGTAAATATTTATTATAAATAATTAAACTTTTATTTCATTTAATCTTTTATGATAGTGATAAATTAAAGATTTCCACTGAATCGATTTAATCGTTTCCCTCCATTAGTATTGTGAGCAACCAGGAATAAATATGGAAGTTAGTGTCAGAATTTCTGCATTGAAATAAATCCCGATTTCTCGTTTCACGTAGTGAAATCCCGAAACTTATCAATTCAAGCAATTCTGCATTATCAAATACATCATTTAGGATTTTACAATGAAATCTAAGTCGGTGAAAATCTCTCTGTCCGACAATTTAAGCATATTCATTAAATTTAAAAGAGTTTTGTTGTAATTAAAGGTCACTGGACTTTTTATTCGAGAAAAACTGACTATTCTATGTATTGAGATATTTAAGTGAAGTCTGTTTTCATTGCACCAATTTAAAATTTATATATAAATAATTGAATACACTTAACAGAAACCTTGCGAAGCTACCCTCCCGTGATGACATTCAACAAGACGTGCACGAGACCCTTTAGCATGCCACCGCCGGTGCCCGGCGCCGAACCCTTCGAAGTGCCCGTGGGCATGACCGTCACTATCCCCAACTACGCCACCCAGATGGACTCGCACTACTTCGCGGACCCTGAGACCTTTGACCCCGAGAGGTTTGCGGAGGACGCCAGACAGGGCATTCCGAAGTTTGCTTTCATGCCTTTCGGGGAAGGCCCGAGAATTTGTGTTGGTAAGAAGAAGATACTACTACTAATAAATCCAAACGAAACATGAAACAGAACAAGACACTGAAAAATAAATATATATTTAGGGAATCGAAACCAGGTTCTCTGTCTTACCGGGCAACAACCACATGACAATTCGGACATTTTTTTCCAATTCAGAATTAACAATATTATCTTGCAACTATTTTTTCCCATATTTTAGGCAGCTATCTTTTTGAATGATTAAGAAGTTCGAAAGAATTGGTTTGTAACCGATATTTATTTATTCACTTTTTGTAAAAAGTCTAAATGAATATTAACAACTTTTCTTAAATAATTCCTGAAGGTTATATCCGATCGACAAAAATGACAGTTTGTTCAGTTTGACGAATTCGTTCCCGCCTCTCTGGTTGATAAAATGCAGTGGTCCCGTTCCCGTTCCCGCGACACTGATGCACACAGTACACGCCAAAGAGACCACTTACTAGTTCTCCCCAGACAAAACAAACCGCTGTACTTCAGGGTAGTTACTGCCATTCATAATTAAAACTCTGGAATGTAATTCAAATGCCAGCAATGAGCAGTGCTTCAAGAAACGCTGCAGCGAATGGTTGCCGACTGCACAGTCAAGCGCACTAAGAGCGTCATAATTAATAGAATTTACAATGAAGGGCATATCTATGCACTTGTGTTTGTGATTACATTATCTCATTTTCATTTTAATTATCTTTAAATAGTCTAAAACAAAGTCGCTGTTTGCACCTGTCTGTTTGTGTCCTTAGTTCTTCTCGACTACGCGACGGATTATGATAACCTAACCACTCCTTATCTAACATATAATAATCCAACCTAACCTAACCTAACCTATCCTAATCTATATAATAATCCAACATAACCTAATCTAACCTGTAATAACCTATAATAACCCAACCTTACCTAAAATGAAAACGTTTTATTTTTAAAAAATCGTAGTAAACCTTTAAATATTAAGAAACTAAATTCATTTGGTTTGGTATCAAAGTTGATCGCCTAACAATTAACGGGTGCGTGTCTAGCGATCTCGAAAAATTGTCTATTATGCCGATTATGCCTTTCATATTTCCTACACTGCCACTACACAAACAAACGCGAACTATGCGAGAACTCGGTGTGTCAAAATGGTGTGTCGTACGGAAAATTTTCTCGTAAATTATTATTTACGTAAATAATATTAAATATCAATATTTTTCAAAATCCTAAATGCAAAAAGTTGTTGTTTATTGTCATTAAGATGAATCAAATGATTGTTTATTTTTAAATGCGTGTTAAAAACGGTAGTCGTAGGTAAATATTTACCTAATCTTTGAAAAGAAGTAATTAATCTATATATATATATTTATAGTGATTTGTTTTTGGGGTACTATGCCGTGATGCGCTACCTCCTTCTTTGGATCAAATTATTTTGGTCAAATTACACATCTGCCTTGATGACGGACACTGCAATGCTGTCCGAACGTTGGCTAAAGATGAAGGTAGCGCAACATGGCATAATACCCCAAAAACAAATCATTATTATACTTTTGGCCGTGAAAATCTCAAATCATACCTATATATATAGTACTTGAAATTTTTAGAATCATAGCAGCAAACACCCAAACAAAAAATGTAGTTTTGTAAACAGATGGTTGTGGTTATCAAAACAAAAACACAACTCTTTCAAACGCACTACTTAGATAAAGTTTAACTCACATTAATATAGAAATAGTGCATAACTATATAGAAAAGGGTCATACCCAAATGGAAGTAGACAGCTGCCATAGTTTAATTGAACGAAAACTTGAAAACAAGGAAATCTACTTCCCAACCGATTATGTGGGAGTATGCAGAGAAGCTAGAATTTCTCAACCCTTTATAATTCAGCATATAAGTTGCGGATTTTTTTTTGGATTATGAAGATGTTAATGTCTATAGTTCAATTCGTCCAAGACTTAGAAGAGGTGACCCAACAGTAGCAGATTTAAGATGTTAATGTCTATAGTTCAATTCGTCCAAGACTTAGAAGAGGTGACCCAACAGTAGCAGATTTAAGATGTTAATGTCTATAGTTCAATTCGTCCAAGACTTAGAAGAGGTGACCCAACAGTAGCAGATTTAAGATGTTAATGTCTATAGTTCAATTCGTCCAAGACTTAGAAGAGGTGACCCAACAGTAGCAGATTTAAGATGTTAATGTCTATAGTTCAATTCGTCCAAGACTTAGAAGAGGTGACCCAACAGTAGCAGATTTAAGATGTTAATGTCTATAGTTCAATTCGTCCAAGACTTAGAAGAGGTGACCCAACAGTAGCAGATTTAAGATGTTAATGTCTATAGTTCAATTCGTCCAAGACTTAGAAGAGGTGACCCAACAGTAGCAGATTTAAGATGTTAATGTCTATAGTTCAATTCGTCCAAGACTTAGAAGAGGTGACCCAACAGTAGCAGATTTAAGATGTTAATGTCTATAGTTCAATTCGTCCAAGACTTAGAAGAGGTGACCCAACAGTAGCAGATTTAAGATGTTAATGTCTATAGTTCAATTCGTCCAAGACTTAGAAGAGGTGACCCAACAGTAGCAGATTTAAGATGTTAATGTCTATAGTTCAATTCGTCCAAGACTTAGAAGAGGTGACCCAACAGTAGCAGATTTAAGATGTTAATGTCTATAGTTCAATTCGTCCAAGACTTAGAAGAGGTGACCCAACAGTAGCAGATTTAAGATGTTAATGTCTATAGTTCAATTCGTCCAAGACTTAGAAGAGGCGACCCAACAGTAGCAGATTTAAGATGTTAATGTCTTTAGTTCAATTCGTCCAAGACTTAGAAGAGGTGACCCAACAGTAGCAGATTTAAGATGTTAATGTCTATAGTTCAATTCGTCCAAGACTTAGAAGAGGTGACCCAACAGTAGCAAATTTAAGATGTTAATGTCTATAGTTCAATTCGTCCAAGACTTAGAAGAGGTGACCCAACAGTAGCAGATTTAAGATGTTAATGTCTATAGTTCAATTCGTCCAAGACTTAGAAGAGGTGACCCAACAGTAGCAGATTTAAGATGATTGCAATATTCGCCTGGTAGACTTCACTTATATGATTCGTGGAAGCCATTAATAAAGCCACCAGTTTCAACCTTAAACGATTACACTCAACCAGTACAGCTATAAGAGACATATAAAAATTAAACCAGAAAAATGAACAAAAAACACCTCCAGGATTTGAAAAGTGTCCTTCCGAAAAATTATTATTTTAAGTGTCAAAGAACATTGTTATTTTTTATATTATTTTATCATCAATCATTATTATTTGATTGGCCAAAGTCGTCTAATTTCTTAATTTTTTTGTTCATCTTGTTGTTGATTTATTTTATTTTCGTCACTTTAGTGTAAATATTCTGCTCTGGAAGTACTACTAGGTAGTAAATTTTACTTGCAAAATTCCATAAGTTTAATTTTTTTTTTTTAAGATTTTTTTTTCTTACTGTCCAAATAAAAAAAAATGAACAAAATATTCATTAGATACATGTTTTATTAAAATAAAAAAATCTGTCAAATTTTAAAATGGGAAGGTTTTTTCGCTTTCCTGTAAAAGTACATTTTTGCAGTTAGGTAATTTTGCGGTGGAAGCAACGGTATACAAAAAATATGCTGCTTCAAATCCACAAAGATCTATATAAGAAGTCACACCATGCCATGGTTCGTGTTGAGAGCAATAGGAAAAATACAAAGGGTCGCTTATGCACTCCATTATGCACACCAGTTTTACAAAACACTATTACACTTACACTGGAGTGGTGTGGTTTAATCAACTAACGACAGAGATGAGGTTAGAACTGGACTATACTAAATTTAAAAATAAAATAAATTTTACTACCTTAAATAATTTAGCTAATTATAATCACGATGACATCTCATTATATTATTTTATATGTTATTATATAAAAAACAAAAATCTCTTCACTTTATATATTTTTTTTTTTTTTTATTATTTTAATATACATCATATGGGTTACATTAATACATACATATTTTGCAAAATATAATATTAAGGTTCATAATTGGTCATGTATACCTTATCAGAAAAGAGGAGCTCTTGTGCCTGATAAGGGAGCCACGATTCTTACTTAGATTCATAATTCATAATGTGATATAATAATAATAATATATATTATAATAATAATATATATATATTTTTATTTTTGTTTAATATAAGTTTCATATGTTTTTATGATTTTTTTTTCTTCTACGTACATATGTATGGTAAGTTTTAATTTTAATTTTTTTCCCTCTACACACGAGTGTTAGACTCTAGTAAAGGTAAACATGTTTAATTATAGTTTGAAATATATGCTCTTATTATGTAAATATAAATAATTAAATTGTATTTTATAAAATAAATAAAAATCATAAAAAGCATATATATAGGTAGCAAGATTTTTCACGGATTGGCGCCGGTTGTATAATAAACTAGTGGATCCCGCAGTGATTCGCTATTTGCTAATGTCTTTTTCGGTTGTCCACGACTTTTTCACGGATTAGCGCCGATTGTATAATAAACTAGTGGATGCCGCAGTGATTCGCTATTTGCTAATGTCTTTCTCGGTTGTCCACGACTTTTTCACGGATTGGCGCCGGTTGTATAATAAACTAGTGGATCCCGCAGTGATTCCCTATTTGCTAATGTCTTTTTCGGTTGTCCACGACTTTTTCACGGATTGGCGCCGGTTGTATAATAAACTAGTGGATCCCGCAGTGATTCGCTATTTGCTAATGTCTTTCTCGGTTGTCCACGACTTTTTCACGGATTGGCGCCGGTTGTATAATAAACTAGTGGATCCCGCAGTGATTCCCTATTTGCTAATGTCTTTTTCGGTTGTCCACGACTTTTTCACGGATTGGCGCCGGTTGTATAATAAACTAGTGGATCCCGCAGTGATTCGCTATTTGCTAATGTCTTTCTCGGTTGTCCACGACTTTTTCACGGATTGGCGCCGGTTGTATAATAAACTAGTGGATCCCGCAGTGATTCGCTATTTGCTAATGTCTTTCTCGGTTGTCCACGACTTTTTCACGGATTGGCGCCGGTTGTATAATAAACTAGTGGATCCCGCAGTGATTCGCTATTTGCTAATGTCTTTCTCGGTTGTCCACAACTTTTTCTCCCATTCAAACCACTCTCCAA
The DNA here is from genome assembly GCA_026573805.1 of Hesperophylax magnus. NCBI lineage: Eukaryota > Metazoa > Arthropoda > Insecta > Trichoptera > Limnephilidae > Hesperophylax > Hesperophylax magnus. The sequence goes on along the minus strand of JAIUSX010000192.1, from coordinate 729,400 downwards.
ACACTCACTAAATTAGAACAAACTATGAAATTTTCAGCGATATCGGTCTACTACTTTTCGATTTTTGCGAGCACAAACATAAGAAGGCTGAATTTATATATATTAAGATATATTAGAGGAACTGATGAAAACCAGCAGCATCCCGGTAAAATGCCGGAATTTATAGTTGGGCAGTGACCTTTTTGTGAAAAATGTTACAATCTATTGTCTAAAAATGGTGGGATCAAGGCTCTACACCTGGGTTAATTCACATTATGAAAACAGGAGACAACCAAAACATATACCTGTGTTAAGACACATTGTGAAAACAGGAGTCAACCAAAACATATACCTGGGTTAAGACACATTGTGAAAACAGGAGACAACCAAAACATATACCTGGGTTAAGAAACATTGTGAAAACAGGAGACAACCAAAACATATACCTGGGTTAAGACACATTGTGAAAACAGGAGACAACCAAAACATATACCTGGATTAAGACACATTGTGAAAACAGGAGACAACCAAAACATATACCTGGATTAAGACACATTGTGAAAACAGGAGACAACCAAAACATATACCTGGGTTAACTCTGACAATAATGACTAAAACTCTAACCTACATATACACACCATTGACTTCAATCAATCATATGTACTTAATTATTTTTAAAAAACTTTCTCCGAATAAAAGAGCGAGATCTGATTTAATTTCACTAATATTTTAGAGTAAAATGTCGGAACTAATTGTCCAATCCTCTCTCCTTGCTATTCAAAATGTCATTTGAGGAAGGCAAAACTTCCCCGACGTTTGGAAACAAGCACTGCAACTTTACACCTATCTACAAAACCGCGGACAAAAATAATATTACCAATTACGGGTCCATCTCTAAACTCCCAATTGTCAGTAAGATCATGGAAAACATAGTTCTTGATCAACTTTTTCCAGCAGTATAAACAATAATATCAAAAATCAATACGGTTTTTTCAGAAAACGGTCGGTCGAAACCAATCTGCTGGAATTCACAGATTTTATATTAAATTCTATGGGTGGAAAAATCAAATAGACTCAATTTACACGGATTTTTCTAAAGCCTTTGATAAATTTAATATCGAACTGCTTATGAAGAAGCTGATAAAAATAGGTATTCAAGTTGGATCAAGTCGTATGTCACAAATAGAAGTAAAGCAGTTAGATATAAGGGTTTCTTTCCACGTTTCTATAAAATACCATCAGGAATTACACAAGGATCACAACTTAAAAACTCAAAATTCCAAATTTTTGCAGATGACAGTAAAATTTACAAAAAAGTCAATAACATCAACGACTGCTTTGAATTGCAAGAGGATATTAATAGGCTTGGAATATATTGTGCGAACAACCAACTGTTCCTTAACCTGGAAAAATGTAACAAAATATATTTCACCAAAAGCATTAACCCTCTAATATTCCAATACAAAATCAATAACCTAGAACTAAAAATATGTAGTGAATTAAGGACTTAGGTATAATAATGGACTCAGGTTTTTTTTCCGATCACATATAAATTTCATCTGAGACAGGGCCTACAAAATTCTAGGATTCATCATGAGAGTGACGAAACTATTCAGATCATCTCATGTAATTAAAATACTATATCTCGCTTTCGCTCAATATTAGAATTTGGATCAATAATGTGAATCCCAATATAAAGTTATTATTGAAAGGATAGAAGGAATTAAAAAAAATCTGCAAAAAAAAAAATATTTGTACTTTAAATCTTTCCGATCACCCAAACATTTAAAAGACTCATTAGCATTCCACAAACTATCAACATTAGAAGTTAGAAAAAATATATCGGACCAAAACTTTTTTTCAAAATTTTCCACAACGCTTTTGATAACGACTAACTTCTGGAAAATGTTCATTTCCATTGTCCAGTTCGAAATGCACAGTCAAACAAACAATTCCAGATCCAACACTCAAAAACCAACTACACACAATATTCATTTTTCAGAAGGACATGCACAACATAGGTACAATAATATATTTTCAGACGCTGGTGTTTTCTATGTGTCCTTAGTTCAGTTTACTAAATACATATTGGATAAAATTAAATCAAATTGTTAATTACGTACCCTCTCCCCCTGCTGGGTGGAAAATATTTTCTTATTTTCATTAAGTTGTTTTTATGTTTTCACTTTCAGTTTTTCTTTTTATTTATGTTTTTCTGCATGTAAGATGAATTTTACTTGAAAACTTTATTGGTTCACGCAAACATGTAAAATGTAATTATTTATATAAAAAGATAAAAATATTTATATGAAATTTATCAAAAGGAACCAGTTTACTGACAAGAATGGGGGTAAACTTGAAGATAGCACAAAATGCTCAGAGTACTCACGGCAACCCTCAGTAATCCGCTTAAATAAATAAATAAAATTTGTTCAGTGGAATGAAGCCTGCCCTGCGATGATTTGTTAATGTATTTAAGTTATGTATTGTTTCCCACAGGAATGCGTCTCGGCCTGACGAACGCCAAGACTTGCGTTTCAGCCATTATCAGGAACTTCGAGTTGAAGGTCGCTCCGAGAACCAAACCAAAGCCCCTGCCGATAGATCCCAACGTTTTCGCTACTAGAGCCGTTGGCAACATCTGGATCACCTTCCATAAACTATTCAAATAATGTATTGACCGGTCGGTGGCTGAGTTGACAGTTCATTTTTTCTTAATACCATGTAATATTATATCTTTTAATATCTACTTGCTTCCTAATCTGTAACCAAAACAAAAACTATTGTAAATGGAACTTAACTGGTTTATTTTATATTTACCATTAAATGTAAACATAATTTACATGCATCAATGTATGTTTCATGAATTAAATTAATTAATAAAAAATATTTACTAAATACTGTTATTGTAATACTATTATTTAGTAATGTAATATTTTAACGGTGCGGATTCGCTGCGTATGGTGCCAAACTCACATACAAGTACCATTATTCGCTGAGTATGGTGCCAAACTTACATACAAGTACCATTATTCGCTGCGTATGGTGCCAAACTCACATACAAGTACCATTATTCGCTGAGTATGATGCCAAACTCACATACAAGTACCATTATTCACTGAGTATGGTGCCAAACTTACATACAAGTACCATTATTCGCTGCGTATGGTGCCAAACTCACATACAAGTACCATTATTCGCTGAGTATGGTGCCAAACTTACATACAAGTATGTACCATTATTCGCTGCGTATGGTGCCAAACTCACATACAAGTACCATTATTCGGTGTAAACCCGATATCGAACAGGATTAGTTTTTTTCACATTCCTTTTAAATGAAATATGTTTCTTATCCAGCTATCCAGCCCTGTCAAAAGTGAAAAATAATAAACAGACCTCTAGACGATATCTAAAAATAGATATAAAATTATTGAAGTGGAATTTAACACCCAAGGCCCCGTCCATCTCAATTGATTCAACCGCTTATTCAAATTCAGATAACACAATAATGATACCTACATATTCAGTTCGCGCTGGTTCAGTTTTTATCACAGCGCATTGAATATTAGACGAGATGCTCGTGGAACTGAGTGCGGTGTTCGCCATTTTGGCTTTGGCGACTTACTTATTCCTTACTTGGAACTTTAACTACTGGAAGAAGTATGGAATACCCTACGAAAAGCCGAAGATCTTCTTTGGCAACTTTAAGGAGTCCCTGACCGGAGAAAAGCACTTTGGCTTAATCTACCACGACTTGTACAAGTAAGTTTTTAAGTGTACCGTGAAATACTATAATAATCATAATACTAATAATAATACTCGGATAAACCACCTTAAGGGCACTGTATAAATAGGGTGACCGTAAACTATAGATCAAACCAAAGTGGGGTGATAGGTAAAGTCATTTACATATCAAAATTACTGAAAATGTTTTTTCAATTCTTAATAAACCCTTCAATATTATGTTAATTTTTGTATGCAAAAAAACAGTGTGCAATCTTAAAAAAAATTCATCAAAAAGTACAGTCTATTTGGATTTTTTTTCTTCTAATTATGATGTTAAACGATATGCTTCAGTTATTAAAAAAAATCCATTAATTTTATTACACCATAATAATATTGATTAATATAATATTATATATCCCAAAGATATTAGAGTTCTTCTAATATCTTTGATATATCCTGTATCTCGAGAATGAGAATTGGTCATTGCTCCATTGCATCCCATTTGTTTAAAATCCGGGTCCTAGATAGTCCACTCTGCCAGTGCGGCATGGAAAATGAGACTCTTGATCATATTTTCTTTAATTGTAAAAATCATTCATCTTTCAAAGGCATTTATCGTTTACTTATAAAAATCACCCACCAATCTCCCCTTAGTATTCCTTATTTGCTTTCTCTCAACAATTCTCGCATTTTCTCAGTTCTATACAAGTTCATAGACTTGAATGACTTCAATATTTGAGATTCCCTATTCCCGTATAGATTTCCCATAAAATTATAACCATCTCCCTTAACTTTAACGGCACATAGCACTCTCTCTCTAGGGTGAATTGCCTAATACAAAAAAAAATAAATAATATTATTACATACACTCTCCTGATAAAGCAGATGCTTGTGCTTAAGACTTAGGAGAGGAAATGTATGTATCTAATTAATTATTTTAATAGTAAATCTAGTTTTTTGTAATAGTATTTCTTTCTTCAGAAATAAAAATAAAAAGCTTTGTGTATAGTTTGTATTAAATTAAAACGACTCACCGAAGTTTAAAAGTAGTGTATGTACAGTGTTAATATAATACATAGGTACACTGATTATAATTATGATATTTTTCATTAAATTTGATGGAAAATATGAAAAGTGAAGTGAGGAGAAAGAAGTCATATTGCTACTGATCCGGGCACGAGATAATTTATTTATTTATTTATTGACCTTTGGGCTTTTAAGTACATAACAATTACAAATTTCATTTTTAACAACAGTATAAAACAAACAATAGAAAATCGAAATAAAATATAATGATTTCTCGTACATTATTTACATTTAAAAAGTGGTGGACTAATTTGGCTTTAAATGTATTGAAGTCTAAATTAAATATGTCAGCCACATCACTTAGTTCATTGCCCAACCTATATATTCTTTCTAACACAGAATTCGTAGCGAAGTTATTGTTGTAGAATAAAATATTCCGTCTAGTATATTTTGGAGGTATATGTAAAGATAGCAGGTTTATAGTGTCAGGGCAGTCTAACCTTGAATGAACAATTTTATATAATAAAAGGAGATCAAATATTTTTCGCCTTTCGGATAATTTCGATAAGTTAAGTTTACTGCGTAAATTGACATAATTGATTTCAATAATAGGAATACCACTTTTGAAATTAATAAAACGTAAAAATTTATTTTGAATTTTTTCAATTTGTAAACAATGAGAGTTGAGATGAGGACACCAAATGGTTGCATTGTATTCAACCCGACTTCTAACCAGAGACGTGTATAGTAATTTTATAGTTTTTATGTTTTTAAAGTCTTTAGCGATTCTGAGAATAAATCCAAGCATTTGTAATCCCTTACTGGTAATGCTATTAATGTGATTCAAGAAGTGTAATTTGGAGTCAAAAATAACTCCAAGGTCATTGAATTCAAAAACTATTTTTAGATTGGCATTGTTAATTGATTAGTCGAATAATAAAGGAGTTTTAGATCTATGGAAACTGATCGTTTGGCATTTGTTGATATTAAGATGTAATTTGTTTACGATGCACCATTCATAAAGTTTATTTAAGTTCATTTGTAGAGTTAAACAATCAGAAGAATTATCGATCGATTTAAACATCTTTAGATCGTCGGCGAATAGAAGAAAGTGAATATTATCGAAAATTAATGAAATGTCATTAATAAATAGTAGGAAAAGAATTGGTCGTAGGTGGGAACCTTGGGGGACCCCACTTAAGGCAAAAAAGTGTAAGAAGTTGTGGAGGTAATTTTTACAGATAATTTTCTGTATGATAAGTAACTTCTAAGCCATTCGAGAAAGTTTCCGCTTATTCCCAAGTGTTCTAATTTTTCCATTAAAATGCGATGAGAAACAGTATCAAAGGCTTTGCTAAAGTCAGTATAAATTGTATCAACTTGAAGACCCTTGGACAGTGCATTAGAAATAAAATTTTCGTAAAGCAATAAGTTAGATGACGTAGATCTGTCTTGCATAAAACCATGTTGAAATGTTGATATAATTGGTTTAATTTGATGCATGATTTTACTTAATTTAATCTTTTCTAAAAGTTTAGGTAGTGATGACATAATACATATGGGTCTATAATTTTCAATTTGACATTTATCTCCTTTTTTAAAAATAGGTGTTATAAAGCTACTTTTCCAAATTTCAGGAAAACAACCTGTAGATAAGGATAAATTGAAAATTATAGTAATAGGAAGAGCTAGAACATGAATACAGTTTTTAAGTAATATAGAGGGAATCATATCTGGTCCCGAATTCGACCTGGTATCCAGCTGTTTGATAAAAGTCACAACATCATTTACTACCACATAGATGTTATGCAAGTTGAGTGAGCTTTCGGTAAATTGGGGTTTATCAGATAATATGTTGTCATTGTCTTCAACATATACACTCTTGAAGAAATCTGCAAATAAATTTACAATATCGTTTTTGTCATGACCCACTTTTTTCCCGTAAAAAATTGTACCGGGAAAGTTAGAGTTATTTTTCCGAAAGGAGTTAGCGTAATTCCAAAATTTATTAATATTTGTTAAAATAGAATTTTCAACATTGTTGGTGTATTTCTTACATACTTTCGATTAATGCGAAACTACTTTCGATTTCCTAGTACAATCTTAACGCAGAATGGAGAATGCGATATAATTATCTAGCGTTCTATTTATTTTATAACGTTTGTTGGCAATTTTTTTATCGTACGTTAGATTAATTAGTTCAGAATCGAACCATTTAGGGAATTTAGAAGTGTAATATTTTTGTAGGGGTACAAATCTATCGATTGCTTGATAAATTACATTGTAAAAGTATCCTAAGGCCTCATTTAAACTTGAGCTTTTACAAGTGAGATCATAAGCCCAATTATAAGTAGATAAAAATTCTATAATCTTTGGGTAATCTGCTTTTTCAAAATTACGCTTGACAATCGTGGGGTCAATTACCTTAACATAAGTATTGAGGTAATTGATTATTAGAGGGGGGTGGTATTTATCGAATGGAAGAATCATTTCATCAGAGGCATACACATTAATACTAGAAGAATTTGTAAAGACAAGATCGAGAAGACGAGAATTGATGTTGTACACATGGTTTTTCTGATGCAGATTTAAAAAGTTCGACATTTCTATAATTTCATAGGAGCCATGATTGATGTTGTCCGGACTCGAGGACGCGATATTCTCAATGTCCCATACAATATTTGGGAGGTTGTAGTCACCCATCAGAATAAATGTAGCATAGCAGAGGATGGTGGTATATATGTGCAACCGATTATAAGTTTTTCATTTTTTAAGGAAACCATTACAAACACTTGTTCAAGATTGGTTGATACTGACAATAGTACGCCGCCACCTCTTGTTTTATTGCTGGAACTTTGACATCTGTCGTTTCTGTAAATGAAATGATCTAAAAACCCCAGTTCTTGATCGTTTATGCCAGCATTTAGCCATGTTTCAGTAAGGGCATAAATTTCGTAATTCATCGTTGGTAATGTACATTTTAGTTCTTGAAGTTTCGTTCTCAGTCCTCTTACATTTTGATAATATATTATTAGTTTGTGGGTCAGTTTTTTGGATTTAATTTTACAATGTTGGGTGATTATTAATATACTTGATTGTAATGTCTTGCTCACCCGATGATTGCCTATTTTTTAGTTCGATTCGTAAATTATTTAGATAGTTCCTTTGAGCAACTGATTGATGCAGATGTTATTCTTCAGCGAGTGTTTTTAGCCGAGTAGGATTTTCGGCCATTTAGACTCAGGGAACTCGACTTTTACACCCCTCGGTTTATAAGTATCCTTTTTCCCGATTCTGTAAACTTTCAGGTCATGAGAGTTGTCCAGGTCGAAAATGATTTTTTTTATGCTGGTAGTGTCGTCTTTCATAATATCAGTCTGCTTTGCTTTCGGGGAAGTTACATATTATAATATTTTTTTCCCTTAAATTTTGATCATTCATCTCAACAATAATATCGCAGATGTTATTTGTTTGCAAATTAGTAGTGGTAACAGCAGGAGGAATATTTTTGTACACTGATAATTCGCCTTCTAGGGTAGCCATTCTTGCAGCCATTTGGCCTATGGACCCTAGGATATTATTAGTTTTGGGCATTATTTTAGCAAATGCTCCTTGGTAAATTTGTTATTGGGATCCATCACAATATTTGTTAGTGCATTGATGGCATCTTGTGCAAGGGATATGTATGTCTGCGCATCCATGATGAGTTCGGATTTAGGTTAATAAAAATTAAAAATTAATAGTAGGTTGAACTCCCCTGATTACTGTCTGGAATCAAGTTCACTTACAGGTAGTAATGAGTAGGTATCAGTACCTACTACGGTCACAGGCGTGCGGAAATGCAGGTTACCTGCCTTTGGTGTAACAATAATATTAAATATTGAATTTAAGTAAAGTTATTATTATTTGTTATTAAAACTTCGGGCTTTTATTTTATTGTTGAGGACACGAAGAAATGAACAGATTCACAACTTTTACACTGGAACACAATGGCACAGGAATAGTGTGTTAAGTTTTATTTTAAATATTTTGTGGACAGAAATAATTCGTGACTGGTTTAGTTTACTGTTGTTGAGTGAGTTGATTAATGAATGGAATAATGAATAATATAACCATATATGCTGATTTTCTAGGTAGGTACCGATGGTAGGTACAGCTGGTAGGTACCGCTGGTAGGTACCGTTAATTGTTGATTCAAGCTAGGCATAACTCATTGAGATATCAATGTTACTTGTTGTTAATCATTTTCTTAACATGAACATCATAAAAGTTTAATTTCATTTTACTTGATCTTTTGAAGTTTCTCGGGTGTAGGAGGAGGTGGTCAACATTTTTACAATAAAAACGAAGGTCAAAATGACCAATATGTGGTGATCCAATTTTCGTCTTGTAAATGAATGTGCAAGTAGCAAGCGGATAAGTTTGAGTCAATCGGGGCATTGAAAGATGGGTTCACAAACGATGGACAGTGAATATGATTAATATTGTTTCAAAGAATATTACAATGGTTTCTTATTTATTTTCATGAGCAACGAACGAATGTTCTGTAGAGCTTATTATCTTTGATAATCTTAATGAATTGTTTTGATTTTTTTAGAAAGTTCACCAATGCAACTTACTTCGGTTTCTTCAAGCTCGGGACCCCCACTCTAGTTATCAGGGACCTGGACATCATCAAGGCAGTATTGGTCAAAGATTACAACCACTTTGCCGAGAATGATTTTCACGTAAGACAAAACCTTTAATATGTGGCAGATACATTATACACAATACAATGAGGTAGCATCATAATTTTTTTTTTTTTTTATGAAAAAGTGTTGTATGATAATTTTCAAATTGTAAAATTTATTCCGTCACAGTCACACGCATTACATCACAATTCAAATGGTATTGCTGCAGTGCAGCCACGATTGTCTCGTGACGTCTCACTCTTTTCGGCCTGCCGAAAAAATGAAAATTTTGAAGGTTTACATTATCTTTGATACTATTCGCTGTTTTACAAAAATTCAAAAAGTTCTGTCCTCAGCATGCTCTAATGAATGTGACACATTTGTAAAAACATGAAATTTATTTGTAGGAGACGACCTCATTAAAATAAAGCAAATATAAAAACAACAATTTATTAAGATTGCATTGAAACTGTAATTTTCCATTATTTGCTAATGTGGGTCTGACTGGATGCTTTACCCCTGTTTGCCGTGACTCCCCTAACCTGGCCTTAACTGTTATTGATTGTTTATTCTATTGCCATCATGCTCGTATTAGCACACTATTTACTGGGCGATACTATGATCTAGCGTGCGCGAAAGTGTGCATTAGAATGCATGCGTTAAAACTTAACCTTGTCTAACTAATCCTCAATACATCCTCAACCACTCAACAGAAATCGCAAGAAGCATGATCTATTATTAATTATAATTCGAAATTCAACGCCAATTTACACCAAGACCTTGTCAAACCCATCGGCCCAGTCAGACTAATTATATGTTCAAGAAAACATTTTTCGGTATTTGAAAAAGTTCGTTCGACTTTTCACTCTAAGCAAGATAAAAGTACCCTTACTGCAGGCATACAGACATACCCGCAACACTTTGCCATCGTTTTATCTTTTCAGTGAATGCAGTATTTCCCACCGATAGGAAAGATGGCAATAAATATTGTTTATCATAGCAACAATAAAGATGCTTCAACTCTATCTAACCAATTCTCAAACCATGTTTATCATCGCAAAAAGGTCTCTCCAACTCTCTATCTTACAAAGAGTTGTTTCATAACCCATAATAAAAGGTTGCTTTAACTCTATAACAAAAGGTAGCTTTAACTCTATATAACCAATGCTCAATCCTTGTTCATCACTGAATAGATAATATACACTAGAAAAGCCTTCCACTAGATTTGAATGAAAACCGATATCGTATTTCACCATTCTATTTGAAACGACCCTACACACGGAATCCCCAAAGAAGAGTCATGGTCTCCTGTGTAGGGTTAATGTAATATAAAACGGATTAATTTAACAATCCACGTTTGTCTCCAGACCAACACGGAGAAGGACGCCATGCTCGCGGAGAACCCTTTCTTCCACGTGGGAGACGCGTGGAAGGCGAAGCGCGCTCGCTGGTCCATAGTGCTCACCCCGACCAAGATAAAGGGGATGTACGGCATCATGGATGAGAAGAGTCAGCGCATGGTGGAGTATCTGCAGAACCACATCAGGAACAACCCCGGCGAACCCATGGAAGCGAGAGGGGTATTAACTTATCTACATTTTATTTAGTAATGACCCCAGTAAATTCCCAGCTACGTGGGTATTTTGAGATCCTTTGTTCTGTGCCTAGAAGTTTCAAGTATCCGCAGAACCACATCAGGGACCACGATCTACCTGGCGATCCTATGGAAGCGAGAGCAGTTTTAACTTAACTCGACTACTAAACCGGTAAGTGAATTGATATCCCAGGCGTCGTAAGTTTCGTCGGCTGAATAATTCACTCACTGTGGTGGTAGTAGGAGATTTTCAAATATTGTCAGTTTGTTTGTAACCCGGTTATTTTTGTGTCTGTAATTAAATAAGCTTTTGAGACCGAATAAGCGATTAGAAGTTTTGTCTTATTTTAAGAGGTTTTAAAGCTCCGTGGCTCATGTGATTTTACATATTGTAAATAGCTGCATCGAACTAGAAATAATTGAAAAAATTTGAATATTTTGACGGCCTCCGGTCGAGGGGTAAGGCTCTCAACCAGCAAGCCGGATGTCGTGGGTATTTCAGAATGTATTATTTCACGTTTTAATCATTTAAAAGAATATATAGTATATTTGTGGCACGTTCCAGAGTGGAAGATACTCTCAGTATCACCCTGGAATAACCCCCATCCTCCACTTCCCCATCTCCTTCAGTCTCACGACATACCCCAATTGGGGATGACAAAGTCTCACTGGCTCCAGACGGTTAGGAGCAGTTGGGACTCTTGTGCGGTTTCACATTTGAGAAAGGTAAATAATTATTTTTTAATTTCAATGATTTCAATACAAAGGTATATATATACAAAAAATCAATAGTGGCGTTTTTCTTAGTTCTCTCTAGACTCTGCTTAATGCTAGTGCTTAGGCGGCCTATGTTTTATTAATTTTTTTTTCAGATCCAATGACGTAACTAACTAACTAACCATAACGCCGTTTTCCCGCAGGGGTAGCTTCATTCACATTCACACAACGTCTCATGCATACTTTTCTATTATTCTCACTCTTGACAAGGCCCAAACCGTAGTATCTGATTCACTTGATCGTGCCATGTCTTCCTCACATATTAGCTGCCCTTTCTTATATTATGGGAGATGATTAATTTAATAAAAAGTGAATATTAACGATACTCTAAGCGATCCAACTGATATTAACTTTGGTGTACCTCAAGGAAGTACTCTAGGACCATTGTTATTTAGTATGCATTATCACCTTTGCTGATGATACAGATTATTATTTGAATGCGAAAATTTGAATGAAGTTCATAACAATTCAGAACTTGGTATAAACAAGGTAAAAAAATGGCTAGACAATAATCTTCTCACTCTCAACACTGACAAAACTAAATTCATCCGCTTCAGTGCAACTCAAGCGGGACAACCAAGAGAAATTCAAAAAATTATTATACACCATTGCAATGACCTAAACACTTGCAATTGCAATACCTTAGAATATGTTGATAGCATAAAATATCTAGGAATTATCGTAGACAAGAATCTGAGATAGAATGAGCATATCGACTCAATTTCCACAAAGGTCAGAAAACTCACGCATCTTTTCATGGCTATTAGAAATATTCTCTGCGTAAAAGATCTGAAACTAATGTACTATGCCACGTGCAACTCATTACTTGAATATGGATCTTTAGGATGGGGAGGATGTACCAAAAAAATACTCGATCCCTTAGCTAAAGCACAGAAATCACTACTAAGGGTCATCCTTAAAAAACCATTCAGATACCCCAGTAATGATTTATTCAAAGAGATAGGAGTACTGGATGTGAGGCTTATTCGTAAGAAAAGTTATATTATACAAACAAAAATATCGTCACCTCTTCTCCTCCGTAGAACATTATCACGACACACGACACGCAGGGAGGAATCCAATACTTCCTATTACTACGATGACATCCCTTGCTCAAAGATGATATTCTTACCTAGGTCCAAAAATGTTCAACCTTATACCCGGTTCTTGGAAATTGAAAAGTGCGAGCGGCCTGCGTAAATTAGTTAATGATCGGATTCTGGACTTGGGAGAGTCGAAAGTGAACTTATGCTGTTTAACAGATAAACTAAATCAACTAACTTTCCTGATCACTAGACCAAAATTCCTAATACAATTCATTGGGTTCTGATTTTGTTTCGCAATGTTTAGACATCCTTTTTGTTGTCTTTTAATACCTGGGATTTATGGTTTTGCGCCCCTGAAGACTGTTTGCTTCGAGTACATCACTGCTGAAAGGCGTAAACACACGCACACTAACAAGTCTCGCTGTATGAAACTTGGCACCTTATAGCGGTGATGATTTATAATAAATTAACAATATGTACGTCGTACGTAGTTATGCACCAATTTCTCTATATCGTTTCAAAAGTAGCACTAAATCAGGTACTATTTATTTAAATTTTGCGATCACTCAAGACGTTTTGTAAAACTTGGCAAAATATGCCGAAAATCACTCGAGTAGCTAATATTAAGTTTTATCGTAATAGCATTTAGTGTGCTGTAACTTCCTACCTAAGATTTTGGTCCGTTTCTATGTATACAAATATATTTTATGAATTGTTTTCTAAAAATTTAACTTTATCAGTAATAAAACAATGAGACGTATTTATTTAATAAAATAATGATTAGAACATTGATCTTTTATAATTCACGGTTCAATAATAAGATGATAATAATACTTCCTCCAAAGAACGTGACAAACATGATTTCTGTTTTCGGTAGGTACCTACCTACCTACCCAGTTTTGCTTATATTGATACCTACCATTTACAATATACTGGCAATATTTTAATTTTTTTAAATAATTTGATGCTTCCGCTAAACTATGTTTATCTATTGTCTAATGGACTAACGGCAATGTCGTTAGATAGATATAAAATGATAGCATTAATCAACATGTTGTAATTATAACATCCATTTAATTCGGGCACTCTAGTAGGTAATAATCTTGTACTATCGCAAATGTATTTATTATAATACAGAATATTAAGTTGTGAATTATATAGTATCTTTTTTTGTCATCATGCCCTGATAGCGTGATAAGGTTGTGTCCGAAACTAGTTAGCGTATAAATAAATCAAGTTGCTTAGGTTATGTTAGGTTGTAAAGTTATTTAGGTTATGGTTGTTGTATTAAGGCGAAGTATTTTGATTAATCTTTATAACGAATTGGTGTACATTATGAATACCAACAAATATGCTTTAGATAAATTGAAGGTTATTCTATCGTTTCGCTTGAGTAGAATACAAATAAAATAATAAATTACTCAATAAAAAGTATAAATGTAAACTACTAAAAAAAATTTTTTCAATAGAAATGTATGAACGCGTAAAGGAAACAACTTTTAAAAATACAATATTATAGCTAAGATTATCTGTGACAGTTTCACTTGATTAACTTTTTTGCTTTTTTATAAAATTATTTACAAAATAAATAAAAACCAGTTTTGTGCTTGAAATCGCACGATTCTAGACTCCGTTTGTCAAGCAATTTTAATGTCTATGACCTATAATATAAGGTATACCAAGAATATATACACATTTTTGGCTTGTAGCTTCCTCTTAAGAGCTTGCAGAGCTGCTTTCAAATTTAACACATAGTCACATTAGTGACATGTGTTGGATATGGTTGTTTAACGTCTAATCTAATGCTTAACGTCTTCTCTTGATGTTGTTTATTTTATGGGATGTGTGGGATTGCATAAACCTCCCCACATTCGGGAATAAACTCGTTATTATTATTATTATTATTATAGCACCTTATTTCAGAAAGCTTTGTTATAATCCGTAAGATGGCAGGCAATGTCCCTTAACTAATAAACTACCAAATGTTTTTTTCCAGCTTGCTGTGAAGTACTTGACGGACGTGATTGTTTCTGGAGTTCTGGGTCTGCAATGTAATGCGTTTGCTGACGAGGAGAATATATTTAAGAAATTAGCCTTGTCGTTTTTCGTCTCTGACTTTTGGGAGGGAATCAGCACTTTGGCCTACATCATAGCCCCCTGGATTCACAACTATTTGAACACGGGGTAAGGGCACACAAGTTGATATTTTTGTATACTTATTTTACTAGTTGTTTTGAGAAGAGTAGACCTCATGTCCAAAAAATTATGTTTCTAATTTTCTCTTATATACTCGAAAATATTTAAAATCAAAATTTCATCTGAAATCATAAGATTTGTAAGTAGGCAGATACTTAAATACCTACTTATTTAATCATAAACTTTATATTTTATGTATTTCAAAAAAGTATATTTACCGAACGATCTTGAAAGAGAAACGGACAAATTTAGAGACAGACGAAATAATGCAAAACGGTCAAGTTAAAACAGGACTTGGCTACACTCAGTCAATAACTCAATAGTTATTTTATAACTCTTATAGATGTTCTACGTGACAGAGCACTAAACTCATTGGATACTAATTGTAATGTAATTGATTAATTTGTGCAAAATAACGTAGAACATCCTAAGAATGGTATCGAACTGGTGCGAGTCCACTATTCAGAATCTAAAAGTTGCTTTTAATCCCGTTTGCCTTTCCCCTCACACTTCTTTTAACCTCATAATAGATATCAAATAAGGGGTTCTATAAATGAATATATATATATATCTACCGTTCTATTGTAATAACACAGAATCTCAATTCTATACCCCCATTCGCCGTATCCAAAATAACGTAGAACATCCTAAGAATGCTATCGAACTGGTGCGAGTCCACTATTCAGAATCTAAAAGTTGCTTTTAATCCCGTTTGCCTTTCCCCTCACACTTCTTTTAACCTCATAATAGATATCAAATAAGGGGTTCTATAAATGAATATATATATATATATATCTACCGTTCTATTGAAATAACTCCAACACAGAATCTCAATTCTATACCCCCATTCGCCGTATCCAAAATAACGTAGAACATCCTAAGAATGGTATCGAACTGGTGCGAGTCCACTATTCAGAATCTAAAAGTTGCTTTTAATCCCGTTTGCCTTTCCCCTCACACTTCTTTTAACCTCATAATAGATATCAAATAAGGGGTTCTATAAATGAATATATATATATATCTACCGTTCTATTGTAATAACACAGAATCTCAATTCTATACCCCCATTCGCCGTATCCAAAATAACGTAGAACATCCTAAGAATGCTATCGAACTGGTGCGAGTCCACTATTCAGAATCTAAAAGTTGCTTTTAATCCCGTTTGCCTTTCCCCTCACACTTCTTTTAACCTCATAATAGATATCAAATAAGGGGTTCTATAAATGAATATATATATATATATATCTACCGTTCTATTGAAATAACTCCAACACAGAATCTCAATTCTATACCCCCATTCGCCGTATCCAAAATAACGTAGAACATCCTAAGAATGGTATCGAACTGGTGCGAGTCCACTATTCAGAATCTAAAAGTTGCTTTTAATCCCGTTTGCCTTTCCCCTCACACTTCTTTTAACCTCATAATAGATATCAAATAAGGGGTTCTATAAATGAATATATATATATATATATATATCTACCGTTCTATTGTAATAACTCCAACACAGAATCTCAATTCTATACCCCCATTCGCCGTATCCAAAATAACGTAGAACATCCTAAGAATGCTATCGAACTGGTGCGAGTCCACTATTCAGAATCTAAAAGTTGCTTTTAATCCCGTTTGCCTTTCCCCTCACACTTCTTTTAACCTCATAATAGATATCAAATAAGGGGTTCTATAAATGAATATATATATATATATATATCTACCGTTCTATTGTAATAACACAGAATCTCAATTCTATACCCCCATTCGCCGTATCCAAAATAACGTAGAACATCCTAAGAATGGTATCGAACTGGTGCGAGTCCACTATTCAGAATATAAAAGTTGCTTTTAATCCCGTTTGCCTTTCCCCTCACACTTCTTTTAACCTCATAATAGATATCAAATAAGGGGTTCTATAAATGAATATATATATATATATATATATCTACCGTTCTATTGTAATAACACAGAATCTCAATTCTATACCCCCATTCGCCGTATCCAAAATAACGTAGAACATCCTAAGAATGGTATCGAACTGGTGCGAGTCCACTATTCAGAATATAAAAGTTGCTTTTAATCCCGTTTGCCTTTCCCCTCACACTTCTTTTAACCTCATAATAGATATCAAATAAGGGGTTCTATAAATGAATATATATATATATCTACCGTTCTATTGTAATAACTCCAACACAGAATCTCAATTCTATACCCCCATTCGCCGTATCCAAAATAACGTAGAACATCCTAAGAATGGTATCGAACTGGTGCGAGTCCACTATTCAGAATCTAAAAGTTGCTTTGTTACCGGCCATATTTTATATTAAATGCCATCCAGAACTTTGCAGATTTTCTGCGCGCCAATACTCGGTCCTCGAGTAATGTTCGGGATGGGCAGAGCATGAAACTGTCGCCAAGGCATGGGCACACAAAGGATTACAGGTTCTACTGATTGTAGTGAAATGAAAGCTGTAGTTTTGTTTTTGCACATTATAAAACATGGAGAATATATTTAAGTTAACATGTTACATATTATGACTCGGCACTTACCCCCAGGGATCAATAATTGGTTTTTTAATTCTATCTAAAACTGATTAACCACTTAATTACGGGAAGTGAGCGGGGAGCTTCTATACGGCCGGCGGTGGTCTGTCCCCGACAGATCGAGCTGGCACCATCAGGGCTTTGGTCCAGGAGACGGGTCCAGCGTCTCCGACAAGGTGGCTGATAAGCGGTTCTGGAGCGTATCGGGTCTATCGTTTATGTAACATTAATGGAGCGAATCCATCCATTGAGCTGATCGGCAGATTACTTGAGCGGGTGCCGTCCGGGCTTGTGATTTTATTATCCGTTTCTTATTAAGAAAAATACGGCTTGTATCGCGCCACTTGAGGTGAATGCTTCATTTCCCGGAGTCCGCGGTATAACGATTTGCAAGGGATCGCGTATATAAACTTCAGTAGAACATTATTTGTGATCTTCACGAACACACACACGGTCATCCATTATACGGACGTTTATTTAATAGAACCTGCACCGACTTGGTTTTTGTAAAAAAGAACCGAATAACCCGCATCAGGAATACTGATGTACACTTTTTTAATACGATCGCCCATCCAGGGTAAAAATGAATTATAATCTCATTGACTGTGCGATCATTACACGGCCGCCCCGCTCGTGTAACAATTCCAGAGTACCCCGCGAAAGGAAACGGAAAAACAAACAATAGACTGCCCGGCGGTCTATTTGTTGCCAGACCGTGCTCTCTATAATTTTAATCAAAATTAATGCTATGAATGGTACTTGTTCTGAAGAGGTGTTTTAAATAATTACTTTTAAATAAGACTTAACACCGCTTCATAACATTACCCCCCGCGCCACACAAATGTTTGTCCCCAAACATTAATACAACTCTAAAAAAAACTACAACTGCAATAACTAAGCTTGAAAAGATCCTCTGGGTTTCTAAAAAAACAATCAACAATTATACATGAGCATCATAATTTGTAAGATAAGTAAGGAATAAGACAAAATCTACGATTTGGATAGCAAAACTTATGATGAATGGGTGTGCCGCAGCTTCAATCGCACCCATCGAGCGTGCAGCCGGATGGTTGAGCCTGCGATTCATCCATTCTAGAACTTAAAGATAACTTAAGATTAATGTAACTTAATTACAAATTTTAGAAGATATTACGTGAACGGAGTCTGCAAGCACCCACAGTATCGGAATACCGGGTGATGATAAATTGACGATTGTCGAAGACTGCCGTTAGCGTTACATCTGTGACGGAAAATATTCTTAAACAAAATTGTAGGTAAACCTGTAGGTATATAAAAAAATATTATTGTTCTTCTCAACACATCTAAACAACTTAAGCGTTAAAGCTTCACTGGCCCTTTAATAGGGCGATAAGCCACTCAGGCAACACTTTTTTAGGGAGGTAAACCAACCCTCACTTTTCACTGAGTCTACTTCTCCGTTGGAGATAAAACACACTTCGAAGAAATTCTATCTACTCTACCTGACCTGGTTATTGGGTAAGTTTTTCGAAGAGAATTTATACAATAAGACAAAATAATCATCCTTGGAAAGCATTATTTCGTAATAGTAGAAAAAACTTTTAACCTTTACACACACGCAGGTGTGTAAGGTGGTTTAATCGAGTGGAACTGTCAACAACCAATCTTATAGATGTGGTGCAATTAGTAGTAGTATACATCCATTGTTGTAAATGGAGTCATTGGTCGAAGATTGTATACATCCATTGTTGTAAATGGTGCAATTGGTAGAAAATTGTATACATCCATTGTTGTAAATGGTGCAATTGGTAGAAAATTGTATACATCCATTGTTGTAAATGGTGCAATTTGTAGAAAATTGTATTATTGTACTAATTTATAGATAAAACCTACTTTTACTTAATATAACTAAAGTTATAGAAGGAATTTAAGGAAAAGACATATGCTGAACCAGCTCTTATAATTGTAACATTAATTACTATGAAATTATTAAACAAAATATCAAGAGTACTAACATAAGTATACCATTTTCAAACATGACAAGATAATTATAATAAAGTAAACAAAAATATATTTGGTAAAATTCAATTCTTAATAATAAAATTTTTTAAAACTGCTTAGAAAACAAAGATGTACTGGACCGGTACATCTTCACTTTCTAAGTAACGGGCGAACGTATACAATATGAACATAAGTATATATTAAGAAACCTAGAATATACGGGGATAGTGGAAAAGTATCACCGTGCATTCCAAGATTTGGGCAGTTTATATATCCCATGCTACCTAACTTTCACTTGTTTAGTCAAAGCCATATTTCAAGTCATTTTTTTTTTTTTTTTTTTTTTAAATTATTTTCCTATAAGCTTATCTGAACAACATCATTGTCGTGTAACAAACTCGAGTAGGATACTAGAGTGTTATACTAAATTTATTATGTTTCTTTCTATTATTTACCGATTATACTAACCATTTTACGAAATTTCTATATTTTCTAAAAGAAAATTAACTAGGACAGGACTAAGGACTGTCATAATGCTGGGTCGCTCCAACTCGGGTGATCAAGCCGCTTTGTGCTCCCGTGCATTGAAAAATATTTGAAATATTAATTAATTGAGAGTACTTGGTAGGGTGGCCAGACCCACCAAAGCACTATCAGAAACATATTAATCCGGTATATTTTCTGACTTGACGATGTCTTTCACGTGAAAGTTACCAGTTTCCTTACCTTTGAGGTCTGCTAATGTATAGATTAAGTCTGATTTTTTCTTCACGACTATATTTTGCACAAAGCGTGGAGCTAGTTTCTGTGCAAAGTAATTTAAAGCGTTTGATTGGACGAAATTTCTACGCCAAACCCTATCTCCGACTTGAAAACTAACATGTTTTCTCCGCAGGTTATAATGGTTTGCTCCTTTTTGATAAGCTTTTAGTAAAGCATCTGAGACTTGCTCATAAACTGATGACAGTTCTTCTAATTTTTGTGCGTAGATTCTCTGACTAGTACAATTTTGTAAATTAGATTCCGTATCAGCTATAGGGTTACGATGCAAATCACCGTCTAATATTTGCTCCCGACCATGCATTAGAAAATAAGGTGTAAAACCCGTAGCGCAATTTACGGAATTGTTCATAGCTGATTGTATTTGTGGTAAAAATTTTGACCAATTACGGTGGTCTGATTCAACTAATATCGATAATGCGGTGCCCAAAGTTTGGTTATATCTCTCTACCACATTATTTTGAGGGGTATAATAAGAGTTATAAAACGGAGGAGGTATATTATAATTATTTAATAAGTCCTTAAATTCTTTGGATACAAACTGACGGCCGTTATCACAAACAATGGTGCGCGGTACGCCATGTACAAGAAAGATACTTTCTTCTAAACTCTTCACAATGCTTCGCGCGGTACCTTTGCGCAACGGGAACAGCCAGGTAAACTTTGAAAAAACATCGACACAGGATAAAATAACGGTAAAACCAGAGTAACTTCTCGGTAATGGACCTACCAAATCCAACGATAACATTTGCATTGGACGTGTAACTTTTTTTGGATGTGATGAAATACCGTTAGGTGAGGCCGTACTGATTTTGTGGGCCTTACAGACCGTACAGCGATTTACAAATTGTTTAATGTCTCTGTACATATTTGGCCAAAAATACCGTAATTGTGCTTTTTTATAAGTTTTAAAAACGCCGGGGTGACAAGATCGAATAGACTCGTGAACACTACTTAAAATGTCTAATCTTTTTTCTTGAGGAATTACTTTTTTCCACGCAGTGTCTTCACACAGTGCTAAACGAGTTTTCGTGTGACGAAATAGTTCGTTTTCCCGAATTTGGAAGTTCTGAAAACGTTGGGGAAATTCTTGACAACCCTTCCAAATATTTTGATACCACTCATCTTGAATATTTCCTGAATCTATAATGGAGATTTCGGCAAGATCCATTCGCGAAAGGACATCTGGGACTATGTGTTGAGTACCTTTACGATGGATTACGTCAAACGAGAATTGGGATAGGCGTGAACTCCAACGCGCGAGACGACCGCTGGGGTTGGACAGAGAACCTAACCATTTTAGGCTTGAGTGGTCGGTTACAACTGTAAAATGAGTTCCTTCAATGTATGGTCTAAAGTGTGTAACGGAGTCTAGTACGGCTAAAAGTTCGCGCTCAGTTATTCCATAATTACGTTCGTGAACGTTTAAGCATCTCGAAAAATAAGCTATAGGGTGCTCCTGTCCATCTATAGTTTGAATTAATACCCCCCCAATGCCTACGGAGCTTGCGTCACAGTGTATAGCGAAGGGTTTCGAAAAATCTGGACAACTTAAGACTGGGGCAGAAGTAAGTGCTTGCTTTAGTGCAATAAATGCGGATTCAGCTTCCGGTGACCATTTAAAATTACTAATTCCCTTTTTTGAACCAGTAATACTTGTTAAAGGAGCTGCAATGCTTGAAAATCCCTTGATAAACCGTCTAAAGTAACCGCACAGGCCAACAAATGCCCGAATTTGTTTAGCATTTTTCGGTATAGGAAAATCTTTAATACTATCTATCTTACTTGGATCAGTGCGAAGTCCCTGGGAATCCACCATATAGCCCAAGTATTTAAGCTCGGCTTTACAAAATTCTGACTTTTTTAAGTTAATGGTGAGACCCGCGTCTCGTAGACGTTCGTACACCCGATTTAACAAGTTTAAATGTGATTTCAAGTCTTCCGATACTAATATAAGGTCATCTAAATAGCAAAAAACATTATCATCGAAATCAGGTCCAAACAATGCATCCGCTAGTCTTTGTAATTCGCTAGGAGCATTTTTCAAACCAAACGGCATGCGAGTGAACTCAAAGAGGCCCCGCCCAGGAACAACAAATGCTGTCTTTTCACATGATTTTTTGTCCAAGGCTATTTGCCAAAATGCCTTGGAGAGGTCAATCGAGGAAACATATCTGGCACCGCCCAGTTTATCTAGGATACGCGCAATATAGGGAAGAGGGTAACTATCACGTACCGTGACGTTATTAATTTTTCGAGAATCAAGGCAGAATCTAGCTGTTCCGTCTTTTTTTGTTACAATTATTACTGGACTGGACCATGGTGAACGAGAAGGTTGAATAACCCCTAATTTTAGCATTTCATCAACTTCTGTTTCTAATTGTTTCTGCCGTGCGGGTGAAAGAGGGTAATACCGCTGTTTGATGGGTGGTCCTGTTGTAATTATTTTGTGTTTAACTAAGTGTGTTAGACCTAACCCCTTTTTTTCAAAAGAAATTGACTCGAATTTTTTAACTATTTTAGAGAGTTCCCTGTTCTCTTCAATAGTTAGGGATGAGGCTGGCCGAATAGCCCGCAACCCACTAATATTTCCTTCCGAAACAGGAAGAGTAGCTTTCGAAAACAGTTCCGGTGCGATGTGGAACTCCTTCCAAAAGTTAACTCCTAGAATAATTGAAGGCGACAATGTCGGGATGACGTAGAAAAGAATTTCCTTTGTGGATGATTTATACGTGACCGGCAATGACATTGTCCCTAAGACTGGTTGGTTTGAACCGTCCGCTGTATAAACACTAAACTTAACTTTAACTAACTTAATACCTAATTCCTTAAAAATTTTATAACTATTGCCTCCTAGACATGACAATGAAGCGCCGCTGTCTAGCATTCCACTGTAGAAATTATTTATAATATGTACATAAGTATAAGGACGGTTATCATTTTCAATAGCCATCTCCCGTGGCAGCGGGCCCACTGTTCCGGTTGATGGGGATGAAAGAAATTTATCAACTATTCGGAGCCAACTCTCCCACTCGCTTTTCCTCTGCGCCAAGGACGGCTTGTAGCAAGAGAGACTCCGACCTAGTTTTTTGACTTTTTATGAGCTTTGTCATTGATAGCTCCCACTTTAGGATTGTTAGACCTTGAATTTTTCTTCCTGCAATCTTCTATAACGTGTCCCGATAGTTTACAATATGAACAGAATGGTTTATTGTAAAACGTTCTAGAATTTTCGTGTGCAGTTTTTGTATATGTGTTAGAAGTAGAAGAAGACGGTTTATTGTATTTATAATTATTATCTCTGTTTCCAAGACTAACTTTAGTATAGTTGTTGGAATAATTGTTGTTATTTGGTTTTCTGTACTGATTTTGGCTATAACCTTGGTGTCTATGAATATTATTATTATTAAAATTAGGTGTTTGTCTAGCAGTACTATCAAATTTCTCCGGTTTATTAGTGACAGGTAAGTCTACTTTTGGTTGAGAAACGTTGAAAGATACGAAATCATCCGACAGTGATGCATAAGATTCCAAGTTGCCTGCATGAGTAGTCAATTGCTCGAATGTCGATATATCTCTTGAGACTAGTAAATTTGTATACATAGGCAATAAAGCTTTTTTTGCCAACCGCAAAAGTTCTAATTCCGGTAGTTTAGCTTCAAGCATATTGTTTAATGATTTCATTCTGAGAGTGAATTCTAGCACTGACATACCTTTAGGTTGTGTCATGTTAAATAGTTTTACCTTAAGATCTGTTTGAAGGTCGTTTGCTTCAAATTGTCTTATCAAAAGTTTTGAAAGATCGTCCCATTTCAAATCCTGAGTGTAAATAGACCTGAACCACAGGAGTGCTAAACCTTCTAAAAGATCAGGAAAAACGCGTACAAGATGATCCTGGTTAAAATTTTTTGTCCTACATTTCTCCTCAATTAATAGTAAGAATTCCCTTACACTACTTTTTCCGTCATATTTCAGTTTCCAACCGTCTACGTTATTTGAGTGTGAGTCCCTATAAATAATCTTCGTTTGTTTAATTATGTGGGCTTTCTTAATGGTTGTGTCGTCTAATTCAGAATCCGATGATTCAGAATTCACTTCACTTATAGCAGGTGTTTTAATCTCTTTATTATAAGCGCGCGCCTGTAAACGTAACTCATGAGAAGTCGACGATGGATCAATATTCCTGTCTTTAAGTTCTTTAATGAGAACCTCCTTCGAAGCCCCATTGATATTTGGTATTGGTATTGGTGAAGACATGATTACGTTCTTTGATGTTCAGATAGGAAGAAAGAAGTAAAAGAAGAGAAAAATAAATATTTAAGTTTTTTTGTTTATAAAACAAAAGAAACTCTTCATTGACGGCTGTAGTATCATTAGACGTAATATTAGCTCAACTTCTATTGTACAATTGTGAAAAAAAACAAAAAAAAATTGTTAAAAAAAATATGCTCCACCCTAATGAGAATTGCGAAAAATGGACCACCCTATTATATTGTGAAACGTTATTAAACGTCGGCCTAATGTAATTGTCAATCAAAGATATCATTTAATTTGGGCGAAAAAAAAAAAAATGACGTAGGTATGTATATAAATAATATTGAGTGTTTGTTGACTTACGAGTAATTAAAACGCATATCGATTGTAATGTGGACTTACAATTTGTATTGTAGAACGCCGACATAAATGTTTTTAATATTATGTATATTAGCGTAAAAATCTAATAATATTATAAAACGCAAATATGCCTTGATCAAACAAGTGAATGACATCGTAAAATAATCGTAAATAATTATGAATTAGACAGTTTGACATAACCTCCCATATAATCATCTTGTTTACCAATTAGTGTTGACATAAAATTTGACAGCTACAAAAGCATAGATAAATCATAGATTTCATGAAAGATGAAAGTTTACGCAAGATTTTACCATAGAATAACGCAAATTATGAATTATCGTTACAAGAATACTGAGTGTATTTGAGGTTATGAAACAATATTCAAATCACTAGACATAAGTGATACAATATTATGTCAATTAATCATGAAACATTTCACCAAAATCAGCACAACATGCAATCACCACGAGCCAAAACACGTTTTGGCTCGTGGTGATTGCATTTTTTTTAACAATTGGCGCCCCACGTTGGGCGCCAATTGTTACCGGCCATATTTTATATTAAATGCCATCCAGAACTTTGCAGATTTTCTGCGCGCCAATACTCGGTCCTCGAGTAATGTTCGGGATGGGCAGAGCATGAAACTGTCGCCAAGGCATGGGCACACAAAGGATTTCAGGTTCTACTGATTGTAGTGAAATGAAAGCTGTAGTTTTGTTTTTGCACATTATAAAACATGGAGAATATATTTAAGTTAACATGTTACATATTATGACTCGGCACTTACCCCCAGGGATCAATAATTGGTTTTTTAATTCTATCTAAAACTGATTAACCACTTAATTACGGGAAGTGAGCGGGGAGCTTCTATACGGCCGGCGGTGGTCTGTCCCCGACAGATCGAGCTGGCACCATCAGGGCTTTGGTCCAGGAGACGGGTCCAGCGTCTCCGACAAGGTGGCTGATAAGCGGTTCTGGAGCGTATCGGGTCTATCGTTTATGTAACATTAATGGAGCGAATCCATCCATTGAGCTGATCGGCAGATTACTTGAGCGGGTGCCGTCCGGGCTTGTGATTTTATTATCCGTTTCTTATTAAGAAAAATACGGCTTGTATCGCGCCACTTGAGGTGAATGCTTCATTTCCCGGAGTCCGCGGTATAACGATTTGCAAGGGATCGCGTATATAAACTTCAGTAGAACATTATTTGTGATCTTCACGAACACACACACGGTCATCCATTATACGGACGTTTATTTAATAGAACCTGCACCGACTTGGTTTTTGTAAAAAAGAACCGAATAACCCGCATCAGGAATACTGATGTACACTTTTTTAATACGATCGCCCATCCAGGGTAAAAATGAATTATAATCTCATTGACTGTGCGATCATTACACGGCCGCCCCGCTCGTGTAACAATTCCAGAGTACCCCGCGAAAGGAAACGGAAAAACAAACAATAGACTGCCCGGCGGTCTATTTGTTGCCAGACCGTGCTCTCTATAATTTTAATCAAAATTAATGCTATGAATGGTACTTGTTCTGAAGAGGTGTTTTAAATAATTACTTTTAAATAAG
Organism: Hesperophylax magnus; assembly: GCA_026573805.1. Lineage (NCBI taxonomy): Eukaryota > Metazoa > Arthropoda > Insecta > Trichoptera > Limnephilidae > Hesperophylax > Hesperophylax magnus. The sequence continues at coordinate 702,890 of JAIUSX010000192.1, read as the reverse complement.
ACTTAACACCGCTTCATAACAGCTTTTAATCCCGTTTGCCTTTCCCCTCACACTTCTTTTAACCTCATAATAGATATCAAATAAGGGGTTCTATAAATGAATATATATATATATATATATATCTACCGTTCTATTGTAATAACACAGAATCTCAATTCTATACCCCCATTCGCCGTATCCAAAATAACGTAGAACATCCTAAGAATGGTATCGAACTGGTGCGAGTCCACTATTCAGAATCTAAAAGTTGCTTTTAATCCCGTTTGCCTTTCCCCTCACACTTCTTTTAACCTCATAATAGATATCAAATAAGGGGTTCTATAAATGAATATATATATATATATATCTACCGTTCTATTGTAATAACTCCAACACAGAATCTCAATTCTATACCCCCATTCGCCGTATCCAAAATAACGTAGAACATCCTAAGAATGCTATCGAACTGGTGCGAGTCCACTATTCAGAATCTAAAAGTTGCTTTTAATCCCGTTTGCCTTTCCCCTCACACTTCTTTTAACCTCATAATAGATATCAAATAAGGGGTTCTATAAATGAATATATATATATATATATCTACCGTTCTATTGTAATAACTCCAACACAGAATCTCAATTCTATACCCCCATTCGCCGTATCCAAAATAACGTAGAACATCCTAAGAATGCTATCGAACTGGTGCGAGTCCACTATTCAGAATCTAAAAGTTGCTTTTAATCCCGTTTGCCTTTCCCCTCACACTTCTTTTAACCTCATAATAGATATCAAATAAGGGGTTCTATAAATGAATATATATATATATATATCTACCGTTCTATTGTAATAACACAGAATCTCAATTCTATACCCCCATTCGCCGTATCCAAAATAACGTAGAACATCCTAAGAATGGTATCGAACTGGTGCGAGTCCACTATTCAGAATCTAAAAGTTGCTTTTAATCCCGTTTGCCTTTCCCCTCACACTTCTTTTAACCTCATAATAGATATCAAATAAGGGGTTCTATAAATGAATATATATATATATATATATCTACCGTTCTATTGTAATAACTCCAACACAGAATCTCAATTCTATACCCCCATTCGCCGTATCCAAAATAACGTAGAACATCCTAAGAATGCTATCGAACTGGTGCGAGTCCACTATTCAGAATCTAAAAGTTGCTTTTAATCCCGTTTGCCTTTCCCCTCACACTTCTTTTAACCTCATAATAGATATCAAATAAGGGGTTCTATAAATGAATATATATATATATATATCTACCGTTCTATTGTAATAACACAGAATCTCAATTCTATACCCCCATTCGCCGTATCCAAAATAACGTAGAACATCCTAAGAATGGTATCGAACTGGTGCGAGTCCACTATTCAGAATCTAAAAGTTGCTTTTAATCCCGTTTGCCTTTCCCCTCACACTTCTTTTAACCTCATAATAGATATCAAATAAGGGGTTCTATAAATGAATATATATATATATATCTACCGTTCTATTGTAATAACTCCAACACAGAATCTCAATTCTATACCCCCATTCGCCGTATCCAAAATAACGTAGAACATCCTAAGAATGCTATCGAACTGGTGCGAGTCCACTATTCAGAATCTAAAAGTTGCTTTTAATCCCGTTTGCCTTTCCCCTCACACTTCTTTTAACCTCATAATAGATATCAAATAAGGGGTTCTATAAATGAATATATATATATATCTACCGTTCTATTGTAATAACACAGAATCTCAATTCTATACCCCCATTCGCCGTATCCAAAATAACGTAGAACATCCTAAGAATGGTATCGAACTGGTGCGAGTCCACTATTCAGAATCTAAAAGTTGCTTTTAATCCCGTTTGCCTTTCCCCTCACACTTCTTTTAACCTCATAATAGATATCAAATAAGGGGTTCTATAAATGAATATATATATATATATATATATATATCTACCGTTCTATTGTAATAACTCCAACACAGAATCTCAATTCTATACCCCCATTCGCCGTATCCAAAATAACGTAGAACATCCTAAGAATGCTATCGAACTGGTGCGAGTCCACTATTCAGAATCTAAAAGTTGCTTTTAATCCCGTTTGCCTTTCCCCTCACACTTCTTTTAACCTCATAATAGATATCAAATAAGGGGTTCTATAAATGAATATATATATATATATATCTACCGTTCTATTGTAATAACTCCAACACAGAATCTCAATTCTATACCCCCATTCGCCGTATCCAAAATAACGTAGAACATCCTAAGAATGCTATCGAACTGGTGCGAGTCCACTATTCAGAATCTAAAAGTTGCTTTTAATCCCGTTTGCCTTTCCCCTCACACTTCTTTTAACCTCATAATAGATATCAAATAAGGGGTTCTATAAATGAATATATATATATATCTACCGTTCTATTGTAATAACACAGAATCTCAATTCTATACCCCCATTCGCCGTATCCAAAATAACGTAGAACATCCTAAGAATGCTATCGAACTGGTGCGAGTCCACTATTCAGAATCTAAAAGTTGCTTTTAATCCCGTTTGCCTTTCCCCTCACACTTCTTTTAACCTCATAATAGATATCAAATAAGGGGTTCTATAAATGAATATATATATATCTACCGTTCTATTGTAATAACACAGAATCTCAATTCTATACCCCCATTCGCCGTATCCAAAATAACGTAGAACATCCTAAGAATGCTATCGAACTGGTGCGAGTCCACTATTCAGAATCTAAAAGTTGCTTTTAATCCCGTTTGCCTTTCCCCTCACACTTCTTTTAACCTCATAATAGATATCAAATAAGGGGTTCTATAAATGAATATATATATATCTACCGTTCTATTGTAATAACACAGAATCTCAATTCTATACCCCCATTCGCCGTATCCAAAATAACGTAGAACATCCTAAGAATGCTATCGAACTGGTGCGAGTCCACTATTCAGAATCTAAAAGTTGCTTTTAATCCCGTTTGCCTTTCCCCTCACACTTCTTTTAACCTCATAATAGATATCAAATAAGGGGTTCTATAAATGAATATATATATATCTACCGTTCTATTGTAATAACACAGAATCTCAATTCTATACCCCATTCGCCGTATCCAAAATTTGGGTAATGACTATAAAGATGTTGATATATTCAACACATCATTCACCAAATATAAACAAGTCATTACCCAATTTATTTCAGAAAGAAGAATATCAAATATAATATAATTTAACTATAGAAACTACGTAGCTCTGTTTATATTATCAAAGTTTTGTAATTTTTCCATCTTGCATGGTGGAGTGTCTAGTTTTCACTTTATTTCGTTTTGACATTTTTTTTGTTTAAGATATTGTTTTTTATTATGTCTTCTATTTTCTTTTCGATTTTTCGACGTGTTGGTTATCCAATAAATGTTTCCCGGGGCGGCGGTACCCACATCCGCCTCCCAAATTGAACATGGCATAATCATGCATAAAACCCATTATAAGCCTCACAACACCTGCCGAAAGGCGACGCTAGTGTATCGTAATGCATGGGAAATATCAAAAGTTGGAGGTATTATAACTATTCTACAGTATTTACAAATGGGACTATTAAAACTCTATTAATTATACTATTACTGACAAGCGCAGACCTATTAAAAATAATAACCGGGATTATATAAATCCAATTTTAAATAGGACAAAATAAAATAACTTTCGATTTATCGCTTTTTAACAGTCAGTTCCTATTTTGAAAAGCAAATCAGAGTTACAGACGGACACACAACCGAAATGAGTATTTATGATGATAATTTATTGTAATTGAATATTACAGATTTCTTAAACAATGGGTAAAAGATGAATGCCTGGACATCGCCAAGAACATACTTGCCCTGAAGAAAAAGAATGGCTACACCAACAACGATTTCTTTGAAGCCTTGCTGAAAGAAGACGGAAGTAAGTACCTTTTTATTAGTACCTATAATATATAGAGATGTTTCGAAAAATAGTTTAAAATGGTAGAGGCCCCAATCATTGCAACCTCTGCAACATTTAGAGATCTCTCTTAGTAGAGGACCCATTCATCGGAACCTTTGCTACATTTAGGGATCTCTCTTAATATAGGCCCCAATCACCAGAACCTTTGCTACATTTAGAGAACTTTTTTAGTAGAGTCCCCATATCATCAGAACCTTTGATACCTTTAGGGATCTTTTTTAGTAGAGGCCCCAATCATTAGAACCTTTTCTACATTTAGGGATCTCTCTTAGTAGAGGCCCCAATGATCAGAACCTTTGCAACATTCAGGGATCTTTTTTAGTAGAGGCCCATATCATCAGAACCTTTGATACCTTAAGGCAGAGATGGGCAAACTTTTTAAAGAAAGGGCCAGATAAAATAAAAAATTATCTGGGCGGGCCGGAAAAAAAAATTTTATAAGTGATATAAGTACTTTATTTTTTAATTTTTACATCATGCATAATATTGAGTACATTATATGCTAAAATGGTAAAAAAGTAACAAAAATTGATTATTCTTTAGAAGAGTATGAAGGCGTATGTGACAGATGAAACTGTGGCTGAGCTTCTAAAAGTTTATCATAATCTGGTAAAAACTGGGATGAGCTGATTCGCAGTAGTGAAGCTAAATGGTGGTCAGTCAATCGGTTTCTAACACTGTTTTTGCGAAGCTTCATAGTAGAAAACACCTGTTCACAGATGTAGGAAGATGCAAACATCGCAATTATCTTCTGAGCGTGAGATTTCAGGTTTGGGAAACTTGATTTTGACAGGGCCTTGTAGAACTCAATTTTGGAAACGTTGAGAAACAGTTGCTTCAATTCAGTGTTACATTGCAATTCAATCAATTCGAGCTGCAATTCTGGTTTGACTGATTCACAATCCATATTAAATGGCATGCTAAAAATGTCCAGGTCCTGTTCTATAACTTTGAAGTCTTGGAATCTTCGTTCAAATTCTTCATAAAGATATTTCACGCTTTTCTCATAGTTCTTAAGTTGGTCCTCCCTAACTGCAATAGTTTTTAGTCTTGGAAAATGGGTAAAGTCTTTCTTGACTAGTTGTTTAGAAAATAGATTCAATTGCATTTTGAAACTCCTGATATGACCCCAAATATTATTGATTAATTGATTTCTTCCCTGGAGTTTAAGGTTCAATTTATTGATATGACTGAGAAGATCTGTAAAAAAATGCAAAGTCTGAAAGCCATACAATATCTTTCATATGTTCACATTCGTCCATTCCTTTTTCTTCCATGAAAGAGATTATTTCGTCTTTTAAATCCCAAACTCGTTCGAAAACTCGTCCTGCACTGAGCCACCTTACTTTAGTGTAGTAAAGTACATCAGAATACTCAGACTACAATGAGTCAAGAAACTCTCGAAATTGTCTATGATTGAGTGCTCGTGAACGAATGCTATTAACAAGCTTAATAACAACATCAAGCACATGTTTCATGTCTAGAGCAGATTTACACAGAGCTTCTTGATGTATGATACAATGAAGAAACACAGCTTCGTTCCCAGGAAATGATTCCTTAAACATGCCTACGAAACCAGATTTCGTCCCTGTCATATTGGGTGCTCCATCAGTAGTTATCAGTAGTTACAAATCCACCAGTAGTTACAAATTTTGGTCAAAGGTACTTTCAAAGACGTGATAGTTTCTTGAAATTCTTGAAAAATGTCTGATCCTTTGGTCGTTCCCTTTAATGAACGCATGCAAGCTAATTCTTCAGTAACACAAAAGTTGTCATCAACACCTCTTATAAATATCAGTAACTGAGCTGTGTCAATTATGTCCGTACTTTCATCCAACGCAAAAGAACAGAATTTAAACTCGCTTATCTTTGACTCTAGTTGTGAGACAAACTGCTTATCAATTACTTCAATTCTAGAGGAAATTGTTTTTCGAGACAAACTTACTGTCTCAAACTTCTTTGTTTTGTCAGGAAACAAAATGTCACATACTTGGATCATACAAGTTTTTAGAAATTCACCATCAGAAAATGCTTTGTTACTTTTCTATAACGTAACTGGCATGTGTAGCTAGCTTTTGAGAACAGCTTTGTTTTTTAAAAATATTTTGCTGACCTGACAGTTTCTCACGTAGAGCTTCTGCTTTTTGCTTCCGTTCCTCTTCGGTCATAGTTTCATAAGTGGCGTTGTTATGTTTTGTCATGAAGTGTCGTGAGAGGTTGAATTCCTTAAATACCGCTACAGCTTCATTGCATATGAGGCACACAGATTTATCCTTAATATGTGTAAAAAAGTATTTCCAAGTCCACTCATCTTTAAAAATACGACATTCTGAATCAACTTTACGTTTTTTACTTGCCATTGTAACGATCAAAAATGTCAAAAACACTACCAAAAAAGCACAACCATAGAAACACAAGCCAGGCATACAGCCGCAGAGGTGACTTGACACTGACTACGCAAGCGACGTCGCGTCGTGACTGTCCGAACTACACTGATGAACATTGAACGATTGAACACTGACCTTGACAACAGAGGAAACGAAAATGGTAGCGCCCGATTCGTCCCGAACTTAGCCGAGCAACACACGCATTGCACTTCACATCGCCATGCATTCGCCATGCTACCGATCTGCAAAGCGCGAGGTTGTGTGCAAACTAATATTAGATGCAATAATACCGTACTTAAAACACAATGAGAAGGAAACCGTTAAGTATTCTATTCTATCTACGTAGAAAATACATTTTGTTCAATTGGTAAATTGTGGTAGGGTTATTCAAAACAATGTCGCGGGCCGGATTGACTAGTCTGGCGGGTCTGACTTGGCCCGCGGGCCGTACTTTGCCCATCACTGCCTTAAGGGATCTTTTTTAGTAGAGGCCCATATCATCAGAACCTTTGATACCTTAAGGGATCTTTTTTAGTACTGGCCCCAATCATCAGAACCTTTGCTACATTAAGGGATCTCTCTTAGTAGAGGCCCCAATCATCAGAACCTTTGCTACATTTAGATAACTTTTTTAGTAGAGTCCCCATATCATCAGAACCTTTGATACCTTAAGGGATCTTTTTTAGTACAGGCCCCAATCATCAGAACCTTTGCTACATTAAGGGATCTCTCTTAGTAGAGGCCCCAATCATCAGAACCTTTGCTACATTTAGAGAACTTTTTTAGTAGAGTCCCCATATCATCAGAACCTTTGATACCTTTAGGGATCTTTTTTAGTAGAGGCCCCAATAATTAGAAGCTTTGCTACATTAAGGGATCTCTCTTAGTAGAGGCCCCAATCATCAGAACCTTTGCTACATTTAGAGAACTTTTTTAGTAGAGTCCCCATATCATCAGAACCTTTGATACCTTTAGGGATCTTTTTTAGTAGAGGCCCCAATAATTAGAAGCTTTGCTACATTTAGGGATCTTTTTTAGTAGAGGCCCCATATCATCAGAACCTTTGCAACATTTAGGGATCTTTTTTAGTAGAGGCCCAAATCACCAGAATCTCTGCAACATTTAGGGATCTTTTTTAGTAGAAGTCCCAATCATCAGAACCTTTGCTACATTTAGGGATCTCTCTTAGTAGAGGCCCCAATCATCAGAAACTTTGCAACATTCAGGGATCTTTTTTAGTAGAGGCCCCAATCATCAGAACCATTGCAACATTTAGGGATTTTTTTTAAACATTAAAATAAAATACAGAAGTCGACAAAACGCTCCACAGTTGACATTTATTTAGTACATATTGTTTTGTGTCAGCTTCATTTGAATGCTAGCTTTTATTTTTCAAGAAATAAATAATATTACAAAAATATAGTTTTAATGTTATAAAAAGAATACGGAGTCTATAAAAATACTCTAATTAGTTAGATACACCATTTAAGAAAATCCCAATAATCGCTGTGCTTTTTATTTGATTATTAAAAAATAACAAACAAAAAAAATATAACACTGAAGGGGTTAAAAATTGGACAACAACATTTATATATTTTATTCTAACAAATGTTAATGGTTTGGATGTGTATGAATTATTGCTAATTTAGGTGGATTGTTGGCTGGATGGTTCTGCGGTTCTCCAATCCGCAGAACCCAAGGTTGCGTGGTTACTCTCGGTGTGTAAAATCAGAATTATAATATTTTAAATTTAGTTTTATTTTACAAACTCACGATACAATAATTTTATGAACAAATGCAGAGCGCGTACGTTAGAGGGGATTTAGGGCTAAACCGGCGCGGGCGGCTGAAACCACTGGAGAGAGAATGAATTAATTGCCGCGCGAGGCGTCTGGATTATAATGATACCAGTCTCACATAAATGTAGGGAAAGGTAAACATTATTATTATTTTCGGGAGATGTAAACTCCCTATAATTTACCCTACAATGGTATTAAAGACTGTCCTGATTTACTTAAGTTATTCTAATATTTGTTTGCGCCCGTACCTACATACTACATTACAATTACACAGTTCAAGGGTATTTTATTTTTTATTTTAGGCACTGAAGTAGATGTTGCCGGTCGAGTCCTCGGATTCCTGTCGGAAGGGGTAGAGACTTCCAGTGGTCTCATATCCTTTGCCCTGTATGAGGTGGGTAAATTAATTATCAATATTATAGATCATTGATTACTTTCACTAGGAAATGTTTTCTAACTTATATCGGCCAAATATAGGCAAATTATTATAGCACGATTCATTATTTACAAAAATTCGATGACTTCGAATTGAAATGTTGTGTCCCCATAAATCATATTATTGAGAAAAGTGAGTTTAAAGATATGCAAACCAGGAAACATTAGATTAGTGAGCAAGGCGATGGGTTGACAGTCCAGCTGGAGAGGTCAAAAGGTCTCACTCAACCACTCTCTCCCGATCGGATTCGCCACGCAGTACGCGGGCAAACGCATCCGTCACCAAGACCTGGATCCGGGTACCCAGTCACCAAATGTAGCAAACCACTTGGGGTGATCTATGTCAGGGGTGTTGGTTATCCAATAAATGGTTCCCGGGGCGGCGGTACCCATACCTGCCTCCTAAATTGAATTTGTAAGGAGTTATAATATAGGCGCTCATCAGCACATTGCTTGGAGGATTTACGATATATTTGAACATGTTCATATATTTGGGACCGTAGGTTCAGTAGATGCGCTATTCAAGGCTGTCTTTGGTATATTTCAGTATTTAACTCATTTTCGATCAAAATTAGAAATACAATATTTTCACTCTAAGCCATATATTTGAACTACGAGTATTTACATAATACTCAAACAATCAGTCTAGTGCTAATTTCGGTTATCTGTGCTTGGCTATTTGTCCCCGTGAAATCTGATGGAATAAACTCAAAGTTGCATTGAATTTAATTATCATCTTCAAAATTGGAATTCAAAGTTGCGTGAAAAATTCAGACAAGCGATAAAGTTCTTAATTACCTATCGTATAAATTTGGTACTGATTTGTCAATAATCACGGGATATTATAAACTTGTCGAATTCCGCTGCGCGCGTAAGTCCCTATAACAAGTTTCTAGTTAACTCTTTATGTTTTTAATTTCCAAAAAAAAAACCTGTTAATTTTGAAGGTAATATCTATACATTTGTTATGCCGAAACTTTAATTATATTAAATTCCCTCGATAAAGAAAAAAATCGCAAAGTAAGCTCCGAAAATTATTTAAAACACGTTTTTTTCTATTATTTAATATGTTATACACAAGAAAAAATTCACAGTGTATCTTTAAATGCAACTAAAGCATTTGTCGACAGATTTTTGCTATATTTAAAATGAATAGTGTTTTATTAAATATTTTTACTATTGTGCGATAATCGCGTAGACTATCGACACATGAGTTAGATTATAATGGTTATAATCTAGTCAGGTATGTGCCTATGTAAATTAATGCTCCGTTCGCTGAACCAAAAAGATAGGTATTCGCAAATGTGACTTACGGAAGAGTTGGTTGTGATGTTCGATGATATGGTTCTTTTGGTAGTATCGTATGGTGGAGGAATTCACATGCACTCGCATAAGATTGAACTAATTATAACTTAGGCTAAAAATCGAATTGACACATCGGTTGTTTTCTCAGTACGGTGGTTTTGTCAAATGTCATTAGATGACGTTTTCGCTAGAGCGCGCAGCGCGGGCGACTCGATTCCACTCAAAGCAACACTGCGCAGATTCAAACCAATAAAATTTGAATCCTAGCCTCCTTATTGGTTGGAGCGGAAAAAGCGTTCAAACAATTATCTATCTTAAATTAGCGCACTCCCTCTTATTTTTATCGCATTTATATATCTCCCTTTCAAACCATCTTTCAACGTTTACTGCTTGGCCTTAATTTCCAAAAAATATAAATAACACAAGACATAGTTATGTATATCACGGGAGATGGTGAAATATGCACTAAAGTTACATTTTTTCTCAATCAAAGTAATGTTTGAATATTAGGAAATACACATAAATTGTGTTCTGAACTTTTGTCCCTTATTAACTTTAACATACCTTTGAGACGTACACGACATACAGTGCTATTCCACACGCTAAATTATAAAACAAATGCAGCATCTAATTCGACAATTAACCGAGCTCTTCATACTCTAAATAATATTTGTATTAACTCTAACATTGACATTTTTTTGGATTCATTGCCCAAATTCAAACGTGGCATCATGTCAATAATTTAAAGAATTCAATGCGCATACATACAGACACACACATACACAAACACTCACACACACATTACACACGTCACACACACACCTATAAACTACACAAGTCACCTGGTAATTAAGGAATAAACATACCACTTAGCAGACATTACAAAGAAACATATCATAGGTACACAACATGAAGTATCTTATTCCTGTATATTGTTTCATCTCTGTAAATTATGTACTGTTTGTTTCAATAATATAAAATAAAAAAAAAAATAAAAAAATAACCTATGTTTACTAATGCGTGTTTACTTAAACCCTCGACTGAAATAGTTAACTTCCTCAGATATTTAAGTTGAAATCAAGTGTTGTTTTTTAAAGAACCCTTGCATGCAGCGGAATTCGACAAGTTTACCTATTTTTTTATTAAATTATTGTATTATAGGTAGGTACCTGCTTTATCGTGTGTCTGAATCATTTTTCACACAACCTGTTCCAATTCTGAAAATGTAACAATTAAATTCATAGCAAATTTGAGTTTATTGAACCAGATTTCAAATTTCACACAGGAATAACTAACACACATCACAGACATCCGAAATTAGCATGTTTGATGAAATTTAAAAAAAACGGTCCCGGGAAACGTATTTGCCAGTTGTGTTTCACAAAACCAATTCCTGACTGCCATTTTAATCAATCTCACTTTTCCATCATTCATCCATTCATTGTTATGTTGTATTGGTATCATTTAATCAATCTCACTTTTCCATCATTCATCCATTCATTGTTATGTTGGATTGGTATCATTTAATCAATCTCACTTTTCCATCATTCATCCATTCATTGTTATGTTGGATTGGTATCATTTAATCAATCTCACTTTTCCATCATTCATCCATTCATTGTTATGTTGGATTGGTATCATTTAATCAATCTCACTTTTCCATCATTCATCCATTCATTGTTATGTTGGATTGGTATCATTTAATCAATCTCACTTTTCCATCATTCATCCATTCATTTTTATGTTGGATTGGTATCATTTAATCAATCTCACTTTTCCATCATTCATCCATTCATTGTTATGTTGGATTGGTATCATTTAATCAATCTCACTTTTCCATCATTCATCCATTCATTTTTATGTTGGATTGGTATCATGTGACGGTAAATTGGCCATGGATACAATTTAACAACGAGTTTTTCTTTTATATTCCAGATGGCTGCAAATCCTCAGATTCAAGCAAAACTAAGAAATGAATTAAATGATGTGGCTGCTGCTGATAACGGGCACTTATCATACGACAATCTTCAAAATAACAAATATTTCGATATGATTTTGAAAGGTGAGAACTTGCTATTCGATTATTTCTTATAAAGCTAGTCAATTAGAAACATGTGTGTTTAAAGTCTGTATTTGGAAACATTGTGGCTTGAAACTTGAGAGTTTGTGAGAAACCCCGTAGACATAACACAAATGATTACATAAACTTTATTTTCCGCCTTTATTGTTTCCGACTGTCTTGTTGGATTGTTGCCTAGGTATTAAAATGTTTTACGGAAACTGGCGATGACAATGTGTAACTTTGCGTTTTTAAACTTAATGACTAACGAATATGAAAACGTATTTTTGTAGAAACAATGAGGATATATCCAGGAGTGCTCACGATCAACAGGGTGTGCACCATTCCTTACACCCTCGCACCAGCAGTTCCGGGGGGAACGCCGTTCACCATCCCAGCAGGGATGCCCGTAACCATCTGCAACTACGCCACCCATCATGACCCGCAGTACTTCCCGAACCCGCACACCTTCGACCCTGAACGCTTCCGGGATGAAGAGGACATCCCCAAATATTCCTACCTGCCGTTTGGAGAGGGACCTCGAATTTGCATTGGTAAACCTTCACTCCTAATCCAACCTAACCTAACATCGCAACAAAGTGGCTTTATAATTATGTCTCTCCAATCATCTGGAAATCTAACTTATGAAGTAGAAACATCTGCTGCAAAGAACACAAGCACATCAAAAAAGGTTTTATCGACAATAGCAGTAACTTGTCGTCGTTCCCTAACATTTAAGTTGACTAATTTAAGCGTATTAAGAATATATATTAATAACTCGCTGAAGTCTCCGGCATTTTCCGGGCTTTAGACAAACTTATAAATCAGTAAAATACAGTAATTTTCCTCTTACTTTGAACGTCAAGTATGCAAAATTTCATCACGAAGTGTCAAAATTCTGCTTGAAAGAGTGGGAAAAGGGAGTTTTTTTCTAAATCTCGTGGAGGCAGTGGTCTTTCTTAATGTTTTGTTTTCAAAAGTGTGCAAAATTTCATCAATCTCTGAAAAAACTAAATTTGTTTAAAAAACACTAAAAGAGGATTACCGACACTGTCTATAAAATCGTCATCGATGTGCCTGTGCCTTGAAAGGCCTTTGCAAGGCGATAACTGTTAACAATTGTTGTGTTGTGTTTTCAGGAATGCGACTTGGTCTTACCAACTCGAAGGTGGCGCTATCCGCCATCTTGAGCAATTTCGAAGTGAGGGTTTCTCCCAAAACTGCGGCCAAGCCCCTCCCCATTGACCCTTCCGTCCTTGTCATCCGAACCCTCGGAGACCTGTGGATTACCTTCCACCAGATATCAACTTAGTACCATACATAAAGCTCATATATGTATATGTCATTTTGCAGTCCGGTAATATTTATTTGAAAACAATAAAATAATTTTCCATGGCGCTTCGACTTTAGGTTCTGCTTAGCGGTTCACGTGATTTTCACTCCGTCTTGTTCCAGCAGCACCGTGCACACGAGGTAAAGCGCGTATCACATGATCCGTCGTGACGTGTGGTAGTGGGGTCAGTAGCGACGCGTGATAAAAAAATATTTTTGTTTTAATTGCAAAATTATGAAAGACGAATTTGAGTGTGATAGAGTGCTAAGCTTGAAAAATTTGACACTATTGATGTTGTTTAGTCCAAAACGATATTTTTTTTCGAAAACTCGATTTTTTGTATAAAGATATAAGAATAGATATCAATAATACAAATTTGTTTAATATTATATACCCAAAACTGCATCGGACAGCAAAATTAGTAATACATATTTACTCCAATACTCCAATACACATTTTAATCGCTGGTTAAAATCGTTCTAGTACATGCTGATACACCATATACAGGGTGTCCAGAAACTCGTAGTACAAGCGGGAAACTGGTGAATCTACATCACATTTGGAGTCGATTTTGTAGTATATTTTTTTTTGATTTGAGCTTTCGTTATCGAGTAAATCGAGTTAGAAGTTGATTTTTTTTTTTTTTAATCAAATTCTTATAAATTATTACTGAAGATCAAAGTACCCAACTAATTAAAACTATTTGAAAGTAAAACAAATGAAGAAACTCGGATTTGAAGCATTATTTTGAAATCACCCTTCATTTAATCCGGTGTAATCATAAAATATTTCTGCTCTGCAGGGTTAAAACATCTGTTGTTCAACCCTAAACACCAGAAAAAACTTTAACCCTAAAATAGCCGAAAAATATTTTTTTTTGTTTTTTTTTTTTTTGTGAAAATGCTCAAATCAAAAAACTTTATGTTTATTTGGGTTCCCCATGTGGTGTAGATTCTCCAGTTTCCCGCTTGTACTACGAGTTTCCGGACACCGTGTATATAGAAAAATAACTATTATGAAAACATTCGTCATATGATACGTAATGAAAAAAACAGTAAAAAATATGCGCGCTTTATTGTTATTTAAATTTAATTCCATCAAAACTGCTTACGTTTTTTGTATATGTATAAAATGCTGGAATGGCGACAATTGGTGCACGCTGAGATGCACCATCGACTTATACCAGAATCATATAGAAGAAAATGTCAGTTACTATTCCTAATATTTTTTTACCTACCTTTGTGTAATACCTATGTGTAATCAATAAGAATCTATGTGTAATTATCTACTTATCAATAAAAACCTATTTGTAATGCCTACATAGTATGGAGTGTAGCTTGGCTTGTCGATCAAAGCCGGATTTTTTTTCTATAGAATCGATAAAAATAAAAAGTAATAAAAAATAATTTATCGTCTTTTAATATACATACACCGAACAAATGAATATAATTTAACAATTATTTTACAAGCAATAATTATAATGTCACATCACAAAGTAACCGCTTCATATGAAGAAATAATTATAAGCCTGAAACACTCATCCACATTGAAAAATCTCCTGATAAAAGATACATGACGCCAACGGTTAAAATAATTGTTACACTTTGTGCTATGCATAAAAAATCTTGTCTTAAACATTTTACCAAAAAAATAATAATGAACATAATTTACTAAAGACTAAAGACAGTGACATTTTCGTACACACACAAGATGGACTTATCTACTCACGATTCGTATACAGGTACGCAGGTATATCAACTTTCTGGTCCTTTACGAATATAACTACAATAATTTGTGTCATGTGCATGATTTGTTGATTAGGTAAAAACGCCTTTAAAAAGGGATACGAAGTCATTGAAAGGGGTGAAAACAACTATCATATAAACCCCTACGTAAACTATTTAACCTGGTTTTTGTTTCATCACTTTTCTATCACCTTTATATCACCTTGTCAATTGTTGATCAGTTTTTACAGTTGTTACACGTAACACAACCCAACGCTTCCCATCCAATGCACTGTGCAGATCGGCGAGCTTAAATAAACCACTGACTCGGCGTAATGTGTGAAAGAAAGATGGCGTTGGTGGAAGTGCTTGTTTTGACTACTGAATATCGCAATACTACAATAATTAAGATTTGCGATGCGCGCGTAGGACAAGTTTAGGTACACGTTGGACCTGTAACGTAGTAATGCACACGTTGCGTACATGGGCCCAGTGTATCATTACCTTTTTTTTTTTTTTTTTTGTTATTTATTAAGTTAAAAGAAATACATATTTCGCTTTGTTAACTTAAGTGTACATTGATTAAAAACAAAAATAATATTTATATAAATAATTATGGTTTACTACCTAAGTAACATATTTTTCTTAAGTAAGAGCATTTTGGTTTTGCTCATTGATATTGAGGGCAAACAATTTTTTCTTAAATATATTTATTCTATTTACGGTTGTCAGGCTATCAGGAAGGAGATTATATATGTGTACACCCTCATGGCCTATGTTTCTTTTACCACACTCTGTCTTTGCTGAATTTGTGTATAATTTATTGTGTTGTCTTGTGTGGTGGTCATGTACTTGTGATGTTTTCATAAATGAAGTATTTGTGTGTATGAGGCCATTTTGGATTTTGTGAATTAATAGGCATATGTTGTATTCGTACAGTTTTCTAATTTTAAGTAAGTTAGTTTCTTGGTATACTCTTTTGGTGGGTGTATCTGGTCTATAGTTAAAAAGTTTTTTTATAACTTTGTTTTGTATTATTTGAATTTCGTTTAGATATAAAATAAACAATATCTAGTTTTGTAAAAGGAGATTTCTTGCTCGTATTCTGGCAGGCATTCATTTAAACTCTTTACATAACGGACATATTTATAATGTTAGCGCCTCTTCAAATAGATCAGTGGGTTGTTGTTAGCGTGAATTCTCAAAGCAAAACGTATTAGACGATAACTTGAAGAGAGTACCAATCTACCAATTCGGGATCTCTTATAACCCGCAGCTTGTAGGAAGCGTTGCTTGGTGTGTTGCTAAATTTTGAACTATTTCCTGAATTTGAATGTGAATGGTTTGAAGTAAGGTTTTTTATAACTATCTGACGTGTACCCGGCGTTGCTTGGGGTTGTGAATGGTTTGAAGTAAGGTTTTGTATAACTAGCTGACGTGTACCCGGCGTTGCTTGGGGTTGTGAATGGTTTGAGGTAAGGTTTTGTATAACTAGCTGACGTGTACCCGGCGTTGCTTGGGGTTGTGAATGGTTTGAAGTAAGGTTTTGTATAACTAGCTGACGTGTACCCGACGTTGCTTGGGGTTGTGAATGGTTTAAAGTAAGGTTTTGTATAACTAGCTGACGTGTACCCGGCGTTGCTTGGGGTTGTGAATGGTTTGAAGTAAGGTTTTGTATAACTAGCAGACGTGTACCCGGCGTTGCTTGGGGTTGTGAATGGTTTGAAGTAAGGTTTTGTATAACTAGCTGACGTGTACCCGGCGTTGCTTGGGGATGTGAATGGTTTAAAGTAAGGTTTTGTATAACTAGCTGACGTGTACCCGGCGTTGCTTGGGGTTGTGAATGGTTTGAAGTAAGGTTTTGTATAACTAGCAGACCTGTACCCGGTGTTGGTTGGGGTTGTGAATGGTTTGAAGTAAGGTTTTGAATAACTAGCTGACGTGTACCCGGCGTTGCTTGGGGTTGTGAATGGTTTGAAGTAAGGTTTTGTATAACTAGCTGACGTGTACCCGGCGTTGCTTGGGGTTGTGAATGGTTTAAAGTAAGGTTTTGTATAACTAGCTGACGTGTACCCGGCGTTGCTTGGGGTTGTGAATGGTTTGAAGTAAGGTTTTGTATAACTAGCTGACGTGTACCCGGCGTTGCTTGGGGTTGTAAATTGTTTGAAGTAAGGTTTTGTATAACTAGCTGACGTGTACCCGGCGTTGCTTGGGGTTGTGAATGGTTTAAAGTAAGGTTTTGTATAACTAGCTGACGTGTACCCGGCGTTGCTTGGGGTTGTGAATGGTTTGAAGTAAGGTTTTGTATAACTAGCAGACGTGTACCCGGCGTTGCTTGGGGTTGTGAATGGTTTGAAGTAAGGTTTTGTATAACTAGCTGACGTGTACCCGGCGTTGCTTGGGGTTGTGAATGGTTTGAAGTAAGGTTTTGTATAACTAGCTGACGTGTACCCGGCGTTGCTTGGGGTTGTGAATGGTTTGAAGTAAGGTTTTGTATAACTAGCTGACGTGTACCCGGCGTTGCTTGGGGTTGTGAATGGTTTGAAGTAAGGTTTTGTATAATAACTAGCTGACGTGTACCCGGCGTTGCTTGGGGTTGTGAATGGTTTAAAGTAAGGTTTTGTATAACTAACTGACGTGTACCCGGCGTTGCTTGGGGTTGTGAATGGTTTGAAGTAAGGTTTTGTATAACTAGCTGACGTGTAACCGGCGTTGCTTGGGGTTGTGAATGGTTTGAAGTAAGGTTTTGTATAATAACTAGCTGACGTGTACCCGGCGTTGCTTGGGGTTGTGAATGGTTTGAAGTAAGGTTTTGTATAACTAGCAGACGTGTACCCGGCGTTGCTTGGGGTTGTGAATGGTTTGAAGTAAGGTTTTGTATAACTAGCAGACGTGTACCCGGCGTTGCTTGGGGTTGTGAATGGTTTGAAGTAAGGTTTTGTATAACTAGCAGACGTGTACCCGGCGTTGCTTGGGGTTGTGAATGGTTTGAAGTAAGGTTTTGTATAACTAGCAGACGTGTACCCGGCGTTGCTTGGGGTTGTGAATGGTTTGAAGTAAGGTTTTGTATAACTAGCAGACGTGTACCCGGCGTTGCTTGGGGTTGTGAATGGTTTGAAGTAAGGTTTTGTATAACTAGCAGACGTGTACCCGGCGTTGCTTGGGGTTGTGAATGGTTTAAAGTAAGGTTTTGTATAACTAACTGACGTGTACCCGGCGTTGCTTGGGGTTGTGAATGGTTTGAAGTAAGGTTTTGTATAACTAGCTGACGTGTACCCGGCGTTGCTTGGGGTTGTGAATGGTTTGAAGTAAGGTTTTGTATAATAACTAGCTGACGTGTACCCGGCGTTGCTTGGGGTTGTGAATGGTTTGAAGTAAGGTTTTGTATAACTAGCAGACGTGTACCCGGCGTTGCTTGGGGTTGTGAATGGTTTGAAGTAAGGTTTTGTATAATAACTAGCTGACGTGTACCCGGCGTTGCTTGGGGTTGTGAATGGTTTGAAGTAAGGTTTTGTATAACTAGCAGACGTGTACCCGGCGTTGCTTGGGGTTGTGAATGGTTTGAAGTAAGGTTTTGTATAACTAGCAGACGTGTACCCGGCGTTGCTTGGGGTTGTGAATGGTTTGAAGTAAGGTTTTGTATAACTAACTGACGTGTACCCGGCGTTGCTTGGGGTTGTGAATGGTTTGAAGTAAGGTTTTGTATAACTAGCTGACGTGTACCCGGCGTTGCTTGGGGTTGTGAATGGTTTGAAGTAAGGTTTTGTATAATAACTAGCTGACGTGTACCCGGCATTGCTTGGGGTTGTGAATGGTTTGAAGTAAGGTTTTGTATAACTAGCAGACGTGTACCCGGCGTTGCTTGGGGTTGTGAATGGTTTGAAGTAAGGTTTTGTATAATAACTAGCTGACGTGTACCCGGCGTTGCTTGGGGTTGTGAATGGTTTGAAGTAAGGTTTTGTATAACTAGCAGACGTGTACCCGGCGTTGCTTGGGGTTGTGAATGGTTTGAAGTAAGGTTTTGTATAACTAGCAGACGTGTACCCGGCGTTGCTTGGGGTTGTGAATGGTTTGAAGTAAGGTTTTGTATAACTAGCAGACGTGTACCCGGCGTTGCTTGGGGTTGTGAATGGTTTGAAGTAAGGTTTTGTATAACTAGCAGACGTGTACCCGGCGTTGTTTGGGGTTGTGAATGGTTTGAAGTAAGGTTTTGTATAACTAGCAGACGTGTACCCGGCGTTGCTTGGGGTTGTGAATGGTTTGAAGTAAGGTTTTGTATAACTAGCAGACGTGTACCCGGCGTTGTTTGGGGTTGTGAATGGTTTGAAGTAAGGTTTTGTATAACTAGCAGACGTGTACCCGGCGTTGCTTGGGGTTGTGAATGGTTTGAAGTAAGGTTTTGTATAACTAGCAGACGTGTACCCGGCGTTGCTTGGGGTTGTGAATGGTTTGAAGTAAGGTTTTGTATAACTAGCAGACGTGTACCCGGCGTTGCTTGGGGTTGTGAATGGTTTGAAGTAAGGTTTTGTATAACTAGCAGACGTGTACCCGGCGTTGCTTGGGGTTGTGAATGGTTTGAAGTAAGGTTTTGTATAACTAGCAGACGTGTACCCGGCGTTGCTTGGGGTTGTGAATGGTTTGAAGTAAGGTTTTGTATAACTAGCAGACGTGTACCCGGCGTTGCTTGGGGTTGTGAATGGTTTGAAGTAAGGTTTTGTATAACTAGCAGACGTGTACCCGGCGTTGTTTGGGGTTGTGAATGGCTTGAAGTAAGGTTTTGTATAACTAGCAGACGTGTACCCGGCGTTGCTTGGGGTTGTGAATGGTTTGAAGTAAGGTTTTGTATAATAACTAGCTGACGTGTACCCGGCGTTGCTTGGGGTTGTGAATGGTTTGAAGTAAGGTTTTGTATAACTAGCTGACGTGTACCCGGCGTTGCTTGGGGTTGTGAATGGTTTGAAGTAAGGTTTTGTATAATAACTAGCTGACGTGTACCCGGCGTTGCTTGGGGTTGTGAATGGTTTGAAGTAAGGTTTTGTATAACTAGCAGACGTGTACCCGGCGTTGCTTGGGGTTGTGAATGGTTTGAAGTAAGGTTTTGTATAATAACTAGCTGACGTGTACCCGGCGTTGCTTGGGGTTGTGAATGGTTTGAAGTAAGGTTTTGTATAACTAGCAGACGTGTACCCGGCGTTGCTTGGGGTTGTGAATGGTTTGAAGTAAGGTTTTGAGATTGTTTAATCGAGTGTACCAAAAAACTGGGTGCATTTTTAAGGTGGAAATAATATTATTGTAAAGAATTAAAAAAGTTAACGGACGTCCACGACTACTTCAAACATTCACTTCCACGTAATACAATCTCCTCACATTCTTTCCTTTATTCATTCATCACGTACGCCACATTTTACAACACATATTTGATTCATATCATCGTATGCTATGTCTTCCTCGGGCGTTCCCGACTTTTTCTACCATTCGCTTCAATCCACAATGTCACTGTTGAAAAATTCAATTTATTTCGTAGAATATTTACAAATGTATCTTTTAGTGACATTTCTACCGCCATGATGGGGATGTAGGAATAATAATAGTTAGTAAATGATACCATTCCAATTCAGTTAATATTTTATGTGATTTAAGACAATTGAGGAATGTGAGAGATATGTGAAGGCATATTATAGATACGTGATTAGGTATAAAATGTCCATACATTTCAATCATAACACCCATGTGTTATGATCGAAATGTATTTAAGATGTAAGGATGAACATAATATAAATATGATACATATACGAGTTTTTTGTATAAATACCAAAATCCAAAACAAAGAAACTGAAAACTTCATTTTGGGCCGCAAACAAAAGCTGCAGGTTGAGAATGCCTGGTTTAGAGCAAGTCAGATGAATTATTGTTATGCTACGTATACATACGCGAGCCAAGCTGCCGAACTGAACCTCAACTTATGGGAAAGGAACAAAGCAACCGCAAATGGCGCGAAACGCCGCTTGCAGTTGCTTCATTCCTTTCTCGTAATTCGTGGCTCGGTTCTCGTTTAGGTTCGCAAATGTATACGTACAATTATATCTCCCGTTGTCGGGTGCACGTGACCGGGTTCCTAATCAATACGGCCTTCAAGTAACACGACTATTATGTAATGGAACAATTGATAAAGATAGTTAGCCGTTGGTTACTTTGATAATAGATTATTAAATGGTCGGTCAGTTTAAAGGGTCATTTAAAAAATAAATCATATTGGTACATAAAACGTAAAATACAAAAAGCATCAACTATTCCATTTCTCTTATTAGATTTATTTCTCATTGTCTTATTAGACTGTAATACAAATAAATTATTGCCTCACATGTTCAGGACAGGAGACCATAACGTCACATGTTGTAGTTAACATTTTAGATTTATTTCCAAAATTCCCGTCCGTTTATAAAGAATTTAAGTGATCAAGTCCACAAAACGAATCAAAAACTAAAAGTAGCAATTATTGTGATATTTTGTTGTAATACGCCTGTTATATTTGGAAACCATAACTTCTTGTTAACGTTATAGGTACCTTGTAAAAATAAGATAAAAGCGCAATCAATGAATGTTGCCTGTTGGTTAACTATAATTTTATTGTATTTTAATAAATACAATATTATTAGTAGACTCTATGTTTCATTTTTTTAATGAAATTTACCATTCAAATTTTAAAAAGTTGGTTCTAAAATTTATACATACGAGATCACGTCGGGGTCACCAATTTCGGAGGTGTGTGAATTATTGCTAATTTAAGTGGATTGTTGGCTGGATTATTCTGTGGTTCTCCAATCCGCAGAATCCAAGGTTGCGTGGTTACTCTCGGTGTGTAAAATCAGAATTCAAATATTTTAAATTTAGTTTTATTTTAACAAACTCACGTTACAATAATTTTATGAACAAAAATAGATCGCGTACGTTAAAGGGCATTAAGGGTTATACCGGCGGCTGACCACTAGAGAGAGAATGAAATATTTGCCGCGCAACGTATAATACAATGATACCAGTCTGACATAAATGTGGGGAAAAGTAAACGTTGTTATTATATTCGGGAGATGTAAACTCCTATGTATTCAAGGGGAGCTTTGGGTGGGGTGGTATACATGTTATACACGGTCGTCCCCGAGATGAATGCTATCTATCCCAAGGGATAAGTGAGACTTTCAGCGGGTAATTTGGTAACTTAGACGTAAGTACGTATACCGTATAGCTATGTATTCAAGAGGGGCTTTGGGTGGGGTGGTATACATGTTATACACGGTCGTCCCCGAGATGATTGCTATCTATCCCAAGGGATAAGTGAGACTTTCAGCGGGTAATTTGGTAACTTACACGTAAGTACGTATACCGTATAGCTATGTATTCTAGGGGGGCTTTGGGTTAGGTGGTATACATGTTATACACGGTCGTCCCCGAGATGAATGCTATCTATCCCAAGGGATAAGTGAGACTTTCAGCGGGTAATTTGGTAACTTACACGTAAGTACGTATACCGTATAGCTATGTATTCAAGGGGGGCTTTGGGTTAGGTGGTATACATGTTATACACGGTAATCCCCGAGAAGAATGCTATCTATCCCAAGGGATAAGTGAGACTTTCAGCGGGTAATTTGGTAACTTACACGTAAGTACGTATACCGTATAGCTATGTATTCTAGGGGGGCTTTGGGTTAGGTGGTATACATGTTATACACGGTCGTCCCCGAGATGAATGCTATCTATCCCAAGGGATAAGTGACACTTTCAGCGGGTAATTTGGTAACTTAGACGTAAGTACGTATACCGTATAGCTATGTATTCAAGGGGGGCTTTGGGTGGGGTGGTATACATGTTATACACGGTCGTCCCCGAGATGATTGCTATCTATCCCAAGGGATAAGTGAGACTTTCAGCGGGTAATTTGGTAACTTACACGTAAGTACGTATACCGTATAGCTATGTATTCTAGGGGGGCTTTGGGTTAGGTGGTAAACATGTTATACACGGTCGTCCTCGAGATGAATGCTATCTATCCCAAGGGATAAGTGAGACTTTCAGCGGGTAATTTGGTAACTTACACGTAAGTACGTATACCGTATAGCTATGTATTCAAGGGGGGCTTTGGGTTAGGTGGTATACATGTTATACACGGTCGTCCCCGAGATGAATGCTATCTATCCCAAGGGATAAGTGAGACTTTCAGCGGGTAATTTGGTAACGTACACGTAAGTACGTATACCGTATAGCTATGTATTCTAGGGGGGCTTTGGGTGGGGTGGTATACATGTTATACACGGTCGTCCCCGAGATGATTGCTATCTATCCCAAGGGATAAGTGAGACTTTCAGCGGGTAATTTGGTAACTTACACGTAAGTACGTATACCGTATAGCTATGTATTCGAGGGGGGCTTTGGGTTAGGTGGTATACATGTTATACACGGTCGTCCCCGAGATGAATGCTATCTATCCCAAGGGATAAGTGCGACTTTCAGCGGGTAATTTGGTAACTTACACGTAAGTACGTATACCGTATAGCTATGTATTCAAGAGGGGCTTTGGGTGGGGTGGTATACATGTTATACACGGTCGTCCCCGAGATGATTGCTATCTATCCCAAGGGATAAGTGAGACTTTCAGCGGGTAATTTGGTAACTTACACGTAAGTACGTATACCGTATAGCTATGTATTCTAGGGGGGCTTTGGGTTAGGTGGTATACATGTTATACACGGTCGTCCCCGAGATGAATGCTATCTATCCCAAGGGATAAGTGAGACTTTCAGCGGGTAATTTGGTAACGTACACGTAAGTACGTATACCGTATAGCTATGTATTCTAGGGGGGCTTTGGGTTGGGTGGTATACATGTTATACACGGTCGTCCCCGAGATGAATGCTATCTATCCCAAGGGATAAGTGAGACTTTCAGCGGGTAATTTGGTAACTTACATGTTAGTACGTATACCGTATAGCTATGTGTTTAAGGGGGGCTTTGGGTGGGGTGGTATACATGTTATACACGGTCGTCCCCGAGATGAATGCTATCTATCCCAAGGCATAAGTGATTATCTATATAAGTGAAATTTGGTAACTTACACGTTAGTACGTATACCGTATAGCTATGTGTTCAAGGGGGGCTTTGGGTGGGGTGGTATACATGTTATACACGGTCGTCCCCGAGATGAATGCTATCTATCCCAAGGGATAAGTGAGACTTTCAGCGGGTAATTTGGTAACTTACACGTAAGTACGTATACCGTATAGCTATGTATTCAAGGGGGGGCTTTGGGTGGGGTGGTATACATGTTATACACGGTCGTCCCCGAGATGATTGCTATCTATCCCAAGGGATAAGTGAGACTTTCAGCGGGTAATTTGGTAACTTACACGTAAGTACGTATACCGTATAGCTATGTATTCTAGGGGGGCTTTGGGTTAGGTGGTATACATGTTATACACGGTCGTCCCCGAGATGAATGCTATCTATCCCAAGGGATAAGTGAGACTTTCAGCGGGTAATTTGGTAACTTACACGTAAGTACGTTTACCGTATAGCTATGTATTCAAGGGGGGCTTTGGGTTAGGTGGTATACATGTTATACACGGTCGTCCACGAGATGAATGCTATCTATCTCAAGGGATAAGTGAGACTTTCAGCGGGTAATTTGGTAACGTACACGTAAGTACGTATACCGTATAGCTATGTATTCTAGGGGGGCTTTGGGTTGGGTGGTATACATGTTATACACGGTCGTCCCCGAGATGAATGCTATCTATCCCAAGGGATAAGTTAGACTTTCAGCGGGTAATTTGGTAACTTACAAGTTAGTACGTATACCGTATAGCTATGTGTTTAAGGGGGGCTTTGGGTGGGGTGGTATACATGTTATACACGGTCGTCCCCGAGATGAATGCTATCTATCCCAAGGGATAAGTGATTATCTATATAAGTGAAATTTGGTAACTTACACATTAGTACGTATACCTTTTAGCTATGTGTTCAAGGGGGGCTTTGGGTGGGGTGGTATACATGTTATACACGGTCGTCCCCGAGATGAATGCTATCTATCCCAAGGGATAAGTGATTATCTATATACGTGAAATTTGGTAACTTACACGTTAGTACGTATACCGTATAGCTATGTGTTCAAGGGGGGCTTTGGGTGGGGTGGTATACATGTTATACAAGGTCGTCCCCGAGATGAATGCTATCTGTCCCAAGGGATAAGTGAGACTTTCAGCGGGTAATTTGGTAACTTACACGTAAGTACGTATACCGTATAGCTATGTATTCAAGGGGGGCTTTGGGTGGGGTGGTATACATGTTATACACGGTCGTCCCCGAGATGAATGCTATCTATCCCAAGGGATAAGTGATTATCTATATAAGTGAATTTTGGTAACTTACACGTTAGTACGTATACCGTATAGCTATGTGTTCAAGGGGGGCTTTGGGTGGGGTGGTATACATATTATACACGGTCGTCCCCGAGATGAATGCTATCTATCCCAAGGGATGAATGCTATCTATCCCAAGGGATAAGTGCGACTTTCAGCGGGTAATTTGGTAACTTACACGTAAGTACGTATACCGTATAGCTATGTATTCAAGGGGGGCTTTGGGTGGGGTGGTATATATGTTATACACGGTCGTCCCCGAGATGAATGCTATCTATCACAAGGGATAAGTGAGACTTTCAGCGGGTAATTTGGTAAATTACACGTTAGTACGTATACCGTATAGCTATGTATTCAAGGGGGGCTTTGGGTGGGGTGGTATATATGTTATACACGGTCGTCCCCGAGATGAATGCTATCTATCACAAGGGATAAGTGAGACTTTCAGCGGGTAATTTGGTAAATTACACGTTAGTACGTATACCGTATAGCTATGTGTTTAAGGGGGGCTTTGGGTGGGGTGGTATACATGTTATACACGGTCGTCCCCGAGATGAATGCTATCTATCCCAAGGGGTAAGTGCGACTTTCAGCGGGTAATTTGGTAACTTACACGTAAGTACGTATACCGTATAGCTATGTATTCAAGAGGGGCTTTGGGTGGGGTGGTATACATGTTATACACGGTCGTCCCCGAGATGAATGCTATCTATCACAAGGGATAAGTGAGACTCTCAGCGGGTAATTTGGTAACTTACACGTTAGTACGTATACCGTATAGCTATGTGTATAAGGGGGGCTTTGGGTGGGGTGGTATACATGTTATACACGGTCGTCCCCGAAATGAATGCTATCTATCCCAAGGGATAAGTGATTATCTATATAAGTGAAATTTGGAAACTTACACATTAGTACGTATACCGTATAGCTATGTGTTCAAGGGGGGCTTTGGGTGTGGTGGTATACATGTTATACACGGTCGTCCCCGAGATGAATGCTATCTATCCCAAGGGATAAGTGATTATCTATATAAGTGAATTTTGGTAACTTACACGTTAGTACGTATACCGTATAGCTATGTGTTCAAGGGGGGCTTTGGGTGGGGAGGTATACATGTTATACACGGTCGTCCCCGAGATGAATGCTATCTATCCCAAGGGATAAGTGCGACTTTCAGGGGGTAATTTGGTAACTTACACGTAAGTACGTATACTGTATAGCTATGTATTCAAGGGGGGCTTTGGGTGGGGTGGTATACATGTTATACACAGTCGTCCCCGAGATGAATGCTATCTATCCCAAGGGATAAGTGAGACTTTCAGCGAGTAATTTGGTAACTTACACGTAACTACGGATACCGTATATCTATGTATTCAAGGGGGGCTTTGGGTGGGGTGGTATACATGTTATACACGGTCGTCCCCGAGATGAATGCTATCTATCCCAAGGGATAAGTGAGACTTTCAGCGGGTAATTTGGTAACTTACACGTAAGTACGTATACCGTATAGCTATGTATTCAAGGGGGGCTTTGGGTGGGGTGGTATACATGTTATACACGGTCGTCCCCGAGATGAATGCTATCTATCCCAAGGGATAAGTGCGACTTTCAGCGGGTAATTTGGTAACTTACACGTAAGTACGTATACCGTATAGCTATGTATTCAAGGGGGGCTTTGGGTGGGGTGGTATACATGTTATACACGGTCGTCCCCGAGATGAATGCTATCTATCCCAAGGGATAAGTGAGACTTTCAGCGGGTAATTTGGTAACTTACACGTAAGTACGTATACCGTATAGCTATGTATTCGAGGGGGGCTTTGGGTTAGGTGGTATACATGTTATACACGGTCGTCCCCGAGATGAATGCTATCTATCCCAAGGGATAAGTGCGACTTTCAGCGGGTAATTTGGTAACTGACACGTAAGTACGTATACCGTATAGCTATGTATTCAAGGGGGGCTTTGGGTGGGGTGGTATACATGTTATACACGGTCGTCCCCGAGATGAATGCTATCTATCCCAAGGGATAAGTGCGACTTTCAGCGTTTAATTTGGTAACTTACACGTAAGTACGTATACCGTATAGCTATGTATTCGAGGGGGGCTTTGGGTTAGGTGGTATACATGTTATACACGGTCGTCCCCGAGATGAATGCTATCTATCCCAAGGGATAAGTGCGACTTTCAGCGGGTAATTTGGTAACTGACACGTAAGTACGTATACCGTATAGCTATGTATTCAAGGGGGGCTTTGGGTGGGGTGGTATACATGTTATACACGGTCGTCCCCGAGATGAATGCTATCTATCCCAAGGGATAAGTGCGACTTTCAGCGTTTAATTTGGTAACTTACACGTAAGTACGTATACCGTATAGCTATGTATTCTAGGGGGGCTTTGGGTTAGGTGGTATACATGTTATACACGGTCGTCCCCGAGATGAATGCTATCTATCCCAAGGGATAAGTGAGACTTTCAGCGGGTAATTTGGTAACTTACACGTAAGTACGTTTACCGTATAGCTATGTATTCAAGGGGGGCTTTGGGTTAGGTGGTATACATGTTATACACGGTCGTCCACGAGATGAATGCTATCTATCTCAAGGGATAAGTGAGACTTTCAGCGGGTAATTTGGTAACGTACACGTAAGTACGTATACCGTATAGCTATGTATTCTAGGGGGGCTTTGGGTTGGGTGGTATACATGTTATACACGGTCGTCCCCGAGATGAATGCTATCTATCCCAAGGGATAAGTTAGACTTTCAGCGGGTAATTTGGTAACTTACACGTTAGTACGTATACCGTATAGCTATGTGTTTAAGGGGGGCTTTGGGTGGGGTGGTATACATGTTATACACGGTCGTCCCCGAGATGAATGCTATCTATCCCAAGGGATAAGTGATTATCTATATAAGTGAAATTTGGTAACTTACACATTAGTACGTATACCTTTTAGCTATGTGTTCAAGGGGGGCTTTGGGTGGGGTGGTATACATGTTATACACGGTCGTCCCCGAGATGAATGCTATCTATCCCAAGGGATAAGTGATTATCTATATACGTGAAATTTGGTAACTTACACGTTAGTACGTATACCGTATAGCTATGTGTTCAAGGGGGGCTTTGGGTGGGGTGGTATACATGTTATACACGGTCGTCCCCGAGATGAATGCTATCTGTCCCAAGGGATAAGTGAGACTTTCAGCGGGTAATTTGGTAACTTACACGTAAGTACGTATACCGTATAGCTATGTATTCAAGGGGGGCTTTGGGTGGGGTGGTATACATGTTATACACGGTCGTCCCCGAGATGAATGCTATCTATCCCAAGGGATAAGTGATTATCTATATAAGTGAATTTTGGTAACTTACACGTTAGTACGTATACCGTATAGCTATGTGTTCAAGGGGGGCTTTGGGTGGGGTGGTATACATATTATACACGGTCGTCCCCGAGATGAATGCTATCTATCCCAAGGGATGAATGCTATCTATCCCAAGGGATAAGTGCGACTTTCAGCGGGTAATTTGGTAACTTACACGTAAGTACGTATACCGTATAGCTATGTATTCAAGGGGGGCTTTGGGTGGGGTGGTATATATGTTATACACGGTCGTCCCCGAGATGAATGCTATCTATCACAAGGGATAAGTGAGACTTTCAGCGGGTAATTTGGTAAATTACACGTTAGTACGTATACCGTATAGCTATGTATTCAAGGGGGGCTTTGGGTGGGGTGGTATATATGTAATACACGGTCGTCCCCGAGATGAATGCTATCTATCACAAGGGATAAGTGAGACTTTCAGCGGGTAATTTGGTAAATTACACGTTAGTACGTATACCGTATAGCTATGTGTTTAAGGGGGGCTTTGGGTGGGGTGGTATACATGTTATACACGGTCGTCCCCGAGATGAATGCTATCTATCCCAAGGGGTAAGTGCGACTTTCAGCGGGTAATTTGGTAACTTACACGTAAGTACGTATACCGTATAGCTATGTATTCAAGAGGGGCTTTGGGTGGGGTGGTATACATGTTATACACGGTCGTCCCCGAGATGAATGCTATCTATCACAAGGGATAAGTGAGACTCTCAGCGGGTAATTTGGTAACTTACACGTTAGTACGTATACCGTATAGCTATGTGTATAAGGGGGGCTTTGGGTGGGGTGGTATACATGTTATACACGGTCGTCCCCGAGATGAATGCTATCTATCCCAAGGGATAAGTGATTATCTATATAAGTGAAATTTGGTAACTTACACATTAGTACGTATACCTTTTAGCTATGTGTTCAAGGGGGGCTTTGGGTGGGGTGGTATACATGTTATACACGGTCGTCCCCGAGATGAATGCTATCTATCCCAAGGGATAAGTGCGACTTTCAGCGTTTAATTTGGTAACTTACACGTAAGTACGTATACCGTATAGCTATGTATTCAAGGGGGGCTTTGGGTGGGGTGGTATACATGTTATACACGGTCGTCTCCGAGATGATTGCTATCTATCCCAAGGGATAAGTGAGACTTTCAGCGGGTAATTTGTTAACTTACACGTAAGTACGTATACCTTATAGCTATGTATTCTAGGGGGGCATTGGGTTAGGTGGTATACATGTTATACACGGTCGTCCCCGAGATGAATGCTATCTATCCCAAGGGATAAGTGAGACTTTCAGCAAAATTTGGTAACTTACACGTAAGTACGTATACCGTATAGCTATGTATGCGAGGGGGGCTTTGGGTTAGGTGGTATACATGTTATACACGGTCGTCCCCGAGATGAATGCTATCTATCCCAAGGGATAAGTGAGACTTTCAGCGGGTAATTTGGTAACTTACACGTAAGTACGTTTACCGTATAGCTATGTGTTCAAGGGGGGCTTTGGGTTAGGTGGTATACATGTTATACACGGTCGTCCCCGAGATGAATGCTATCTATCCCAAGGGATAAGTGAGACTTTCAGCGGGTAATTTGGTAACTTAGACGTAAGTACGTATACCGTATAGCTATGTATTCAAGGGGGGCTTTGGGTGGGGTGGTATACATGTTTTACACGGTCGTCCCCGAGATGATTGCTATCTATCCCAAGGGATAAGTGAGACTTTCAGCGGGTAATTTGGTAACTTACACGTAAGTACGTATACCGTATAGCTATGTATTCTAGGGGGGCTTTGGGTTAGGTGGTATACATGTTATACACGGTCGTCCCCGAGATGAATGCTATCTATCCCAAGGGATAAGTGAGACTTTCAGCGGGTAATTTGGTAACGTACACGTAAGTACGTATACCGTATAGCTATGTATTCTAGGGGGGCTTTGGGTTGGGTGGTATACATGTTATACACGGTCGTCCCCGAGATGAATGCTATCTATCCCAAGGGATAAGTGAGACTTTCAGCGGGTAATTTGGTAACTTACATGTTAGTACGTATACCGTATAGCTATGTGTTTAAGGGGGGCTTTGGGTGGGGTGGTATACATGTTATACACGGTCGTCCCCGAGATGAATGCTATCTATCCAAAGGGATAAGTGATTATCTATATAAGTGAAATTTGGTAACTTACACATTATTACGTATACCGTATAGCTATGTGTTCAAGGGGGGCTTTGAGTGGGGTGGTATACATGTTATACACGGTCGTCCCCGAGATGAATGCTATCTATCCCAAGGGATAAGTGATTATCTATATAAGTGAAATTTGGTAACTTACACGTTAGTACGTATACCGTATAGCTATGTGTTCAAGGGGGGCTTTGGGTGGGG
This sequence comes from Hesperophylax magnus, assembly GCA_026573805.1. Taxonomy (NCBI): domain Eukaryota; kingdom Metazoa; phylum Arthropoda; class Insecta; order Trichoptera; family Limnephilidae; genus Hesperophylax; species Hesperophylax magnus. The sequence goes on along the minus strand of JAIUSX010000192.1, from coordinate 671,689 downwards.
TGGTATACATGTTATACACGGTCGTCCCCGAGATGAATGCTATCTATCCCAAGGGATAAGTGAGACTTTCAGCGGGTAATTTGGTAACTTACACGTAAGTACGTATACCGTATAGCTATGTATTCAAGGGGGGCTTTGGGTGGGGTGGTATACATGTTATACACGGTCGTCCCCGAGATGATTGCTATCTATCCCAAGGGATAAGTGAGACTTTCAGCGGGTAATTTGGTAACTTACACGTAAGTACGTATACCGTATAGCTATGTATTCTAGGGGGGCTTTGGGTTAGGTGGTATACATGTTATACACGGTCGTCCCCGAGATGAATGCTATCTATCCCAAGGGATAAGTGAGACTTTCAGCGGGTAATTTGGTAACTTACACGTAAGTACGTTTACCGTATAGCTATGTTTTCAAGGGGGGCTTTGGGTTAGGTGGTATACATGTTATACACGGTCGTCCACGAGATGAATGCTATCTATCTCAAGGGATAAGTGAGACTTTCAGCGGGTAATTTGGTAACGTACACGTAAGTACGTATACCGTATAGCTATGTATTCTAGGGGGGCTTTGGGTTGGGTGGTATACATGTTATACACGGTCGTCCCCGAGATGAATGCTACCTATCCCAAGGGATAAGTTAGACTTTCAGCGGGTAATTTGGTAACTTACACGTTAGTACGTATACCGTATAGCTATGTGTTCAAGGGGGGCTTTGGGTGGGGTGGTATACATGTTATACACGGTCGTCCCCGAGATGAATGCTATCTATCCCAAGGGATAAGTGCGACTTTCAGGGGGTAATTTGGTAACTTACACGTAAGTACGTATACTGTATAGCTATGTATTCAAGGGGGGCTTTGGGTGGGGTGGTATACATGTTATACACAGTCGTCCCCGAGATGAATGCTATCTATCCCAAGGGATAAGTGAGACTTTCAGCGAGTATTTTGGTAACTTACACGTAAGTATGGATACCGTATATCTATGTATTCAAGGGGGGCTTTGGGTGGGGTGGTATACATGTTATACACGGTCGTCCCCGAGATGAATGCTATCTATCCCAAGGGATAAGTGATTATCTATATAAGTGAAATTTGGTAACTTACACGTTAGTACGTATACCGTATAGCTATGTGTTCAAGGGGGACTTTGGGTGGGGTGGTATACATGTTATACACGGTCGTCCCCGAGATGAATGCTATCTATCCCAAGGGATAAGTGCGACTTTCAGGGGGTAATTTGGTAACTTACACGTAAGTACGTATACTGTATAGCTATGTATTCAAGGGGGGCTTACGGTGGGGTGGTATACATGTTATACACAGTCGTCCCCGAGATGAATGCTATCTATCCCAAGGGATAAGTGAGACTTTCAGCGGGTAATTTGGTAACTTACACGTAAGTACGTATACCGTATAGCTATGTATTCAAGGGGGGCTTTGGGTGGGGTGGTATACATGTTATACACGGTCGTCCCCGAGATGAATGCTATCTATCCCAAGGGATAAGTGCGACTTTCAGCGGGTAATTTGGTAACTTACACGTAAGTACGTATACCGTATAGCTATGTATTCAAGGGGGGCTTTTGGTGGGGTGGTATACATGTTATACACGGTCGTCCCCGAGATGAATGCTATCTGTCCCAAGGGATAAGTGCGACTTTCAGCGGGTAATTTGGTAACTTACACGTAAGTACGTATACCGTATAGCTATGTATTTAAGGGGGGCTTTGGGTGGGGTGGTATACATGTTATACACGGTCGTCCCCGAAATGAATGCTATCTATCCCAAGGGATAAGTGAGACTTTCAGCGGGTAATTTAGTAACTTGTACACCAATTCGTTATAAAGATTAATCATAATAGTTCCTAGTACCTACGAACTTACAAATCTTATGATTTAAAGGAAAGTTTAATTTGGATTTATTTAATAAGAAAAACTAGAAGCATACTTTATGTGTTATTCTTCCTTTGGCGCTATTCAAGGTGTCCTGGGGTAAAGTCCACTAACTTCGGGAGGTGATTCTACATGATCCGAAAGTACAAATAAAAGACTATCTAATCTTTTAAGTTAGCTTCAGGTAATATGTATGTTTTATACGACAGAACAGGCTACTGTTTCGTGCATACCTAACTTTTTAATCGTGCAATTTTTGGAAAAATTAGTGTATTGATATTGGTAAAAACGTTATTGCCCTGAGACAGAAGGACGGAACTACGGAAAATTAGTGTATGGATATTGGTAAAAACGTTATTGCGCTGAGACAGAAGGACGGAACTACGGAAAATTAGTGTATTGATATTGGTAAAAACGTTATTGCCCTGAGACAGAAGGACGGAACTACGGAAAATTAGTGTATGGATATTGGTAAAAACGTTATTGCCCTGAGACAGAAGGACGGAACTACGGAAAATTAGTGTATGGATATTGGTAAAAACGTTATTGCCCTGAGACAGAAGGACGGAACTACGGAAAATTAGTGTATGGATATTGGTAAAAACGTTATTGCCCTGAGACAGAAGGACGGAACTACGGAAAATGACGTCTTTGATGGTTCGTTAAAGACGAGAAAGGTAAATAATAATATTGATATTAGAAAAATACATAACTGTATCAGCTGTCCGAACTCAAACTGTGGAGTTTTTGAGCCTTTCCTTGAAATCAGCAAGCCGATGTCTAATGAAGAAGGCTAAACTGTGAAAGGAGGCTTGGCAAACATGGCGTGGGAGCTTACTTAACTCCTCAGGCTAATTTGATCGCTTTTGAACAGCTTTTGGTCTTATAGATATCGTTGTATCTTCCTTACTGTCATAGCTTTAAATATGATCAAACGGTATTAGAAAGAGAAAACACCACGTGTTTTATATTCAAATCTAGATGTTAACCACTGAATAATCAAAATGTACACCTCTATGAAACCAAAGGTTCCGACCACAATTTGAGTTAAAATATGAAATTTAGTGATTTTTATGTGAAATAAAAAAGGGGTGACGATAATTTTCATTATTTTTTTTAATAAATTATGTGTTTTTTCTTTATCAGTAATTTTAGGTCAGTGCTTAGATGAAAAATCTAATTTAACATTTTACCCTTACAGGTCGGGGTGATTCTAAATCTTTTCAAACATTGTTCTTCGACCGGTTTCAGCCCTTGATTAAATCTGTCCCAAGGGATAAGTTATTAGTTTTGCAGCAAAACGGTCACGGTTGTTATGATCATCACCTGATCACTATTTGATTAAAAGTTTCAACGAACCGAGAATCGGCATTTATTTTTTTTTATTTTTTTTTTATTTCTTTTCATTTAGGAAGCAAACAGTCGTACAGTAAAAAATTATAACAATAAACATTCATATGTTCTAGACCAAGGCTGCCCAACCCCAGGCCCGCGGGCCACAATGTGGCCCGCGAACGAATTATAAGTGGCCCGCGTGAAACATTTTCAAAAAACCCGCCAATCCGCCAATTTGAAAAAGTGTCGCGGGCCCGCGGTAAAACAAACAATGCAGCTTGCTCGCGGTCACCAGTGTTGCCAACGACGGCGATTTATCGCTATTAAAAATCTAACCTGCTGAACTTACTTTTGAAACAAAAATACACCGGTTTTCGACATAATATTTTTCGCCTCGAAATGGAATCCTGTAGCCACCCCCCATGGAATTCGAAAAATTGCTGTGGGGTATCACATATGATGTTCGGAATTTTTTCTCAGCGAAGTTCCGTAACAACCCCCCACCCCCATGGATTTCAAATATTTTGTGCGGAGCACTTATTTAGATTTTTTTTTGTGGGGAATTATGTTTTATAGAAATTCTCTAACAACCCCCCCCCCCCCCATGGAAATAGGAACCGTCAGGTTCAAAATCGTCAATTTCGCCCAACTGCTAAAAAGGTTGGGCAGCCTTGTTCTAGACCAATTAAGTTCCATTAAATTAAATGTAGATTTAGTATATTTTACATACACAACATATTAAATGGCAAAAAAAAAACATAATAAAGAAATACATAAAATTAAAAACAAAAAGAAAAAATACAACTTTTCGCATAGCTATACTATTCACTACGGGTGATAATAATGTACTTTTCACAACAAAAAAATCGAATAAAATAAAAATATTTTAATTTATTAAGCTGAATTTTATATGATATTAAGTTATGGTTGAAAATGTCTACATCTCGTAAGGCATTGTGAGTTTCACAGATACGTACTATTACAGAGTTTTGCGCGTATTTGGATTTACAATGTGGTATTCTAAATAAATCGTTCGATCTGGTGTTTTGCTTGGGGCAACGAAATGCAATCCTTTCTAACAGATATGATGAATCAACTAGGCAGTTCACGATTTTGTGCAAGAATAATGCATCAGAGATGTAGAAAAAAAACGTATAATGTCCAACTTGACACCAAAAAATGCTATAATATTCTAAACAACTATTTTGCAAATGTCGGAAAAAATCTGGCTAACGCCATCAAAACATGTCCCAACAGTAATAAAAAGAATCCCCACGCTTCCCAACACCAATATAATAGTTTCAACAAAATAACAGAAACTGATGTCGGAAAAATTATCGATGATTTAAGGGGGGGTTCCACACCCGGTTATGACAACATAGATGTAAACGTATTAAAAACAATGAAACAATATCTAATTTACCCCCTAACTCAAATAATAAATACAAGCCTTATAAAAGGTGTATTTCCTGATAACTACAAAAGAACAATAATAACACCGATTTATAAAGCTGACTGCCCAAACGACCCACAAAATTACCGCCCTATATCCCTTTTATCAAATATATCAAAAATATTCGAAAAAATTGTAAAAAATCAAATCTGGTCCTTCCTAGAACAACATAAAATTATTAATTCTAAACAGTATGGTTTCAAAAAAAATACCAGCACCCACGATGCTATTGCAAAAATAACAAATTTTATATATACCGCCCTAGACTCAAATGAAAAATGCATTGGAATATTTATTGACCTTAAAAAAGCATTTGATAGTATTTCACACACTAACTTAATAAAAAAAATAAAATTAATTGGAATAAATGGAACGGTACTATCCTGGATTATAAGCTTTTTGGAAAATAGACCACAGCAAGTAAAAATATTAAATGAATTAAGTGATTCCGAAAGTAATAACTTCTCGATACCACAAGGCACAGTTTTAGGACCACTTTTGTTCATATTATATGTAAATGATATATTTGAAGTTGCTAAATACGGGGAAATTGTCTCATATGCAGATGACACAGTGCTTCTTCTAAAAGCAAACACATGGTTAGAACTGAACAAAAAGGCTAATTCAGACATCAATGAATTGAAAACATGGTTTGACAATAACCTACTAACGTTAAACTCTAAAAAAACACACTACGTACCATTTTTCATAAACAAACCAAATACGCCGCATGAAATAAACATTCGAATTCACTCTGCACCAAGCACTCAACAACACCACTGTAACTTACTATGTACTAATATTGAAATTAAAACTTCAACCAAATATCTAGGGATCACTATTGACCAATGCCTAAAATGGATACCACATATAACCATTCTCAAAAACAGAGTGCAAAAATTAACCTTAATTTTTAGCTGCTTGAGACATATTCTAAATAAAGAACTACTGAGAATGACGTACTTCGCATTCTGTCAATCCATAATCCAATATGGTATAATAGGATGGGGGGGCGCCTATAAAACTCACACACAACCTCTTTACATTGCGCAAAAACTAATAATTAAAATAATATTAAAGAAATCATTTTTATATTCATCTGAACTCATTTTCAAAGAATTTAAAGTAAGAAAATTAAATACTCTTTTCCTGTATCACGCAACCTTACAAGTTTACAAAGATGATATCCTAAACAAAACCGTACCATTCAAAAACATAGCAAATCTCAGGCAAAAATACATGTTACCAATTCCGATTTGTAAAAAAACTTTGGTTCAGCAAAACTACAAATACTTAGGAACAAATTTCTTCAATAAATTGCCAGAAAATATAAGATCACTAAATGATAGTTTCAAAGAATTCAAAACACAATTAAAAAAATATACTGAAAACCTAAACTAAATTTAAAAAAAAAAATAAATAAAAGAAAAACAAAAACAAAAAATTAAATAAAAATCTAAGAAACTAAACAAATAATACCTCATCCCATACACACAAGCAATTGCTTTTTATGGGAGAACATTGAAAAATAATAAATATTAATCATATCATAATATCTTATCTTATTACTAGTGAAATATATATATGTATATCACACATTGTAAATTTGTTTATTGAATAAATTGAATTTGTTTAAAAAAAAAAAAAGAGATTTTTCTACGTTTATATAAAGTGACAGGGACAAATCGATGGTCACTAAAACGATACGATAGGTGTTTCATAAATTTGTTCTGAATATTTTCAATGCGATCAATATATGTTTGATATTGAGGATTCCAAATTACTGAGGCGAATTCTAGTTGTGACCGTACATATGACATATATAACAGAATTAGGGTGTGTGCTACCGTAAAAGGCTTTGTAATTCGAATAATGAAACCCAATTGCTTATAACCTTTTTTTAGAATATTTTCAATATGATCCCTAAATAACATTCTAGAATCTAGTATTACTCCAAGATCTCTTATTGTTTCTACTCGTTGTAGAGGTACATGGTTTAGTTTGTAAGTATAATAAATTGAATGTTTTTTTCGTGTAAAAGTAATAACATTACATTTATCTATGTTTAGATATAGTTGATTGTTTTTGCAATATTCCTCAATTTTACCAAGGTCTTCTTGTAATTGGTCGCAATCATCTATGGAGCTAATACATTTATATAATTTCATGTCATCAGCGTAAAATAGGAAACAAGAATTACTAATAACACGATTCATGTCGTTTATGTATAAAATAAACAAGAGAGGCCCTAGATGGGAGCCTTGCGGTACCCCTGAGGGAATAATTATAATTTGTGACCTTTTAAAGCAACAGCTTGACTTCTATTTTTAACATATGAAGAGAACCATCTCAGAAGATTTCCACATATACCAATCTGCGAGAGCTTGTTTAACAGTATGTCGTGATTAACTTTGTCAAAAGCCTTAGAAAAATCTGTGTAGATGGAATCTACCTGTTTCCCATTATCCATAGAGTTAAGAACAAAATCAGTAAACTGTCCTAGGTTCGAATCAACAGATCTGCCTTGAAAAAAAACATGTTGATGCGGGCTAGTAATAGTATTTTTGCATGAGTCAAAAAGTTGGTTATACACGATTTTTTCCAAGATTTTACTTAAGATACATAGTTTAGAGATAGGTCTATAATTTTTAATGTTGTGTTTGTCCCCTTTTTTAAAAACAGGTGAAACAAAAGCTTGTTTCCAAATGGTAGGAAATACACCTTCTTTAAAAGATTTTTGGAACAGTAGTGTTACAGGAGTAACTAGTGTTTCAGCACAATTAACAATAAAAATTGGGTGTAACTTATCACAACCGGCATTCTTTTTAGTGTCCACATTTTTGAGATGTTTTAACACTAATGGTGCAGTTATATCAAATGAATCAAAATTAATTGAATTTATGATAACATCATTACTTGTATCAACAATATTTGTGGAAGTATTATCAGTAGTTTTATCGGGGATAAAGACAGATTGGAAGTAATCGTTAAAAAGATTGCAAATTCGTTGACCATCACTTGAGGAAATGTTTTTGTGTTAGTTAAATTTTAATTTAGTAAGAACCATTAATTTTTAGTAGTAAAAGCGAGAACTGCTTTTTAGTCGATTTTGTGGAAAAACGCTTCTGATTTGAGCTCTCGTTTTCGAGTAAATCGAGTCCAAATATGGAATTTTTCGTTAAATTTGAAAAAAAATCGGTCGCTATTATCAGATGTTTATGTTTTTGAAAATTTTTTTGCCGTAAAGGAAAATCATAGAAAAAAAATTGCTCAAATCGAAAAACTAAGTTTTTGGGGTTCTCTATGTGATGAGAATACCAGTTTCCCGTTTGTATTACGAGTTTCCAGGCACCGTGTATAAAATAAAAATTAGACGTTTAAAACACTAACATAGAATAAAATTAACACAATGTAGCTGTTCCTGACCATAAATAAACAAGGTCCGTGTATACATAAAATTAACACAATGTAGCTGTTCCTGACCATAAATAAACAAGGTCCGTGTATACATAAAATTAACACAATGTAGCTGTTCCTGACCATAAATAAACAAGGTCCGTGTATACATAAAATTAACACAATGTAGCTGTTCCTGACCATAAATAAACAAGGTCCGTGTATACATAAAATTAACACAATGTAGCTGTTCCTGACCATAAATAAACAAGGTCCGTGTATACATAAAATTAACACAATGTAGCTGTTCCTGACCATAAATAAACAAGGTCCATCATCTATGTATGCATTATCTGTGCACTTTAATGAGATACAGAGTCGAATTAAAGTGCACATAATAGTATCATTTTACCATAGTTGTGGTAAAATGACACATAACTGACGAACGAAGGAAGGTGAATGCATGACTTGGAAGTGAATGGTTGAAGAGGTCGAGGACGCCCAAGGAAAACATAGCATAAATACTTATTACAATACAATAATATTTTTTTCACCTAATAATGCACCCAGTTGTCAGGTACTCTAGAATACAAAACCTTATAACTATACCCAAAACCATTGTTTAATCCCCAAGCAGCGCCGGGTACATGACAGTTAGTATTATATAAGATGTAAAAAAGTTCAATAAAAAAAAGTATTTTAGTGGCGCTGATCGTCGAATTAACGGTTATCAAAATATATGGTGAGATTTTTAAAAACCATCGTTAGCATTGCTATTTTCCGATTATGCAGGTTTTGTTTACACAGGTCCACGACTTGCTCTGGTAAATGCAAAGGTTTCAAAATCATCCATCATGAGGACTTATGAACTGAGGGTGAATCCCAGGACCTTGCCAAGACCCCTTCCTATCCACCCTTCATCCCTCTTAACCAAGCCGGTTGGAGACCTCTGGCTTACTTTCCATACATTTTTTTTTAATTGTTATTGGATTTAATGTACCAACATTTGAATTTGTAAGATATATTAGAATTATTGTTTTCACTATTTTGATGAGTAAAATCTAATGTTTCGAAGGGATTCCGTAGTTTTACTTAGAGCGTTGGGAGAGTTGGAGGTAAAAAAGCTGAACCTATTTTTTCGCTTCATGTCACATCTAAAAATATCAATGCTTATATCACGAATCACTTTACATTTTTAAAATCAACTTATTAGTTGACAAGTAAAGTAGTTAAGTAAGTAATTTTCAATAAAAAAAAATCGTAAAATTAAATTTATAAAAAATTTATTCAACAAATTTTGTTTAAATAACTCCACATGTCATCTTTGGGGATGCTCTATGGGGAATCTTTTAAAAGAAAGAATTGTGAGGAAGTTCTGGGAAGGAAAATACTCGTAGTTGGAGGGGTGGCTATAAATCTGAGGGCATCAGTGTATACAGGAGTGATGGACATATGAATGCATCACTCTCACTGCGGTGCAAGGCGATGGTCGAGAGAGGTCAAAGGGTCTCCCGCAACGCAATTGGTGGGCAGACGCGTCCGCCGCCAACACTGAACGTACCTCACCCCTGCTAAGTCACCACGATTCAGTAGCAAATCCCTTGGGGTGACCTATTGCAGAGGTATTGGCTATCCAACAAATGGTTTTACCCAAATATACTCGAGGGGTGGCTATAAATCTGAGGGCATCAGTGTATACAGGAGTGATGGACATATGAATGCATCACTCTCACTGCGGTGCAAGTCGATGGTCGAGAGAGGTCAAAGGGTCTCCCGCAACGCAATTGGTGGGCAGACGCGTCCGCCGCCAACACTGAACGTACCTCACCCCTGCTAAGTCATCACGATTCAGTAGCAAATCCCTTGGGGTGACCTATTGCAGAGGTATTGGCTATCCAACAAATGGTTTTACCCAAATATACTCGAGGGGTGGCTATAAATCTGAGGTGTATACAGGAGTGATGGACATATGAATGCATCACTCTCACTGCGGTGCAAGGCGATGGTCGAGAGAGGTCAAAGGGTCTCCCGCAACGCAATTGGTGGGCAGACGCGTCCGCCGCCAACACTGAACGTACCTCACCCCTGCTAAGTCATCACGATTCAGTAGCAAATCCCTTGGGGTGACCTATTGCAGAGGTATTGGCTATCCAACAAATGGTTTTACCCAAATATACTCGAGGGGTGGCTATAAATCTGAGGGCATCAGTGTATACAGGAGTGATGGACATATGAATGCATCACTCTCACTGCGGTGCAAGGCGATGGTCGAGAGAGGTCAAAGGGTCTCCCGCAACGCAATTGGTGGGCAGACGCGTCCGCCGCCAACACTGAACGTACCTCACCCCTGCTAAGTCATCACGATTCAGTAGCAAATCCCTTGGGGTGACCTATTGCAGAGGTATTGGCTATCCAACAAATGGTTTTACCCAAATATACTCGAGGGGTGGCTATAAATCTGAGGGCATCAGTGTATACAGGAGTGATGGACATATGAATGCATCACTCTCACTGCGGTGCAAGGCGATGGTCGAGAGAGGTCAAAGGGTCTCCCGCAACGCAATTGGTGGGCAGACGCGTCCGCCGCCAACACTGAACGTACCTCACCCCTGCTAAGTCACCACTATTCAGTAGCAAATCCCTTGGGGTGACCTATTGCAGAGGTATTGGCTATCCAACAAATGGTTTTACCCAAAGCGCTTATTGACGATGATATTGATGACTGTGTGAGTTGTACAATAAAATTATATATCTGACTCCATATATTAATATGCTGTAAAACGTTTGTACCGAAGTGAGTCCTCCTACCTACCAATATAAATATATTCTATGGCTCTATAAGTGTAAGTTACAATTGCCCAAAAAAGTTTTCATTGATATTAATATTAAATCTTAAGATAAACTGCTGAGGCATCATTCTCATAGAATGTACAATACAGAATTAATTATTCCTTAAATTACGAGAGTGTTGAAATTGAAATTAACAATATAAATAGGTACTTACCCCAAAAAGGGCTTGCATGCGAGCAGGTCTGCACCAGGGAAATCTTGACGAGTTCATGTCCACCACTATACAGATTGTATTTCTGTTTGAGCTGAAATTCCGTGTATTATAAGAGAATTCAATAGTGTTGGCCGGTCCGAATTGGCAGTTGATTCAGCTGTGAAGACAATGGTGCAACATACGTCGTCGAAATTCATCTATTTCACTTTGTTTTGCGTCTCAAAAAATATTTATTGTTTTTGTGTTTAATTCGTAGAACTCCATTTAATTTTTTTATAAATTTAATTTAGATTAAATTTGATAATATTATTATTAAGTTCTGCAAGTGTTTTAGTTTTTTATTATTGTGACAGCTGTTTCGGCTTACAAGGCCATTTTCAAACTGTGGTTTATTCCACATTGAGACGACGTATTTATGCTATTTCAAATGTAAATTTTGAAGGTGATTTATTACTGGTTACACCGATGACAATATGATCTATTGTTGGTTAAACCAATCTATGTTTTCCCCTCAGTAAATGGTAATGAGTTCTTAAGTATTTACTAATGACTTTATTGCTATGAATTATTTGGGTGCATTATACTGCTTGGGTTTTGTGAAAATACTGAGAAGTGGTGAGTAAATTATTTTCCGTACTTTATTAATTAGTGTTAAGTTTGGGTCATTCGTTCGTTTATTGATTTCTAATTGTTCAAGAAAATTTAATCTAATGCCCTTTTTTTCTATATGCAATGGTTTAGGACCCTTATTGTTAAGTGGGGTATGATTATTCACCAAGAGATGTTCTGCGAATTTTGAGGATGTGTTTTTATTATTATAACATCGTATATGTTCCTTGAATCTAGTTGAGAATGCCCTCCCCGTTTGTCCGATGTAAGTGGCGTTACAATCGGCGTGGTCACATTTTAATTCATATATGCCACTGTTATTGAGTATAGGGATTTTACTTTTAGAGTTTTTAAGGCTTGTTCCTAAATTATTGTTTGTTCGAAAAGCTATATTTAAACCACATTTTTTAATTTCTTTTGCAATTTTTTCAGATATTGGGCCGAGGAATTCGAGACATGCAAATTTTTCTATATTTTTGTTATTTACCGGATATATTAAATTGATTTTATTTTTATATTTCTTATTTTTTATTATTTTTGTTAAATGTGACCACGCCGATTGTAACGCCACTTACATCGGACAAACGGGGAGGGCATTCTCAACTAGATTCAAGGAACATATACGATGTTATAATAATAAAAACACATCCTCAAAATTCGCAGAACATCTCTTGGTGAATAATCATACCCCACTTAACAACAAGGGTCCTAAACCATTGCATATAGAAAAAAAGGGCATTAGATTAAATTTACTTGAACAATTAGAAATCAATAAACGAACGAATGACCCAAACTTAACACTAATTAATAAAGTACGGAAAATAATTTACTCACCACTTCTCAGTATTTTCACAAAACCCAAGCAGTATAATGCACCCAAATAATTCATAGCAATAAAGTCATTAGTAAATACTTAAGAACTCATTACCATTTACTGAGGGGAAAACATAGATTGGTTTAACCAACAATAGATCATATTGTCATCGGTGTAACCAGTAATAAATCACCTTCAAAATTTACATTTGAAATAGCATAAATACGTCGTCTCAATGTGGAATAAACCACAGTTTGAAAATGGCCTTGTAAGCCGAAACAGCTGTCACAATAATAAAAAACTAAAACACTTGCAGAACTTAATAATAATATTATCAAATTTAATCTAAATTAAATTTATAAAAAAATCTCAAAAAATATGTATCAATAACGATGGGTTCACCTTTTCTCTATACTTCTATTAATGTAGGTAAAAACCGATTAATTTAGCACATTGTATACAATTATTGTGTGGCCCGTTGAAAACGGTGCATCCCAAAAATAACAAATAACTGACTCATTTCTGAAAAAATGCGTTTGGTAAAATCATCTGTTCAAATCATTCTGTTGACGTGTAGATTAAAGGATAAAAAATATATTTTAAATTACACCCAACAGTCGATTTACATTGGAAAATAAATTTGTCGTAAATAAATTATATGCACAAAAACACTTTTTTATAAATTTTTATATATTTTCATTATTAAAAAAAATATTTACTAATAAGATTCTTACACGCCCATTCAAGGTTGGTGTGGTTAAGACGGCCTCGAGCTCTGTTTAAAACCAAACAAACGCAATGGTAATAAGTCAAGTTTTTCACTGTTCTGACGTTACAAGCCGCGTAATATTTACACCTCGTTTTTTTTAAATAACTCTGTAAATAGGAAGAAAGTGTGTGCAGAGATGAAGAGAGCGTTTTAAATCAAGAAGTACACGAATTGTAATAGACTATTTACAAAAGTTTCATGAAAATTGAGTTTTTTTATTTTTTTATTCGTAAAATATATTTATTTATTTATTTTTATTTTATTTATTAATCTTAAGTTAGCTCACATCTTCGTGTGTGCTAATAGTTTTATAAACATATAAACATGTACATTGTTTGGCAAACATAATCTTTCTTTAAATATTTCAATAAAGTCACAAAAAAAGAAACATTAATAATTGAGAAAGACATATTTTCTTAATTCATTTTTTAACTTATTAATATCTTCTATCACAGCAATTTCCTTCGGGATTTTGTTATAGAGTTGTACGGCCTGGTACATCAGAGTTTTTACCTGCTTTTCGACTACCACACTAGACACATGTCCGTATTATGGCAGTCGAAGTGCAAGTAATTAAAAAATAATTTGAATCGCACCAAATATTTTTATAAATTAATTTTGTATGTTAGCAAAGAATCACGAAAAATGTCTAATTGTAGTAATTTTTCGCGGTGGGTATAAGTTGTGATTGCGTGAGTAATTGATGATTTATTTACTGCATTAGTGTCGTTGACTTCTACATGGAGGAAAATGAGTATTACTTATTAGTAATCCGGTTAAATTATTTAACCGGATTACTAATAAGTTGTGATTGCGTGAGTAATTGATGATTTATTTACTGCATTAGTGTCGTTGACTTCTACATGGAGGAAAATGAGTATTACTTATTAGTAATCCGGTTAAATTATTTAACCGGATTACTAATAAGTTGTGATTGCGTGAGTAATTGATGATTTATTTACTGCATTAGTGTCGTTGACTTCTACATGGAGGAAAATGAGTAATACTTATTAGTAATCCGGTTAAATTATTTAACCGGATTACTAATAAGTTGTGATTGCGTGAGTAATTGATGATTTATTTACTGCATTAGTGTCGTTGACTTCTACATGGAGGAAAATGAGTATTACTTATTAGTAATCCGGTTAAATTATTTAACCGGATTACTAATAAGTTGTGATTGCGTGAGTAATTGATGATTTATTTACTGCATTAGTGTCGTTGACTTCTACATGGAGGAAAATGAGTATTACTTATTAGTAATCCGGTTAAATAATTTAACCGGATTACTAATAAGTTGTGATTGCGTGAGTAATTGATGATTTATTTACTGCATTAGTGTCGTTGACTTCTACATGGAGGAAAATGAGTATTACTTATTAGTAATCCGGTTAAATAATTTAACCGGATTACTAATAAGTTGTGATTGCGTGAGTAATTGATGATTTATTTACTGCATTAGTGTCGTTGACTTCTACATGGAGGAAAATGAGTATTACTTATTAGTAATCCGGTTAAATTATTTAACCGGATTACTAATAAGTTGTGATTGCGTGAGTAATTGATGATTTATTTACTGCATTAGTGTCGTTGACTTCTACATGGAGGAAAATGAGTATTACTTATTAGTAATCCGGTTAAATAATTTAACCGGATTACTAATAAGTTGTGATTGCGTGAGTAATTGATGATTTATTTACTGCATTAGTGTCGTTGACTTCTACATGGAGGAAAATGAGTATTACTTATTAGTAATCCGGTTAAATAATTTAACCGGATTACTAATAAGTTGTGATTGCGTGAGTAATTGATGATTTATTTACTGCATTAGTGTCGTTGACTTCTACATGGAGGAAAATGAGTATTACTTATTAGTAATCCGGTTAAATAATTTAACCGGATTACTAATAAGTTGTGATTGCGTGAGTAATTGATGATTTATTTACTGCATTAGTGTCGTTGACTTCTACATGGAGGAAAATGAGTATTACTTATTAGTAATCCGGTTAAATTATTTAACCGGATTACTAATAAGTTGTGATTGCGTGAGTAATTGATGATTTATTTACTGCATTAGTGTCGTTGACTTCTACATGGAGGAAAATGAGTATTACTTATTAGTAATCCGGTTAAATTATTTAACCGGATTACTAATAAGTTGTGATTGCGTGAGTAATTGATGATTTATTTACTGCATTAGTGTCGTTGACTTCTACATGGAGGAAAATGAGTATTACTTATTAGTAATCCGGTTAAATAATTTAACCGGATTACTAATAAGTTGTGATTGCGTGAGTAATTGATGATTTATTTACTGCATTAGTGTCGTTGACTTCTACATGGAGGAAAATGAGTATTACTTATTAGTAATCCGGTTAAATAATTTAACCGGATTACTAATAAGTTGTGATTGCGTGAGTAATTGATGATTTATTTACTGCATTAGTGTCGTTGACTTCTACATGGAGGAAAATGAGTATTACTTATTAGTAATCCGGTTAAATAATTTAACCGGATTACTAATAAGTTGTGATTGCGTGAGTAATTGATGATTTATTTACTGCATTAGTGTCGTTGACTTCTACATGGAGGAAAATGAGTATTACTTATTAGTAATCCGGTTAAATAATTTAACCGGATTACTAATAAGTTGTGATTGCGTGAGTAATTGATGATTTATTTACTGCATTAGTGTCGTTGACTTCTACATGGAGGAAAATGAGTATTACTTATTAGTAATCCGGTTAAATTATTTAACCGGATTACTAATAAGTTGTGATTGCGTGAGTAATTGATGATTTATTTACTGCATTAGTGTCGTTGACTTCTACATGGAGGAAAATGAGTATTACTTATTAGTAATCCGGTTAAATTATTTAACCGGATTACTAATAAGTTGTGATTGCGTGAGTAATTGATGATTTATTTACTGCATTAGTGTCGTTGACTTCTACATGGAGGAAAATGAGTATTACTTATTAGTAATCCGGTTAAATTATTTAACCGGATTACTAATAAGTTGTGATTGCGTGAGTAATTGATGATTTATTTACTGCATTAGTGTCGTTGACTTCTACATGGAGGAAAATGAGTATTACTTATTAGTAATCCGGTTAAATTATTTAACCGGATTACTAATAAGTTGTGATTGCGTGAGTAATTGATGATTTATTTACTGCATTAGTGTCGTTGACTTCTACATGGAGGAAAATGAGTATTACTTATTAGTAATCCGGTTAAATTATTTAACCGGATTACTAATAAGTTGTGATTGCGTGAGTAATTGATGATTTATTTACTGCATTAGTGTCGTTGACTTCTACATGGAGGAAAATGAGTATTACTTATTAGTAATCCGGTTAAATTATTTAACCGGATTACTAATAAGTTGTGATTGCGTGAGTAATTGATGATTTATTTACTGCATTAGTGTCGTTGACTTCTACATGGAGGAAAATGAGTATTACTTATTAGTAATCCGGTTAAATTATTTAACCGGATTACTAATAAGTTGTGATTGCGTGAGTAATTGATGATTTATTTACTGCATTAGTGTCGTTGACTTCTACATGGAGGAAAATGAGTATTACTTATTAGTAATCCGGTTAAATTATTTAACCGGATTACTAATAAGTTGTGATTGCGTGAGTAATTGATGATTTATTTACTGCATTAGTGTCGTTGACTTCTACATGGAGGAAAATGAGTATTACTTATTAGTAATCCGGTTAAATTATTTAACCGGATTACTAATAAGTTGTGATTGCGTGAGTAATTGATGATTTATTTACTGCATTAGTGTCGTTGACTTCTACATGGAGGAAAATGAGTATTACTTATTAGTAATCCGGTTAAATTATTTAACCGGATTACTAATAAGTTGTGATTGCGTGAGTAATTGATGATTTATTTACTGCATTAGTGTCGTTGACTTCTACATGGAGGAAAATGAGTATTACTTATTAGTAATCCGGTTAAATTATTTAACCGGATTACTAATAAGTTGTGATTGCGTGAGTAATTGATGATTTATTTACTGCATTAGTGTCGTTGACTTCTACATGGAGGAAAATGAGTATTACTTATTAGTAATCCGGTTAAATTATTTAACCGGATTACTAATAAGTTGTGATTGCGTGAGTAATTGATGATTTATTTACTGCATTAGTGTCGTTGACTTCTACATGGAGGAAAATGAGTATTACTTATTAGTAATCCGGTTAAATAATTTAACCGGATTACTAATAAGTTGTGATTGCGTGAGTAATTGATGATTTATTTACTGCATTAGTGTCGTTGACTTCTACATGGAGGAAAATGAGTATTACTTATTAGTAATCCGGTTAAATTATTTAACCGGATTACTAATAAGTTGTGATTGCGTGAGTAATTGATGATTTATTTACTGCATTAGTGTCGTTGACTTCTACATGGAGGAAAATGAGTATTACTTATTAGTAATCCGGTTAAATAATTTAACCGGATTACTAATAAGTTGTGATTGCGTGAGTAATTGATGATTTATTTACTGCATTAGTGTCGTTGACTTCTACATGGAGGAAAATGAGTATTACTTATTAGTAATCCGGTTAAATTATTTAACCGGATTACTAATAAGTTGTGATTGCGTGAGTAATTGATGATTTATTTACTGCATTAGTGTCGTTGACTTCTACATGGAGGAAAATGAGTATTACTTATTAGTAATCCGGTTAAATTATTTAACCGGATTACTAATAAGTTGTGATTGCGTGAGTAATTGATGATTTATTTACTGCATTAGTGTCGTTGACTTTTACATGGAGGAAAATGAGTATTACTTATTAGTAATCCGGTTAAATTATTTAACCGGATTACTAATAAGTTGTGATTGCGTGAGTAATTGATGATTTATTTACTGCATTAGTGTCGTTGACTTCTACATGGAGGAAAATGAGTATTACTTATTAGTAATCCGGTTAAATTATTTAACCGGATTACTAATAAGTTGTGATTGCGTGAGTAATTGATGATTTATTTACTGCATTAGTGTCGTTGACTTCTACATGGAGGAAAATGAGTATTACTTATTAGTAATCCGGTTAAATTATTTAACCGGATTACTAATAAGTTGTGATTGCGTGAGTAATTGATGATTTATTTACTGCATTAGTGTCGTTGACTTCTACATGGAGGAAAATGAGTATTACTTATTAGTAATCCGGTTAAATTATTTAACCGGATTACTAATAAGTTGTGATTGCGTGAGTAATTGATGATTTATTTACTGCATTAGTGTCGTTGACTTCTACATGGAGGAAAATGAGTATTACTTATTAGTAATCCGGTTAAATTATTTAACCGGATTACTAATAAGTTGTGATTGCGTGAGTAATTGATGATTTATTTACTGCATTAGTGTCGTTGACTTCTACATGGAGGAAAATGAGTATTACTTATTAGTAATCCGGTTAAATTATTTAACCGGATTACTAATAAGTTGTGATTGCGTGAGTAATTGATGATTTATTTACTGCATTAGTGTCGTTGACTTCTACATGGAGGAAAATGAGTATTACTTATTAGTAATCCGGTTAAATAATTTAACCGGATTACTAATAAGTTGTGATTGCGTGAGTAATTGATGATTTATTTACTGCATTAGTGTCGTTGACTTCTACATGGAGGAAAATGAGTATTACTTATTAGTAATCCGGTTAAATTATTTAACCGGATTACTAATAAGTTGTGATTGCGTGAGTAATTGATGATTTATTTACTGCATTAGTGTCGTTGACTTCTACATGGAGGAAAATGAGTATTACTTATTAGTAATCCGGTTAAATAATTTAACCGGATTACTAATAAGTTGTGATTGCGTGAGTAATTGATGATTTATTTACTGCATTAGTGTCGTTGACTTCTACATGGAGGAAAATGAGTATTACTTATTAGTAATCCGGTTAAATAATTTAACCGGATTACTAATAAGTTGTGATTGCGTGAGTAATTGATGATTTATTTACTGAATTAGTGTCGTCGACTTCTACATGGAGGAAAATGAGTATTACTTATTAGTAATCCGGTTAAATTTTTAGTACATTTCTAATATATCGGAAGACGTAAATTTGAAAATATTATGATTTTTATGAACACATGTTCCGACATCTAGATGATACATTCCTCTTTTACTAAAAGTTTAACAGGAAACCAAACAAGGTCTGCAATTAGAAATATTTTAAATCAGTAAGTTTTCTCCGCGTACATATATATGAGGAAGTGTAGTGTGCCTAGTACGCCTCTTTGGGATTATCCATTTTATATTTTGAAAAAAATAGATCTGACAATGTACTATAAATATATTTAGTCAAAAATTTTTGGACAATTTAATTGATGCTTACAAATGAATATATATATATATATATATATAGTATGTAGGTACAAATTTGAAAGTAAGGTAATTATTATTTTTTTAATGATAAACTTATGTTTATAAGACAAGGTTTTTATGCTTAGCACAAAGGATAACAAATTATTATAAGCAATAATTAGTGGGAAATTTAGCACTTACAAAGCCTTTCCTACAAAAATAAAGTTGGTTGTTTACAAGTAGAAAAAAAATTTAAAAAATATAATAAGCAGTAATTGTTGATTGACATATTGAATTATTTGGCGTGTTGGAAATAAGCCGACGTGGCTCAGTGGTCCAGAGCATCTGACCGGACATTAGAATGTGCGGGCTCAATTCCCGTTGGCGGCATTAATTTTTACTGAGATATTTTCAATTTGTATTGATATTTCAGGCGACTAATTATTGCTCATAATAATTTGACAGTAAAGTGATTATGACGTCCTCTTGTGTAAGGAGACTAGAAGTTTTCCAACAGCTCTGAAGACGAAGACATAGGGGTCTGGCAGGATGGGCTTCTGTTGGCCATCAGGACAGAACCTCACATCGAAATTGCGGATAATGTGCGCCACAGCTACCTTCGTCTGAACGTTGGCAAGCTTCATCCCTGAAAACATTTATTTATTAAATTGTTTTCTTTCAGGAATGTTAGGGCGGTAAAAGGTAATGCACGCCAATCTAAAATGTCTTATGGTGTCGACAATCATATCGTACTAAAAAAAATTCCTTTTGAATGGTAAAAATGCTAAAACATTGCAAATACGGTGGTTTGCGAACCGGTACTGATATTGGGGAAAAGCAATAAGCTAGATCAATAGTCATTTAGATAATGTGTTATTTCAAATATGCATAAAATTGAAAAAACTTCGTTCGTTAGTTATTATGTTATGTTTAGTTATGTTATTGTGGTCCCGAAATGGATCCCTGGGTGCTTACCGATACAAATTCTAGGTCCTTCTCCAAAAGGCATGTATGTAAATTTTGTGATTTTGGCCTTGGCTTCCGGTGTGAACCTCTCTGGGTGGAATTTTTCGGGGTCCGGGAAGTACTGCGGGTCTCTGTGCAGCGCGAAGGTTGGGATGGTGACGGTCATGCCCACGGGGACCCTGACGGACTGACCCCCAGACAGGGCAGCCGGGAGATCATACTCCATGCCGCAGATGCGGTTCAAGGAAAGCACTGGCGAGTACATCCTGGTTGTTTCTGGAAAGGAAATCAATTGTTATTTATTTAACGTTTACTGCGTGGTAGTACCTAGTCTAAACGATCGCCGTGCTTGGGCAGTGATTAGTATTTTAACGTGATTAGTGATTTCGATCTTAACATTATCGCAGTGCGAGCCTGACTTCAATCCACCACACCGCAATATAACCCGAGCTGGTGAGTATAAAAGTGTATAATACTTTGTATTGGACCCGTACGTGGCGCTTTCTATCACGCACTGTACAAATGGATCTAAAAACAGCTATAATACCTAGCGAGGTCCAAATAACAAAACAGCTATAATACCTAGCGAGGTCTATATAACAAAACAGCTATAATACCTAGCGAGGTCCAAATAACAAAACAGCTATAATACCTAGCGAGGTCTATATAACAAAACAGCTATAATACCTAGCGAGGTCTATATAACAAAACAGCTATAATACCTAGCGAGGTCCAAATAACAAAACAGCTATAATACCTAGCGAGGTCTATATAACAAAACAGCTATAATACCTAGCGAGGTCTATATAACGAAACAGCTATAATACCTAGCGAGGTCCAAATAACAAAACAGCTATAATACCTAGCGAGGTCTATATAACAAAACAGCTATAATACCTAGCGAGGTCTATATAACAAAACAGTTATAATACCTAGCGAGGTCCAAATAACAAAACAGATATAATACCTAGCGAGATCTATATAACAAAACAGCTATAATACCTAGCGAGATCTATAGATAACAAAACAGTTATAATGCCTAGCGAGGTCTATATAACAAAACAGCTATAATACCTAGCGAGGTCTTTAAAACAAAATAAACTATTTATTAAACTAGTTTTTAAACATTCATTATAAAAAGTAAGTACAAAGAAAGCAATGACGCAATGTATAAAAAATGCTAACCAGAAAACACCATGTCTAAGTACGGAAGACGAGTGAGATCATCAAATGGAATCATCTCCCCTTTGGGGGCTGCAGCATCAAGCTCGGCTCTTAATTTGTTTTGTATTTCAGGATGTGCTGCCAACTAAACAAAAAAAAAATTAGGATGATGATTATATAATATAACAAAATAAAATAAATCTAACAAAGAAATCTTATCCACACACATTTCCATAGTGAAATTCTAACCTCGAATAGCATAAATCCCAGTACGCCGCTGGACGTTTCGGTTCCATCAACTAAGAAGCCAAAAACTCGACCGGCTAATTCCATGACAGATATCGCTGAAATAAAGCAGTAACTCATGTTTACTCAATACACTATTGTTTTATTTCAATATTCAATAACATAGTGTTACTCTATTGGTTGTAGTTTGCGATGTATGATGTATGAAAATCAGTAATAAACGAAACGTTTTAGTGCAAACTAACAAGAATAGTACTTACCATGCTTGGAGTCAAGTTCGCTGTATTTTTTCATAATTTCATATACATCGTTTTTCAGCAAACTTGTTTCATTTCGACATGTTATAATTTCTTGTGCTATTGCTGTCAGCCTGACTTCGATAGATTTTGAAGTAAACCTATTATAGACATTTGAATAAAACTGAAATATTTCATAGTCATCTTAAGAAACCAAAACTTAACATTATGGGCACACCGGTTATGTAAAATATATTTTTAAAGACACCCCCCTCCCTCCCTGTTCTTACCTCAGACTGAATAATTTGCTCATCCAAGGCGCCACCACGAAAGTCAAGTTGATCAACCCATCCCAGAAAGTAGCTAAAAAGATGCTTCGCGTAATTTTTCTAAATTGATTTTCTGTAGCTTTCCAAGAATTGACTTGCAATCCAAATACGGCTGAAACAATTACGTCTGTGAAAAAATTTGCGGCCATCTGAAAGCAGAATGCGGCGAAATATTAGGTTTTAAGTATTGATGCGACCAAAACATTATTATGCTGGACAAACAAGACAGAGACATTCGGCTCCATTTATATGCGTCCATTTGGATGCGGTCCAAATTAAGAGGACTCAAGCCGAGCCATTCCAAGCCTGGACATTTTAATATAAATTCACCATAGAGCGAACATCTTGAACTTGTGAACTAAAATCATAAGTGGGTACATAAAATAAGATATTTTTTCACAAATATTCAACAAAGGTTTATTTAAAATGAAGTGGTAAGAAATAATAAAAACTTTTTTATTTTTATTTTAAGACATATTGTTAATCCTTTTGTACAACCATCTCATTTCTGAACGTTTGGAAAAGAATTATACAAAAAAGTCTTAAGGCTAAATTCATAACCATTCGTCCCACAGGCCGCGCAAAACGTAAATTTGTTTCTAGTGTCTCGAGTGAAAGAGATATAATGATGACCTCTCAAGTACCTTCCTAGATCGCTTGTCCATTAGTAACGTGCGCGGGTGCGCTTGCCTCGCAGTGACGTCTTGTGGACAAGTTATAGACCTTTGAAGTCTGAGAAACGAATGTTTATGAATAGTGTAACTTTTGACGAGACTGCAAGTTATTTTGAAAACATTGTTTCTAGTGTCTCGTGTAAAAGAGATAGAATGATGACCTCTCAAGTACCTTCCTAGATCGCTTGTCCATTAGTAACGTGCGCGGGTGCGCTTGCCTCGCAGTGACGTCTTGTGGACAAGTTATAGACCTTTGAAGTCTGAGAAACGAATGTTTATGAATAGTGTAACTTTTGACGAGACTGCAAGTTATTTTGAAAACATTGTTTCTAGTGTCTCGTGTAAAAGAGATAGAATGATGACCTCTCAAGTACCTTCCTAGATCGCTTGTCCATTAGTAACGTGCGCGGGTGCGCTTGCCTCGCAGTGACGTCTTGTGGACAAGTTATAGACCTTTGAAGTCTGAGAAACGAATGTTTATGAATAGTGTAACTTTTGACGAGACTGCAAGTTATTTTGAAAACATTGTTTCTAGTGTCTCGTGTAAAAGAGATAGAATGATGACCTCTCAAGTACCTTCCTAGATCGCTTGTCCATTAGTAACGTGCGCGGGTGCGCTTGCCTCGCAGTGACGTCTTGTGGACAAGTTATAGACCTTTGAAGTCTGAGAAACGAATGTTTATGAATAGTGTAACTTTTGACGAGACTGCAAGTTATTTTGAAAACATTGTTTTTGATGAGTTCTGGTTATACAGAGTAAAAGTAAGTATATGATATTATTCTATATGAGTTATTATTTATAGTTACATCTTATTTTATCGTTCAAAATGTATTATTGGGTGTATTTTACATCAAATCTTTTTATTTTATTTTAGAATGGATGATCGGCAAATTGAAGACTATTTGAATCGTTTATCTGATTCTGGTGATGCTGATTTTACCAGTCAGCAAAAGGATGTAGAAATGTGTGATGTCGAAGATCATGTGGAATTAGATGAAATGGTCCCGACAGATTCCGACAGTGATAACGACATCCAACCAATCAGATTACGACAGCAGCAACGCCGAAGCGGCGTCATTTTGTCTTCTGATTCCGAAACTGAAGAAATCCCAGGAACTTCTAGCGTTTTTACACATTCGCGACGTATAATTATTCCGTCAGCTCGTAATCTAAGAGGGAAAGATGGTCATAAATGGTCTTCAATGTCTTTTGAATCTTTAAATACAAGAACCCTAGCTAGGAATATCGTACATGTAATTGAGGGTACAGCTAATAACGTGAAGGATATTACGGAACCAGTCGATTGCTTTACTAATTTTATAACTGCTGATATGATTCGTAAGATACTTATACATACAAATGAAGAAATTGAGATGAGAAGTGCGAAACATAAAGATAAAACTGTCACTATTGCTTCTACATGCGAAGAAGAATTAACTGCTTTGCTTGGGTTGCTTTTATTATCAGCTGCAAAAAAGACAATCATCTCACGAGCTTATAACTATTTGATCCTACTTTTAGTGGAACTCGCTATATATCAGTAATGTCGCGTGAAAGATTTGACTTTTTACTAAACTGCTTGAGATTTGATGATAAATCAACCAGAGATGAACGCAAAGCTCAAGATAATTTCGCGCCTATCAGAGAATGGTGGGAAGTGTTCATTCATATGCAGGGAGGGAAGTTATCTTACCATAGATGAGCAACTGTTGGGCTTCAGAGGCCGGTGTCCATTTAGGATGTATATTCCGTCAAAACCTAATAAGTATGGTCTAAAAATATTGATGCTGTGTGACTCCAAAACAAATTACATGCTAAACGCTATGCCACATGTTGGAAAAACTGAAACGAATGGTGATTCACTCGGATCTTACTATGTCAAGACTTTGACTGAAAATTTGTGGGGTAGCAACCGCAACGTTACCATGGACAATTGGTTCACTTAAGTCCCTTTGGCCTTACAGTTATTAAGGCACCATACCGCCGAGTTGCTTCAGATCAAAGAAAGACAGGTTCATCCGTATTTTCTAATGACAGGCAGTATACGTTAGTATCTTACAAATCTAAAAATAACAAGAACCTTCTCTTGCTTTCTACCACACATAGTAACGGTTCTATTGCAGCTTCTGAACTCAAGGTTCCAATGCAAGCAATGCTAAAAGTATATGTGCATGAACCATCGCGGCCTCATGTGTGTGGAATGTACCGATGAAATTTAATTATCACTAATATATTATTTTTTTTGTTACCTAATTAAACATATTAAAGAGTGCCATACTTAATTTATTTATAAGTACCCCAAAACTCGTCACTTAAATTTAGTCCTCTGTGAGATGAATGTTTAAGAATAATGTTCCTCTTAGATAAGGTTATGAATCTAGGGTTAAAGCGGAATGAAATAATCCACTTCTAAAATTTCATTCAACCAGCACCATTCCTCGTGTCATGCTATTTCGTGCTAGAACATCTTTTCTGGCGTGTGGTATCTTGAACAAGCCATGGCGACAACTATCTGTGAAGTTTTCGGACATGTATAAGTCATAGCATTCCAAGAGGAATGGGCTATCGGCTATTCGGCTTGCGTACCGAATCGATTGGTACTCGACGAATGGACTGTAAATTTGAATAAGAAAATAATATTGAACAATAGTGTTTATCACAAGGAGAAATAGATGTGAAAAGGAGATCTTTTCCTTGAGAATGTTGTGGCTTCAATTGGGAGTTCCGATGTTGGTCTTGATCTGGACACAATACTCTATAGATGTATACCTAGTAATAGTTCACAAAACAAACGGTTTTCTAACATGAATCAGCTCATCGGCTCTTCGATCATTTTCGATGACACAACATCAATCAAATGTATGACGATTGGGGCCAATTAATTATACCGATTTTCGACAATTACTTCGAACGGGCGACAATTATGCAACAACAACAATAACGACAATAATAATGTCACTTGTTTTTTTCGAAGGTAAGACTTTTAGGAAATGGAATAAACGAGGGAGATTGCAGTTTAGGTAGGAACCGGATTGGAATAACCATAAAAGTGTTTCAATACTAAACAAATGAATTATTTTCTAACTAAGTACCTATTGCAAAGTAGGTACTATCATCCAGGTCTGAGGTCTAGAGGTCTGAATTCATGCTGAACGGATTTTGGTTTAGAATCTCGGGGATCGTACAAACTTTTGAGACGCATACACATTAGCTCAACAATACCAACAGCCTATCATGACATAGAAGTTATAAGTGGTTAAAACACAGAAAAAACCTTATTCCCGTCAGTGTTCAAGAAAAACATGCTTGAAACTTATTTAACTTATCGATTCATGACTAAATGTGCTAAACTAAATCAATACCCAAATATAAAATACATTGGAATAATAATCGACGGCAAAATAAAATGGAAAAAACACATTAACCTCACTTCAAAGCGAATGCGCAAACTTTTCACATCATCTATAACTTACGAAACATAATTGATAGGAAAACAATTACAATTATATATCACGCTTTAGTGCGATCGCCCCAGTAAGGAATCATCGGATGGATGGGGCTTATAAAACCTCCCTACAGCCATTAATTAAAATATGTACTTATCAAAATCATTCTTAAAAAAATATATAAGATTTTCCTACCCTACAATTTTTTCGAGAATTTAATGTCCCTTCGGTTACAAAATTATACAAACAAAATGCCATTCTCCAAATCAGCAAAAATCCACCCCTTGGATTTGGTTAGCTATAGATTCTAAACAAATGAATAGCCACCTAACGTTTGAGAGCTTCTACGGCTCAACATCCTTATCATTTGGTTAGCTATAGATTCTAAACAAATAAATAGCCACCTAACGTTTGAGAGCTTCTACGGCTCAACATCCTTATCATTTGGTTAGCTATAGATTCTAAACAAATGAATAGCCACCTAACGTTTGAGAGCTTCTACGGCTCAACATCCTTATCATTTGGTTAGCTATAGATTCTAAACAAATAAATAGCCACCTAACGTTTGAGAGCTTGTACGGCTCAACATCCTTATCATTTGGTTAGCTATAGATTCTAAACAAATAAATAGCCACCTAACGTTTGAGAGCTTGTACGGCTCAACATCCTTATCATTTGGTTAGCTATAGATTCTAAACAAATAAATAGCCACCTAACGTTTGAGAGCTTCTACGGCTCAACATCCTTATCATTTGGTTAGCTATAGATTCTAAACAAATAAATAGCCACCTAACGATTGAGAGCTTCTACGGCTCAACATCCTTATCATTTGGTTAGCTATAGATTCTAAACAAATAAATAGCCACCTAACGTTTGAGAGCTTCTACGGCTCAACATCCTTATCATTTGGTTAGCTATAGATTCTAAACAAATAAATAGCCACCTAACGTTTGAGAGCTTCTACGGCTCAATATCCTTATCATTTTTCCGGTAAAAAATAGTAAAGTGAATAATTATTTAAGCGCTCGAGTGATGGGTGTTCGATTTGGCCATTCGATTTAAATACTCACTCTAAATGTTAATATGGAAATAGATGAACTGCTTACCGCGGTTTAAAGCGAATGAATCCATCTAGATTTCACCGTTTATCCCATATTTTTAGAATCTACATAAATTGGCACATTATGGCAAGATATCGCTCTAGACGTTTTGCAAACTTGCCACAAAATGACAAAAATCGTTTGAGTGGCTAGTAACTAAGTTAAACTAAAATAATAAACGTGAACTATAAACCTTTTAAAATGCAGAAAAAGTTTATAATTATTTATTGTAATAAGAAATTTCACAATACATTTCTAATTACAATATATTTCTTTACTGTAATAAGAAATGTATTGTGAAATTACATCACACTATTACGCCACACACAGTTTTGGCTCGTTGGCTCTCTCGTGTGTGTCCAGCTTTAGATTTCTGCGTATTTGTGAATATTTAACTTGATATACTTGATCGTTATAATTGACCGACAAGTAATGTCCTTGCGAGACGTGTTGTCAGATAGCGTGTTGTCTTTGTTATGCCTACAAGGGGCAAAAAAACTCACTTTGGTATCAGTACTCTACAAAGGACTTTTCCTTAGTTGATTTATGAAAATGAAAAACCATACATCTACTTATATACAATAACAGTCCATACCTCTCTGGCTTCCCATTGTTGATTTGGGCTGTCCTTGATAACACTCTCTATGTGCTCCACCATAACATTCCCCTTCCTCCAAATGACCTCGTACATGGTCTTGACCTTACTGGAGGTCAGGCTGGCCGACCACTGACCTCGGGAGGTCTTCCAATCCTCGTCCATCTTGTTGAAGGGGTTGGTACCCCAAATAGGATCCGCGATGGGGTCAACCTAAACAGTTAAATATACGTACTTAGTACCTAAGCGGTAAGTATTGCATTTTTTTTCTCTTCCGACTTTATGTCCGGGTTAAATCTTCCCCACGGGAAAAACTAAACCCTTCCACACACTTTTCCACAAATGATCATCTAGTCAATCCACATTATTCAAGTGCATTATACAAGCGTAATAAATACAAAATAATACAAAAACAACACGTCTAATCACCAGAGATCAAATGGGAAAATAATTCACCGACTCCAGATATTTTCATATCAGAGTGTTCGGCTCGGTAGAACTTCTAATTGTACCTACCTATAAATCCTACTGATCCCTCAATATAAATATTTAAAATATCTTTCGTAATCCTACATGTCTTTAAAATGACTGATTTTTGCATTTTTATATATAAATTCTTTGACAAATCTAATAAGCCTAAATTTTGAATGAAAGAGCTAGGTATAATGCAAGTAGCCGAAATAACAAATGGTAATATTTTATGGTCTGAGAATGCCAAATTCTTTTAATTTCATTTCCCAAATCTGTGTATTTTCTTATTTTTTCAGAAACCTATTTTTGAATATTACAGGAATTTGGAATAGCGACATCAATGATATAAGTTATTTTTTACATTTTGTAATGTAAAACTATCTATTATTACTATTACTCGGGTCTATTATGACTAATCGTAATAATAGTAATATTGTTTTATCATAATATATTTTATAAAATTCATTTTCTAAAAATGAATTAGGTTCGTATTCATAATATGGTACTATATGACGGCAGTCAATCAAGTTATGTTTAATCACATAACTTTGAATTATTTTTAAAACTTGATAGAAGTTATAGAATAATAAATATAGAAGATCCCGATATAATATGTTCTATAGTTTCCGGAAAAGTCAATCATTTTCTACATAAATCATTAATTTGATTCGTATAAATATTATTATTTTATATAATATTATTATTCTCAATATATTATTAGGTTCCATGATAACTCGACACAGTGACAATTCAACACACCTTTAAAAAGTGATATATAGTCATTAGAAACGATGAAAAAAATGAAATTTAAACCTAACCTCACCTAACCTAACCTTTTTGTTTCATCACTTTCCATGACTTTATATAACTTTTTAAAGATGTGATGAATTATCATTTTGATGATTTATCCGGTCACCATATTATTATAATGTTGGGAAGCGAACAAAGTAGCGATCTCACGATGGAGTACCTTCTATTTGCGACTCGTCCACCAATGTCGGAGGTGGTGAGTGATGACTAACGCAGATTTCAGCACCGCGACGGGCCGAGCTAGCCCGAATTGATTAATTCCGTTTCTAACTGTCAATCCGCGAGTAACTACAGTCCGCGAGTAACTACAGTCCGCGAGTAACTACAGTCCGCGAGTTACTTCCGTTTTCGCTCTCCATCTTCTCGTTAAAATATCAATATTAAATTATGAGTCTTAATTGATTTTATATATAGGTACCTAGGTACCTGTAAGTTACTTTGATTTATTTGTAAAATTTCAAGTTGCATCCATAGGTAAGTCATCCAGTGAGGCCCACATTATAAAATAATATTTTTAAAAAAGACATTGTATAAAAGTAAATAAAATAAATATTACCTACCTAATTATCTAGGAATAGTCTCGACGAATAGATCCTGAATCCAGAAATCAAATTAGCATGATTGGGAGTAACATTGCGCAAGTTTACAGCCTTATGATGTAAGTATGTTCTGAGTTTTTGTTA
The DNA here is from genome assembly GCA_026573805.1 of Hesperophylax magnus. NCBI lineage: Eukaryota > Metazoa > Arthropoda > Insecta > Trichoptera > Limnephilidae > Hesperophylax > Hesperophylax magnus. Next base: position 641,341 of record JAIUSX010000192.1, on the reverse strand, counting down.
AGTATACATTTGACTTGAAAACTTAGATTTTAAAAAACAAATCGGCTATACTTACGTGAAATTCATTGTTAGTGAAGCTATAAAAGTCCTTCACAAGGACATTCCTTATAAGTTCAGGATCTCTCAGAACTATCGCAGGACTATTCAACTTGAAGTAACCCACGTAACGAGCAGTTTCGAATTTTCTGAAAGAAGAACATTATTAGATAAGATTTTCACGGCCAAAAGTATTTTTGTTGATTGTTTTTGGGGTGTTGTGCCGTGTTGCGCTAACTCCTTCTTTAGCCAACGTTTCGGACAGCATTGGCACTGCACCCCAAAAACAAATAACAAAAAAAGAACATTATTAAATTTTTAAAAAATATATATAAAAACATTCTAAATGTTGTCAAATCTAAATGATAAGAATTTCGTATCATTTGCTCGTCAATACACTTGAATTTGACTCCGAGGTCACTTGTTGTTATTAGGAAAATGGGATAGTCAAATGTATAGATATGTTGCGGCAGCTACTAGTAGGTTCTAGAAATTCAATACATGTAACGCGCATCACATTGGAACCTACGACTAAGACGTACATTTGGCTTACTTCACCCTGGATCACCTGGAAGTCTCACATCTGCAATACCGGTCTCCACCGACGCGGTTTTGAGACACCTACTTCATAGCTGTGACCTACATGCAAAATCAAAACATCCAACGTGATGCACGTCTACTACGAGTACCATGACAACACCGTCATCCATCGTCAGTAACGACTGTGACCACTCTGTCTACTCTATTGGACTGTAAATCGATTAGCTCAATAAAGCCGCTGTTAAGATTCACACACATCTTTCATTCGTCTCCTCGCCAAAAATTCGACTGTCTATTCAATGGGTAGGTACGAAGATCGATTTTTAAAATTCGAAAACTTTAAAACAAAAACCGAAACACCTGAAAGGTTTTTTTATCGTGAGTTTTTTTTCTGGAGTCTTACTTTATAACTTTACTTAAGAGGACATACCTAAACGACCTAAAAAACGTATTCTTTTCTACTTTCACGGCGTATTTCAATGTTGGTATACCCATTGATGGAATCACACACATCCCATGAAGTACCTACGTACAAATAAGAGTGATATATATCTAAATATAATCATAGTAAACAATGTGTCAAATATACACTAGTAGTTCTGTGAATGATAGACCTAGCGTCCAAAAACGTACATTTCTAATTTTGTCTTATTTAATAAATCAAAACAAAATTTTAAGTCAAAAGATTTATAAGTATTCAAATATATACCTCTTAAATATCAAAATCATTATACATTCTTATTATATATTTTTTTTAATTTCAAATAAGTAATTGTTCAATTTGTACAAAGAAAGGTCACTACCTCAATAAAAATTATTTTTTAAACATTCTTCAGGCAGGTAGGTAGGTTTCATAGAATAAAAAAAAACTAGAAGTGCAATATAAAATTTTGGTTCTATACCATTTTACACGCGGTCTGTCTCTCTTACACTTGCCTGAAATTGTATATCGCCATCACATTTAAATTCGTAATCACGGTGAAACACAGTTTTGTACGTAAATATAGGCCCACGTTGGGCTTATATTTCGATCGCGAAACACGCCCACAAGGCACTTCTTGTGTTATTATTTTTTTTAATAAATGTTTACATGTTACATTTTTTGACATTTTTTTCAACTACCATACTAGGCTAATGCCCGTGTTGTGGTAGATGCCAGAATATTTATTTTTACGATTTGACAGCTCGTGGAAGGATCCACGCTCGTACGAACTCTGGCCGGATAAACAGGTGTTAGCGGTCAGCGGTAACGACTAAACGGTCGTGTTAAAATAATAGATAACAATTCTTACTTGTACAAATCCGCTTGAATCATTCCAACGTGCTTCCTCCCTAGCAACGATTCCAAGTAATTTCCAAATAAAAACACCGGTTTCTCAAACGGAACTCCTCTTTTCTTCCAGTAATCATTGTTCTGAGTAATAAAAGAGTAAAATATTATTCCAAGTCCCAATAATACGGACAGCAGTATTTCGGTGATCATGTTGTCGCACCAGTTGTTCAGTAACTTATGAATTGAATTATGATGATGACCTTATGACCAATCTATCTATGCTCAGGCAGGGCCGGCCTTGTGCAGGCACAATATGGACCTTTTTTCAGCTAAAAACCCTAGGCCCCGTTCCCACTATGCCGGACCGGCAGATCTGCCGGAAACCGGACACCGGACAAGAGTGTTCACATTACGCCGGAGCCGACAAGAATATCGGACAGTCAAGTACTCACCTCAGTTGAATTTGGACCTGTGCGCACAATGGACGACGAAATTGTTGTGTTGTGGTGGTATCTTAATAGAAGGCAAAATAAAAGAAAACATTGGGTGCATCCTATTTTACGGGAAAGATTTTCACTTGGAACATTTGAAACATTAATATGTGAACTTAGAAGTGACGAATCAAAGTTCTTCAATTATTTTCGAATGACAGCAACCACTTTTGACAATTTACTGGGACGACTTTCAATAGGAGTACGAGATACAAGTTTCAGAGAATGTATTTGCCCAGAACAAAGATTAGCCATATGTCTAAGGTAAGATCATTTTATGCACTAGTTCTGAATGAATGAATGAATGTTTGCTATGTGTTTGTTTGATGAGTGTGAATATATATATAATATGTGTGTGTAAGTGTATTTGATAATAATTATGATGATTACAAATGCAAATAACTTATTTAAGTATTTATTTGTACTCAAACTCAAAGCTTTATAAAAATTCTTCAAACTTAAAACCCTTCAAAATCTAAGTATTCTTGGGAGTCTTGGGAATTTCCGGAATGATTACTAGATGCTGTTGGCGAAGCTGGAAACGGATTGGAGGACGAAGGTGAAGTTGATGGTATAGGTGTTGTTGCCTGTTGATACGTAGAGTATCTAGAGTGGTGTTGATATTGCGTAGGTGTTGCATGTTGATTGACGCTTGTGTAGTATTGTCCGGTCATCTGATTAGAATCACGCAAATTCCTACTTTTAATTTTTTGCAACATTGTCAGGACGCTAGCTTGAAATTCTAAAGTCTCTTCGATATTTAAAGTGTTCAAGATTGGTATAATGCCTTTGAAAAAAGACAGATGATGGTTTTCCTTTTCTGGCCTTATTCTGGAGTCCAAAAACTTTAACATCTTGTCATTTACCTCTTTATTATCAATTTTTCTTTTATTTTTAATTAAAGGTGAACGAAAATCTGATTCCATGCTTACTTCAGTCTCGGTTCTTGCTTTTTTTGAAACTGACTCATGAGGTGGTCGAGGTTCGGAGACTTTTTTTAAAAACATTAATTGCTCGTGATATAAATAATTTCGTGTCTGTTTGGCCGAAGATCCAGATTTAGACTCATCTTTTTGTTTCTTTACTGTCTTAAGCCACGAATCACGTATATTGTTCCATTTTGTTGAAACCAGTTTTCCTGAAATCATTAAAAAATTTCATAATAGAATAGAATAGAATTTGTTTATTGGTAACGTATAAAGTAATAATGTAGTAACAAAAGATTTTTTTTTTCAGATATTTAGCTTCAGGATGTTCATTCAAAGAAATACATTACTCATACAGAGTAGGCGTTTCGACAATAAGTAAAATAATAAAAGAAATGAGCCACGTCATTTGGGAAAATCTTAAGACAGATTTCCTTAAGCTGCCTGATACTGAGAGAGAATGGGAGGACATCGCTTCAGGATTCGAAAGAAAAGCCAACTTTCCTCACTGTGTTGGAGCAGTAGATGGCAAACATATTAGAATTTTGAAACCAGCCAAGAGTGGTTCTATGTTCTTTAATTACAAGGAATATTATTCTTTTGTATTAATGGCAGTTGTTGATTCAGAGAACCGATTTATTTTTATTAGTGTGGGCTCATATGGCAAGGAATGCGATTCTACTATATTAAAGGATAGTACATTTTGGCAAAAGATCAATGATGGTACTTTAAATGTACCAAAGCCTAGACCGCTTCATGAAAACTTGCACGAGAAATTACCGTTTATACTAGTTGGCGATGAAGGCTTTGCTTTAACACCTAATCTCCTACGTCCGTATGGAGGTACACATTTGAATACTGATAAAAAGATTTTTAACTATAGATTAAGTCGAGCAAGAAGGTATGTTGAGTGCGCTTTTGGTATTCTGGCAAATAAGTGGCGAATACTCCATCGAGCTATAGATCTGAACGTAGACACAGCAATTCAAGTAATTAAAGCTTGTACAGTCTTACATAATTTTGTTAGAGAAAAAGACGGTATAAATTTTGAAAATTACCAAAATATAGAACATAGACAAGAACAAGAAACGACACCTGTGAATCGAAATGGGTCGAGTCGAGGTGGCCCTAATGCCAACGCTATACGGACAGCATTTACTGATTATTTTGTTTCGGATATTGGTTCCGTTCAGTGGCAGGCAGCAGCTATAAAATAATATTTGTGAATACAACATTTTATCAATAAAGCATTAAAAAACTCACCGTATTGTTTTCTTTCTTTTTCTTCCAGTTCATCGAAGTCTGGTTTCAGTATTAAACATACTTCACGCCATGCTGCTAACTTTAAGTTTTTGTCTTTATAGACGTCTTCGGTCTTATCCCACAGAACAGGTCTCTCTTGGACAAGCGTAATTAAAGTTTCGGTTTGAATTTCCATGATACTCGTCTACTTTGGACAAAAATAGCACAACAAAGGGAGCACGAGCAGGGCGAACACGTCTACTTTCTTCAAAAAATGTGAGCATATGACGGAGGAGGGGAGCCCAGAGCGCGGGCGGGGCGAGCGGGGACAGCCGGATACCGGCACAAACTCGTTCACATTACTCCGGTCCGGTGGTTCTACCGGCACTTTCGCAGTGACAAAACGCTCGGTAAAAATGCCGGGCTCGGCAAAAATGCCGGACCCGGGATAATGTGAACAGCTCCATATAAATTGTACAGCCACTAGCCCTTCCGGCAGTTTTACCGGCCTGGCAGATCTGCCGGTCCGGCATAGTGGGAACCGGGCCTAAGGCCGGGTTCCCACTATGCCGGACCGGCAGATCTGCCGGAAACCGGACACCGGACAAGAGTGTTCACATTACACCGGAGCCGGAAAGATAATGGGAGGACATCGCTTCAGGATTCGAAAGAAAAGACAACTTTCCTCACTGTGTTGGAGCAGTAAATGGCAAACATATTAGAATTTTGAAACCAGCCGAGAGTGGTTCTATGTTCTTTAATTACAAGGAATATTATTCTTTTGTATTAATGGAAGTTGTTGATTCAGAGTACCGTTTTATTTTTATTAGTGTGGGCTCATATGGCAAGGAATACGATTCTACTATATTAAAGGATAGTAAATTTTGGCAAAAGATCAATGATGGTACTTTAAATGTACCAAAGCCTAGACCGCTTCATGAAAACTTGCACGAGGAATTACCGTTTAAACTAATAATAATAATAATAATATTTGGCTGTTTTATACAGGGTGTATCGGCACTAACCCGACAAACTTTAACCAGCTATTCCTTAGCACATTTGGAGTAAAAAATGTTATGTGCACTTTGCTGTCCGGTAACGTTTTTTTTAATAAAAAATTAACTAAACATATTTTCACCACATGTCACCACTGTTTTATCCTTTGTCAAAGTTTGAAACCAACGTCGCAACTGCTCGCGTGTCGCTGCGAACGAATCCCGTATTACATAATCCAGTACCAGAAAATAAATATTTTATTTAACAATAATGATTATTCACATTTTTCGTATGCGAATCACTGATTGTCTTCTTGTATTGTACACATCAGTTTTATTTTTGTATCTAAATTGTTTCACCTCTGGAATGCTCTGGTTTCACCTCTTACGCGTTTCACGTATTAAATAGTCTACTTTTGAAACTAAGAAACTAATTAGTAGATTTCCTGAATTTATAATCGAAGTCCAATAATTCTGAGCACTTTTAAAAACAATTTTCCTCACTTAGGTACTTATCAATAATAATAATTGGATTATTTGAACAGCGCCGTTGTTTTTTAAATCACCGTAAGTGCTCTGACAAAATGTTACTTGCTAGGCTATCCTACAACGTATATTTTTTAATAAATTTAGTTATTTACAACTTCGCGGAATGTGATTTATGAATATTATTGCTTATGTTAAAAGCCTTCCAGAATTACCGGAATATAACGAGCAGCTTGACACACTTAAGTTTATTTCCACTAATTTGAAGGTACAAAGAATGATAGTTTTAAAAACAATCCCGATGAATCAAAAAACGGTTCATATAAAACTGCTGCGCAACACACTCACACAAAGGAAAGCACTCACACAAACGTCATGACTGCATTGGATTGACCACCTGCAAATGAATGCTGCCAGATTGCTAATTTATTTACATAATAATTATTAAATTTTATTTAAAATATCGCAAATTTTTTAAAAAATCGACAATAAATTACAACTATAATTTAAAAAAATATTCTTAACCCCATGCTTTTTCGTAATTGATTAATTAATTCAGATTTTAAACGTTGCTTGAAATGACTAGCCGTATTTGGTAACCAGATCTGAATATCCAGGTACTTCCTCACCTTCCACTCCTTCCCTTAGCCATAAAACTTTCCCCAATTCAACATAAAAATTGTGTAGATATATCGGATGTAATGAAATGCATGATAATTAGACCCCAAAATACTTACTTATTTAGGGAAATAAACCCCTGAGTCATCAGTAATTCGTAATTGATTAATTAATTCAGAATTTAAACGTTGCTTGAAATGACTAGCCGTATTTGGTGACCAGATCTGAATATCCAGGTTTAGAATTTAAACAATGCTTGAAATAACTAGCCGTATTTGGTGACCAGATCTGAATATCCAGGTTCAGAATTTAAACGTTGCTTGAAATGACTAGCCGTATTTGGTGACCAGATCTGAATATCCAGGTTCAGAATTTAAACGTTGCTTGAAATGACTAGCCGTATTTGGTGACCAGATCTGAATATCCAGGTTTAGAATTTAAACGTTGCTTGAAATGACTATCCGTATTTGGTGACCAGATCTGAATATCCAGGTTCAGAATTTAAACGTTGCTTGAAATGACTATCCGTATTTGGTGACCAGATCTGAATATCCAGGTTCAGAATTTAAACGTTGCTTGAAATGACTATCCGTATTTGGTGACCAGATCTGAATATCCAGGTTCAGAATTTAAACGTTGCTTAAAATGACTAGCCGTATTTGGTGACCAGATCTGAATATCCAGGTTTAGAATTTAAACGTTGCTTGAAATGACTAGCCGTATTTGGTGACCAGATCTGAATATCCAGGTTCAGAATTTAAACGTTGCTTGAAATGACTAGCCGTATTTGGTGACCAGATCTGAATATCCAGGTACTTCCTCACCTTCCACTCCTTCCCTTAGCCATAAAACTTACCCCAATTCAACATAAAAATTGTGTAGATTATGGGATGTAATGAAATGCATAATAATTAGACCCCAAAATACTTAATTATTCAGGGAAATAAACCCCTGAGTCATCAGTTGGAAAAACCAAGTACATTAAGTGAAATTTTAAACAATGCAATAATAGGAATTAGCAAATAATAATTTACGACAATTTACTCGGAAATCAATAAAGCCAGGATAATAAAAATAGAAAGTTATCACTTACGTCGTCTGTAAGTGGCTTCACCACAGTTTGATAATGCCGTCAGAAGGTGAAACAGCTGTCACGCGTAATAATAATTACAACTAGCAGAACTTGTTTATAAACACACTGTTTTTATAAATTTAATGATAATACTGTTAAAAATTAAAAAAAATCTCTAAATTGAAATGGAGTTCTACAAACTAAACTTAAAATCAAATAAATTTATTGCGAAGGTTCAAAGTACTGTACTGTAATATTATATTAAATAATACTTGGAAATATTTTAATAAATTCTTACGTGTTTAATTATTGTTTGAAGTCAGATTAAAGCGATTAAAAAACCCACCTGGCAATTCTTATTCGAGTTTCGTTGTATACTTACGTATTGGCGCGCTTTTACAATAACAATGGTATGGCATCATTCGTCTCATTTTTAACTATTATTATTTAGTGTGTAGGAAAGAGCGAAGATGGTTTTCGACACACTTGCTTATAACAGCCCACACGGGACTTGAGACAGAATACGTGTGAAAGAGATGACAGTAGCGCGGCGTTGCCAAGTAATTTACCCCTATACTGGGGGCAGTAACGGAGTGTGGAAATTTTATTTATTTTTTGTTTTTAATTGAAAAAAAATGTTACCGGACAGCAAAGTGCCCATAACATTTTTTACTCCAAATGTGCTAAGGAATAGCTGGTAAAAGTTTGTCGGGTACGTGCCGATACACCCTGTATAGCGCCGTTTTCGTGAGAAATCACCTCAAGGGCGCTGTACAAATATATTTCTTAAATAGTTAATACTAGAACTACTGACTTATCTCTAAGACTTATATCTAGTGACTTACGACTAAGGCCTATAACTACTATATTAACGACATATATACGAGTATTTACATATTTAGCAACTTACAACTAAAATTAATATTAACAATCTAATCTTACTAACGCCAGAAGAAGAAGGAAGTTCTATTATATTAGGGTGTTTTTTATTGTTAGCTGGATATATATATATATATATATATTATTTTTTTATAGTGAATACCTCACAAGAGTCCCAACTGCTCCCGTCTGGAGCCAGTGAGACTATGGCATCCCCAATTGGGGGATGTTGTGAGGTTGAAGGTAAGTGGGGAAGGGAAAGAGGAAGGTGGGGAAGTACCTGGCTATTCAGATCTAGTCACTAAACACGGCTAAAGCCATTTGGAGCAACGTTTCAATTCTGAATGGTGGTCTTACACCAGGGCGATACTGGTAGTATCTTCCACTCTGGAACGTGCCGCAAACATACTATATATTATTTTAATTAATTAATTGTGAAATAACACAAATTAATCAAATAAAATTTATTTGCGCACGCCGGGTTCGAACCCGCGACCTTCGGAATGGCAGTCCAATGCGTTACCACTGGACTATGCCGGCCGTCAATATGTTAAATGAATGAAATTAATGAATAAAATCAATCGTCAATCTTAAACGCATCTAGATGATTCATCTGCCAACAATTAAACCGATTGACTTGTTATGTTCCCGCTGATATTGTCCATTATCCATTGGTAGGCAAGTCAATAGAAAAATTGAATGAACGGAATCGCTAGATAATGTAACAATTACAGTATAAAAAAAATGAAAAAAAGAAATATTTGGATAGAATGACGGATTTATGAAAATGATTGTCTGAAGGCTTTAATCTCCTACGTCCGTATGGAGGTACACATTTGAATACTGATAAAAAGATTTAAACGAGCAGAGCGAACACGTCTACTTTCTTCAAAAAATGCGAGCCGATGACGAGGGGAGAGCCCGGAGCACGGGCGCGGCGAGCGGGGACAGCCGGATACCGGCACAAACTCGTTCACATTACTCCGGTCCGGTGGTTCTACCGGCACTTTCGCAGTGACAAAACGCTCGGTAAAAATGCCGGGCTCGGCAAAAATGCCGGACCCGGGATAGTGTGAATAGCTACATATAAATTGTACAGCCACTAGCCCTTCCGGCAGTTTGACCGGCCTGGCAGATCTGCCGGTCCGGCATAGTGGGAACCAGGCCTAAAGGTAGAACAACTATACTGGGGGTAGTTGATTTTACATCCATGAGTGGTATTATCTATGCATCTATTGTTCTGTTTGATATATCTATGGTTGTTTATTTTGACGGTTGAGTAAAATAATGAACTGCGTAAATCATCTTCAAATTCGCTCTTTGAATCGCATGACATGACAAATCTATGAATTGCGTCTGCTGACAAGTGAAACACATAACCTTCAAAATAATCGTCAAATCAACTTACGCGTCTCCGCACCGCGTTATACCACTTGTCACGTAGTCACACGCGTTGAGTGCCAGTGTGCAAGTTGACCTGACCTTAAATGATCGACCTTCTTTTGCGTAACCTCAATTCCAATAAATAAAGTTAATTTACAATAAGGAACTTGGCTTAATGGCTTAAAAAACACATATTCGTGTAAATCAACTAATGCTGATTCTGAATATATAAGTTATATTATATATAATTTCGAGAAGAATTAATACGTCGTCATTTAAAAACAATTGATACCCTGACACACTCAAATGCCTTGTGATTGGTCAGCGGGTTCTGACTGCACTTAAGCGCTACCTCACGGGTTGACCGGCCACGTTCTTTAAATTGTTTGTTGAATTCTTCAAACGCGATTTACTCAATTGCCCCTTTTTGGGTTGTATGGTTTTGACATAACACTGCAGCAAGTAGCCAAATAGCCGATAATACCTAACATCTAATACAGCTCCCTTGAGGTTTTTACTAGTCTCAGGCGCCGTTTGGCTCAGGGCCGGCCCTGTGTTCAGGATAACAGATGGATTAGTTCATTTAAGTGGTAGGGTCTCCAGAGAATTGATACTTATCACTGTGTAGTGCATACTCTTGTACTATCAATTTCATACTCTTGTACTATCATTAATCATCACAAGTCTGACGTTTGTCATTTCGCTCCCTATTAATCTTATATTTTCTTCTAAAAACATCGACCCTTATCCTACAATTTTTATACCAGCTGATAATATTCATAGAAGTGCATTAAAATACGAAAGTGAGTGCTTGCCTGGAGTGTAAAAAGTGCTAAATCTAGAGTTTTAGTTATTCTTCAAAAATCTTCAAGCTACCCACAGTATTGTAACATATTGCAGCCACAAGCCAAACATAAAATGGATTCAACATGCAAATATTGCGTTAAGCAGCTGAAAGTGGCTGAGTGTATAAAGTGTTCAACCTGCAAATGCACCATCCATTTCGAATGCGCTGATATTCCGGCAAGTGTTTTTAAACGCATGTCGCAAGGTAAAAAGGATGCGTGGGAGTGCAATAATTGTATCCAAACCCTGGACAATTTAGATACCCAATCCTGCTCCTCAGATCAAAGCAACGTACTCCTAACTGTTGAGATTAGAAAAATGGCACTACAAATAGAAAAAATGAGCAGTAAAATGGCGGAATTCGAAAAAGTCATCATTTATAATAATAATGTTATGGAAGATTTTTCAAGTAATATGAAATCTATAAACGAAAAATTAGCTAAAATTGATAAGCTAGAAATGGAGGTCACAGAATTAAAACAAACAGTTTACATGTTAGAGAGGGGAAACAATGAAAGGGACCAGGAACTTCTATCCAACAATATAGAAATACATGGAATGCCTGAGACCACCAACGAGAATCTACCTACCATGATGTCGAATATCGCAACAGTCATTGGATGCCCTCTCCATCAAAACGACATTGAATACGTTAGCAGAATCAGTAAGCGCCATCGTACACAAGACACGACAGATGGACGTCCGGGTAACATAATCGCCAAATTCACCTCCCGCAAGAAGAAGGACGAATTTGTCGCAGCCATCAAAAAAAGAAAAGGAATCACTACCAAGGCCATCGGGATGGTTGGAGCTGACCAGAGGATCTTCGTCAACGACCATCTCACGCGGAAGAATAAATCTATATTGAGGTGCGCTAAAGCATTTAAAAACGAACATAACTATCAGTTTTTATGGATAAGAAGTGCAAAAATTTACCTACGGAAAAACGAAACATCACCGCCCATACACGTCTCATGCGAATTACAGCTAAAAAACCTTATCTAACTACCATTGCAATGTTAAACCACCTATCCTCTCATAACTACTATTTTTTTCGTATTTTTTTTCATATATTTTTCAATATCACCCTTTTTACATTAACCCCACATGCTAATAATTACACTAACTGCTCACTACTACATTCTATAATATACTTACTCACTTTAATTGATAATAATAGTATGTTGTGCTTTGCTAAGCCCAGTGGACTCATGACTAATAACATAACTCTAGAATATAATATTCTTCAAATATATTCTACAGAAACCAAACATAATAATGTAATTACTGAAAATTCGCAATGCATGATTCATTATTAATTTTTTATCAAAATTCAAGAGGTTTGCGCTCGAAAACACAGGAATTTCATCAAAATATACTGCTCAATAATTATGACTTGATCTTCATTACCGAAAGTTGGTTGGTTGATAGTATCCGAGACGAGGAATTATTTGATAATCGCTATTCTGTTTACAGAAATGATAGGGATATACACCGCACTAGTAAATCAACTGGCGGAGGCGTACTCATAGGAATTAAAAAAGAATTTTTTGTTACCCCTCGCTCTTGGAAATCAGACGCTGAGGATATCTGGATAACTGTCAATACATCAAAATCGAATCGTCATTGTTATAATATTCATATGTGCTGCGTGTATTTACCTAGCGTCGGTCCAAAATTAACATCATCAGAAAGATTAGCATTATTTACTAGTCATACCAATACCATTTCTGACTTAACAATCCGTTTTCCCAATGACAAGTTTTTAATCATTGGCGACTATAACATGCCCAATATCGAATGGAATAATCAACAAATGCCAAGTAATAGAGATCAATGCGCACTCGCGTTACTTAACTGCTTATCTTTTGCAAATTTAACCCAATTTAACCATTTACCTAACAAATTCGGTCGAATTCTGGACCTCGTCTTCTGTAACACTTCAGTTAATGTGTCGCTTGCCGACCACCCATTAGTTAAAGAAGATGCTCATCATAAATCATTGATTGTAGAACTAGAATTTCCATCCACTATTGCAACCCTCTCAACTCCTCGAACAATAAAATTATTCCATAAAGCAGATTATGCAGAGATCAATGAGAGACTGAAAGAAACCTACTGGTCAACCGTCATAAATGCACCGGATGTAAATACAGCGTTAAATTCGTTTTATGTTATAATTGAACAGATTATCGAAGCGTTTATTCCTAAGAAAGTTGTGAAATCTGGAAAATACCCACTATGGTACACGGCAGCCTTAATAAAAATAACAAACGAAAAATTAAAATTCTTTAGAAAATGGAAGCGCCATCGGAACCCCCTTGATTATCTTTCATTTTCATTGCTTCGCAAAAGGCAAAAAACAGTCGCTTCAGCAGCTTACAAAACCTACATTTCCACGATAGAATCCGGTATACAGCATAATGTTAAAAAAATATGGTCCTACGTCAATTCTCAAAGAAAATCTCCTGCCATCCCTGATCATATGATTTACGGTGAAAAAACTGCTAATGACAGTAGAGGAGTAGCCAACTTATTTTCTGAGTATTTTGGATCTGTATTTTCGAATGCTCAACCTGCACATGCAAGCAATGCCAGTCTTTGCTCTAATTCAAATAGCATAATCAACTCAATCGAGATCAATGAAGACATCACATTCAAATACCTTAAGTCCATTGATATAAAAAAGGGACCAGGGGATGATCAACTTCCAGGGATCTTCATAAATTATTGTAGTAAACAATTGACACCCCCCATATTTGCTATTTTCAAACTATCGTTATCTGAAGGAACATTTCCCGACAAGTGGAAAACAGCCTTGATTACCCCAATATATAAAAATGGCAGCAAAAATGATGTCTCGAACTATCGACCTATATCCAAATTACCGATACTAAGTAAAGTATTGGAAAAAATTGTTTATGATCAATTATATTCTACTATCTCACCCTCACTCTTAAATAATCAACACGGCTTCATGAAAAATCGCTCTACAACTTCAAATCTTGCATTTTTTACCAATTTTCTTCATGCTCAAATGGATATGCGATGCCAGGTAGATGCCATTTATACGGATTATTCTAAAGCATTTGACCGTGTTAATCATTATATTCTTTTACAAAAGTTATTAGGTCTAGGAATTCACGGTGACCTCTATAGATGGATCGCATCATACGTCAATAATCGGCACCAAATCACGGTTGTCAATGGTTTTGCATCTTGCTTAACGGAAATCGTCTCAGGTGTGCCCCAGGGGTCGCATCTTGGACCACTCTTATTTAATATTTATATAAATGACATTTACGTATGCTTTAAAAATAGTTACTTTGTTTTATACGCGGATGACATGAAAATTTATAAAGCTATACAGTGTTTACCCGATTGTATGGAATTGCAAAGCGATCTTGATAATTTGTGCGTATATTGTGAATCAAATTTATTGTCCCTAAACATATCTAAGTGTCACTCGATTACATTTACTAGAAATAAAAACAAAATCATCTATCCATACAACTTGAATAACAAACCTTTACAACCTATGTCTACGTGTAAAGATCTAGGTGTTTACTTAGATAGCAAATTAATTTTTGACAAGCACATTGAACACATTATTTCAAAATCCTACAGAATGCTAGGTTTCTTATTAAGAATATGCAAAGTTTTCAAAAGTGCTAAGACTCTGAAAATTTTGTTTTGTTCATTGGTCAGAAGTCCACTGGAGTATGCTTCCACAATATGGAATCCTCAATATAAGGTATACATAGATTTAGTAGAAAGTATACAGAATAAATTTTCGAAACATTTACTCAAGAAATACAACAAAACTACAAATAATATGTTAACTTTACAAAAAAGACGCACATTGTCAGACCTGTTGTTTCTACATAATCTGCTAAATAATAAAATAGATAGTCCCGAATTGCTATCCGTCATTGGTTTAAATGTTCCAACGAGGCGTACCAGGCACACTACACTATTTCACATTGAAGCCAACAATACCAATGCAGCAAACAACTCAGTAATTACTCGAGCAATCACAACATACACCCATTACGAAAAATTAATACATTTAGACATCTTTCATGATTCCTTTCTAACATACAAAACTAACTTATTAAATTTCTTAGCATGACATATTTCAAAAATAATTTCAGATCATTTTTCAAAACTCCTATGTATTAACAGTCAATTACAATTCGTGAGCTTATTATAATTCTTGTTTTCAATTCATTTATTATTATCTATCCATACACTTCCTTTCTTTTATATCAATCTCAGGCGAAATTACGTAATGATATTTTATGGACATACGTAATAGGTACTACAACTATGTAATAACTAAAAATATCTAACTGTATCTTATTGTACTGTGTATGTCTTAACAAATAAATAAATAAAAAAAAATAAATAAAAAAATTTCGCACTTGCATTTTAAACTCTTCTTGGAGAGGAGCGATACTAAAAAAATATCTTGTTTGACAGATTCTCGGACTTTAACTAACAGATCTTTGTCTTTGGAGTCTTTGGAGTGTAGTCAGGTGGAAATGCCGTCCTTGCTCTTTTGGTATTTCAATGAGAAATGCTCCGAGGAACAACTGGTGTCATTAATCCCTTCGACACCAGTGAACATTTGGGAAACCATTCGTTGTGCTAGGTTGATATTATTTGTCACATGAAAACGTATTGTTTCTAAATCTCGTTCTTATGTTTAACAGTTCGGGTGTGGAATAATTTGCTGTGCTCTATTAATCAATTCAATTCAAGTCAAGAGTCGTTCCCCCCTCCTACAACATGGGTCAAGGAAGAGCAGGTTTACTCATTTCTTTAGTCAAATAGACCCTTCAGAGATTATCCCCAAATATGACACAGACCCTAAGGGAGTTTATTTCCCTCGGGGCCTGTGTCATATATTCGAGGTATTATTGGATTAAAAACATATATACTTTTAATATCAGCTCCACACATGAGGCCCTGATGATTGTTTTCCCTCAGGGCCTATGTCATCTTTGAGGATGCTGTGAAGATGGTAATTTTTTATGTAAAGGAAGCAGAGAAAGTTCTGGGAAGGAATAAGGTATGAGGGGTAGGTAGGAATCTGGAGGTCAAATGTGTCCAGGAGTGACGGAGGTATGAATCCAACCCTCCCACTGCGGTACAAGGCTATGGGTCGAGAGAGTCCGGTTGGAGAGGCCAAAAGGCCCAAAAGTTCTCCAGCAACCAGCCTCTCCCGATTCGGCCCGTCACGGATTTTTGCTCTATTTCAAACGAGTCGTTTTTTATTAAATATTTTCGCTTTTAAAAAAAAAATAAAAATAAAAATTATTATTTTTTTTATATATTAGCGCGCTCCCTCTAACATTCGTATTTACATATCTCCCTTTTAAACCATCTTTGAACGCTTACTACGGGGCCTTAACGCATTGTCTAAGCACTCACAAACACACAAGATTATATATTAGCGCGCTCCCTCCAACATCCGTATTTACATATCTCCCTTTTCAAACATCTTTGAACGCTTACTACGGGGCCTTAACGCATTGTCTAAGCACTCACAAACACACAAGATTATATATTAAGGGCCCACTATTCGAATTTCATCCAATTTCCGAGATATTTTCCTTAAAAGTTTGAAGTTTTTAAGCTCTTAAAAAAATATATGTTATTCTTTAAGATAGTATCTATTTGTTCCAAAAGCCGAAACGGTAATTATTTGAAATTCCCTCGATAGAAATAAATCGCAAAGTATGCTCCGAAAAATATTATTAACACTTTTATTTCTGTTATTTTACAAGTTATATGTATGAAAAAAATCACAATGCTTCTTTTAATGCTACTCAATAGACCCCAAAAGTAATTTTTGCTATTTTTGAAATACGCCGTGATTTATTAAACATTTTCACAACTGTCGCTTACGCCTATTGCTTTTAAATCATATTTATTATAGCGCGCTCGCTCCGACTTGAAGATTAACCTATCTTTCTTTGAAAAGTTCATTCGCCAACTCGAGGGCTTTGGGGGCAGACGTGTCGTTCAACGTTCTATGATCTACAGACGTGCGATTACGTGCAAATATTTGAATCTATAAAGATAATTTTTACGCGTGTAAAGTTTATGAGTTAATAAATATTGTTTTTTCAAAGATGGGAAATACACGAAAGATATCCCGTATTTCAAAGAATAAATGATATCTCATAAAATTATATCCTATCTAATAGGTGAGAAGAAAAAAATACAATTTTTGATTTATAAGCTTATATTTATTATAAACGATAATTTACTATAAAAATTAATAATTCATATTTTTATTTATGTATTGTGTAGTAAAAAGTTATTATTTTTTTTTTCAGAATAGGTACTTTGGGAAATAAAACTAATTCCAATGCATTAGAAATTACGGGGTAAATTTTTATTAATTTAGTTTTCTTGTTGTCTTGTCTCTTTTCTTGTTCCTATACGATCGTGATTTATTTGCGAATTAACTTTCTACGTACAAAAACACACGCGTCACTTCACAACTGTAACGATGTCCGAAACATAATATAATATGTAATAATAATATACCTATGAGCCATCTATTATTATCGACGGTGCAAGCCGCCAGAAAAAGTGCGAGCGAAAACAGCCATTGAAAGTTCTGAAACTGTGGGGAGTTTAATTTAATTCAGTGATTATTATTTTTTTTTGGTAAACTAATGTTTTTAAGACAAGATTTTTTATGCATAGCACAAAGGGTAACAATTATTTTACAAGCAATAATTATTCGCCTGAAACACTCATCCACATTGAAAAATCCCCTGATAAAAGATACATGACGCCAACGGGACACGAACCCGTGTCCCTTCGATTTCCGGTCGACAGCTCTGACCACTGAGCTATGGCGGCTTATCTCTTACCCGCGAAATTATTCAATATATACTAGTGTTTCATTCAAAAATTACTGCTTGTTACATTTTTCACCTGAAAACAACCAACTCCGTCCAACCAACCAAGTCCCGTTGGCGTCATGTATGTTTTATCAGGAGATTTTTCAATGTGGATGAGTGTTTCAGGCGAATAATTATTGCTTGTAAAATAATTCAGTGATGTTATTTTTTTATATCGGAAGGAGGCCCTGAAGAAAATAATTTCCCTCAGAGCCTGTGTCATCTTTAAGAATGCTGTGTAGAAGGTCTCTTTTGAGGAGGAGGGAGTGAACCTTTCCTGAATGTCAACTGTACAATTTCTACCCAGCATTAACTTTATTGTACGTTTTTTGACTAACCGTACCTAGGTGTTCTATTTTCAATAAACTCTTTAATTATGTTTCAGATGTGAAATCTATACTCCGCTACAGAATGTTTTGCCCGAGTAAAAAGTAAAATCATTTGAGCCCTTTACTGTTATTTAAAAGGTCACTTGAAGTGCAGTAATCAATGATTTTATTTTTTTCTAGCTTCCACGAACAATCTGAAAAGGCATTACCTAAGGATTATACTCTTAAGGAGGATATAGAAAATGTAGGAAGGTGAAACGGATTTAAGATTTTCGATCAAATTTTTGTGTTGTGAAATATTTATTTTGTTATTTATTACTTTATTTTTTTTTACCGTTTATCTGATGTACGTGTCTACGTAAACAAGAATGTACAATTGAAATCCATATCGGACCATCCTCCTTTTGGATGCGGATTTTGAAATCTTATTGTCATATCTGAGAAAAGATTTGGCCTTATGTTCAAAATACTGTTTGAATGTAACATGTGTCGCGCCAAATTTACAGTCAACACATGCGACCCAACACCTAAACATACCATGGCCGTCAATGTAACAGCGGTATCGGGGATGACTCCTGCAGGAATTGGACTTGCTGAACTGTCCGAGCTTTTGACGGCTGTTAACATATCCCCAATGTCCCAAAAATTGTTCAACAAGAAAAATGTGTTAGTTTCAAGGGAGTGGGAGAAATGCGCGTTAGTTGCCATGACTGTAAATTTGACGCGACACATGTCACACTCCAACAGTTTTTTTGACGTTAGGCCAACTCTTTGCTTAGATTGACGATAAGGTTTCCAGATCATATCAAAGCATGTTTAGGGTAATAAGTTTATAGTTTAGGGTTCGTTCATCGTATTTATGGGAACATTTCGGAACCACAAATCCTTCATTTTGAGTGAATCTTGTTTTTGTGATTAAATTATATTTGACAATTTAAACATATAATATTTAGAGAAGTTAAAAATAAAATTGAAAGTTCACTGAAAGCTTAAACTATTAAAAGTAATAATTTCATAAAAATGTAAATAAATAAAGCCCCTTTCACATTTTAGAATATAATTTTATGTTGCATACATGTTTTATTACTCTTTATAATTATTGAATTGTTTAAATGAATCAATAAATAATTACAAAAAGGTCTTCTGATTTGTAAGTCCTTAGGAGGCACTAAGGGTCTTTCTATCTATCTTTATAATATAATAAATTTGATGAGCATAAAAATGTAAGCGTGTATATAATTTATATAAATGTACAAAAGTAGATATTACATGTGTATAAATAATATATTACGCATATTATACAAGATTTTGGGGGTAAAGTGCATATGTAATTCGTGTATCTTTTTTTTTCTAATAAAAAAAAAAAAAAAAATATTAATTGATTTTATGAAAGTTAATAATTAACTTTTTTGAAAGTATTTTATGTAGTATTTTAGTAAAGTAAAGTATTTTTTATACCTATACAAATTACTTTTTTGTAAAATTTAAAAAAATATTTAATTAATTAAATCCGTAATTAATAATAATAAATAATAATAAACCCATATTTTGAGAACCATCTTCATTTCAACTTTCGTTCTAATTTGATCGGTGCTAACTAAAAATAGGTTTGTTTTTCTAAAATGGCAATAGATGTCGGTAATTTAATTCCGTCATTTAAATTATTAAGTCCCCAAAATCATTCCTATTACGAATTCAGACCGTGACACCTCTGTCGGATTCTTTTAAAACTAAATATTGTTTTTTTTTGAGGTGTTACCCAAATCTAAATTCTTTACACGGAAAGCGGGCTCTTAACGCGCTCCCTCCAACATCCGTATTTACATATCTCCCTTTTCAACCATCTTTGAACGCTTACTACGGGGCCTTAACGCATTGTCTAAGCACTCACAAACACACAAGATTATATATTAGCGCGCTCCCTCCAACATCCGTATTTACATATCTCCCTTTTCAAACATCTTTGAACGCTTACTACGGGGCGTTAACGCATTGTCTAAGCACTCACAAACACACAAGATTATATTATATTAGCGCGCTCCCTCCAACATCCGTATTTACATATCTCCCTTTTCAAACATCTTTGAACGCTTACTACGGGGCCTTAACGCATTGTCTAAGCACTCACAAACACACAAGATTATATATTAGCGCGCTCCCTCCAACATCCGTATTTACATATCTCCCTTTTCAACCATCTTTGAACGCTTACTACGGGGCCTTAACGCATTGTCTAAGCACTCACAAACACAGAAGATTATATATTAGCGCGCTCCCTCCAACATCCGTATTTACATATCTCCCTTTTCAACCATCTTTGAACGCTTACTACGGGGCCTTAACGCATTGTCTAAGCACTCACAAACACACAAGATTATATATTAGCGCGCTCCCTCCAACATCCGTATTTACATATCTCCCTTTTCAACCATCTTTGAACGCTTACTACGGGGCCTTAACGCATTGTCTAAGCACTCACAAACACACAAGATTATATATTAGCGCGCTCCCTCCAACATCCGTATTTACATATCTCCCTTTTCAACCATCTTTGAACGCTTACTACGGGGCCTTAACGCATTGTCTAAGCACTCACAAACACACAAGATTATATATTAGCGCGCTCCCTCCAACATCCGTATTTACATATCTCCCTTTTCAACCATCTTTGAACGCTTACTACGGGGCCTTAACGCATTGTCTAAGCACTCACAAACACACAAGATTATATATTAGCGCGCTCCCTCCAACATCCGTATTTACATATCTCCCTTTTCAAACATCTTTGAACGCTTACTACGGGGCCTTAACGCATTGTCTAAGCACTCACAAACACACAAGATTATATATTAGCGCGCTCCCTCCAACATCCGTATTTACATATCTCCCTTTTCAACCATCTTTGAACGCTTACTACGGGGCCTTAACGCATTGTCTAAGCACTCACAAACACACAAGATTATATATTAGCGCGCTCCCTCCAACATCCGTATTTACATATCTCCCTTTTCAACCATCTTTGAACGCTTACTACGGGGCCTTAACGCATTGTCTAAGCACTCACAAACACACAAGATTATATATTAGCGCGCTCCCTCCAACATCCGTATTTACATATCTTCCTTTTCAAACATCTTTGAACGCTTACTACGGGGCCATAAGCCCCAGTATATGCTGTTTGGAATTGCGATTTGGGCAACACCCACCTCTTTTAGTTTTCATAACTGCGCATAGGGTTTTGATTGTCGCTAAGATAGCAATTTTAGATATTTCACTTCTTGCGTTTGCTACATCTGTTGAAATTGTTGAGAACTAAAATTAATTTTACCAAAAGTTGGTCATATGATATGCTTATACTCTCCATGTGACATGTAGTTAACAAAATTCGCCGTGCATTTAACGGCAACAAGTAGTAAGGGTCGACATGAGTCCGCCGATCGTTAGGTATTTGGTATTTGATAAATAAACTTTTATTTCGGTGGACAAATACTAGCGACGTTACTTGACCTGGACACAGTGGACACGCGCGGGACTTAAAGCGCCTACAATTCTCAAACTAAGGATATTACAGATTTAATTAATTAAATCTTTTTTATATTAAATTAAAATGTAACTTATGTATATACTTTTATAAAATGAATACATATTTAAAAATTTCTCCTATAAAATTAAACCATTTAAAAAAAAATGAATTAAGGTTTTTCTTGTAAGATTTATGCATAAATATATTAAACCTACTTTTCTATACATAACATACACTTATATATAGTATGCTTATAATAATTATATACCACAAAGATAATTTTTATTGTTTTAAGCTTTTTTATATCAACAGAGTTTGAACTCTAGATTCCTCCTAAAGACTTGTAAAACAGAAGACTTTTTAAAATTATTTATTTATTCATTTAAACAATACAATATAAAGAGTTATCTAATATGCTTGCAATATAACATTATAATAAAAATAACGCACTCGTGGCTGATCAAAGTATTAAATATATATAAAATCAACCCCATTATTATTAGCTTTTTGGAAAATATTATGTCCTTTTGGAATACCAATTTACTTTTCAATTTAAAAGGTAAGAAAATAGTAATACCGGGCATTTCAATTAAAAGAGGGATTTTTCAAGGAGAATCATTGAGTCCTTTTTGGTTTTGCCAAGCATTGAATCCTCTATCTAAAATGTTCATTAAAAGCAAGTTTGGAATAAAAATTAAGGGTAATACAAGGGAGAGTATTACAATTTCGCATTTGTTATGGATGATATAAAATTATTTTCGAATTTTGAACAAAATTTAGAAAAAATGATCGAGGTAGTTAAAAACTTTTCAGATGATATCAAAATGACTCTTGGTTTAGATAAATGTAGAACGATCCATATAGAGAAAGGCAAAATTGTAGATGGGGACGAGAGTATATTTAGAAATTTCCAAATTACTAGTATGAAAAGGGACGAGGTTTATAAGTATTTAGTATTCCCACTATCAAATAGATTAGACCATACTAATATTAAAAATGATTTTAGGATTAAACTTCAAACTAGGATCAGGAAAATTTTAAAATGCAATCTATCTGCTAAAAATTTAGTAAAAGCAATAAATACTTGGGCAATACCTCTATTAACGTACTCATTTGGCATAATTAAATGGTCTAATACAGATTTAGATAACTTATAACGATTAATTATAACTACGCTAACAAAGTTTCATTGCCATCATCCAAATTCAGCTATAGAACAAATTAATTTACCTAGAAATTTAGGAGGTAGAGGTATAGTCAAAATAACTTCTTTGAAACATAATCATGTAGAAATGCTAAGAAATTTTTTCCATAGGAAAGCTCATAGCTCAGAAATGAACAAAATAATTTTAAAGGCAGATAGAAACATTACACCTTTAAATTTATACGTCGAGAATGCCAACATTTTTATAAATCCCAACCAGGAATTATTAGATTCCTGGTCAAATAAAATTTTACACGCAAAACACTTCAATTATCTCAACCAAACGTATGTTGACAAATTTTTGGCAAACAAATGGTTGAGTATTGGAGAGTTGAGCGCAGAAATAAAAGGAATTATGCTTGCCATTCAGGATAGAGTCATTAATACTAAAAATTATAGGAAGCATATAATCAAAGATACAAATCAAATTGATGATTTATGTAGAAAATGTTTGGCTTTTCCGGATTATCTTTATTCTGAGTAGGTAATGCATTTTTACCTTGTTCATGGTAGCTAGAACAAAATAAAATCAGTATAACTGCAAATATAAGTGATTTTTTAAAAATATAAGTGAGGGGTTCAAACGGTTTAATTATCACCTTTGTACTTCAACTCCTTTACAAGTTGTAGGGAAAACATTACGCAGTGGAGTAGAGTCACATCTGAAAAAAGGTTAGAATTTATTGAAAATAGATCGCCTAGGTACAGTCTGTCAAAAATTGTACAGTAAAAAAATATACTGGGTAGAATTTGTACACGGTCGACATTTGCTCCAAGAGAACGGGTCGATTCTACGACTCGTTCTCGAGTTCAACGGCTCGACTGAGGAATTATTTGCTCGTCTCTGTATTTTCTCCCTTCAACAACACGGAACTCTTCGAGACACTTTTTAACTTCTCCCTTTCCTCAAAAGACCCCCCACACAGCATCGTCACAGATGACACAGGCTTTTAGGGAAATTATTTTTTTCAGGGACTCCTGTGTATCATTATTCAATGGTCAATAAAAAACGAACTTACTCGGAATTTCCAGTTACAAATGCATTATATATACTCGTATCTTCAAATGAACGCATTCTGAAATAAATTAAAAGTACAAATAAGTATGTAGTTATAAAACAATAGAAAAAATATTTTGTAATAGAATAAGTTTAATGCATTTTTTATACGGAGTTGTCCCTTAACGATAATTTCTGATACTGAAGTTTGCTTGTTATTTTTTTTTGCGTTGACTGAATTTTTTTAAATTAAATGAAATTATAATTTTACAAAGAAATATGTAAATTTTATAAATTTATACGTAAGAGTTAAATTTATTATTAATATTAAAAAAAACTGCTTGACTCATTAAATAAATAATCGTCCCACAGTTCACCAGGGCCGTATTGAGGCCTATTTTTCCATACATAAAGGGAATCCTCGCCAGGATACACGGATGCGACCGCGGGCACCAGATACCTCTTCCTCAGTCGCCAGATTACACATTTTCCTGCCACGGACAGTCGCCAGGAGGCGGAACTGAATCTTCCTCTTGCTCCGGCTGGAGTCCCTAGGAGCTCAGCCTGAGGAGGTGCTGCTCCAGCTCGAGTAGGATGTTACTTAATTAGCTAGATAGTTAAAGCGTGGTCGGAACCTTGGGGGTAAGCTTATATCTAACTTTTATTATATTGTTTTCGTTATAACTCACACGGTAGAGTGTATAGACTTATATTGTATTCGAAATAATATACATTAATGTTTCTTTAAATCTTCTTTCCTTGACTCTAAAGTACACATTGTAACCTGACACATTTCTGGTTTCGAACCCAACCCCCTGAGTACCCTGGGATCACAAACATTCTTGTGGGTATCCAACCCTCAAGAATTGGCGCTTCCAGTACTGGATAAAGTTTGTGATTCCACATTCATTATTATAACCTAAAATGTCTGGTGAGTATTGTAGGCTGCACGTAGCAAGTAACCATAGCAACTACTCTACGTAGCAATGTATTCTAGACATGGACTGTTGATGTGATACTAGTTATTCTGCATACAGGTACCTTCGTGTAGCCTAGACATGGACTGTTAATTTGATACTGGTTATTCTGCATACAGGTACCTTCTTGTAGCCTAGACATGGACTGTTGATGTGATACTAGTTATTCTGCATACAGGTACCTTCGTGTAGCCTAGACATGGACTGTTAATGTGATACTGGTTATTCTGCATACAGGTACCTTCTTGTAGCCTACACATGGACTGTTGATGTGATACTGGTTATTCTGCATACAGGTACCTTCGTGTAGCCTAGACATGGACTGTTGATGTAATACTGATTAATCTGCATACAGGTACCTTCGTGTATCCTCGACATGGACAGTTGATGAAATACTGATTATTATGCATACAGGTACCTTCGTGTATCCTAGACATGGACTGTTGATGTA
Source organism: Hesperophylax magnus (assembly GCA_026573805.1). Classification (NCBI taxonomy): domain Eukaryota; kingdom Metazoa; phylum Arthropoda; class Insecta; order Trichoptera; family Limnephilidae; genus Hesperophylax; species Hesperophylax magnus. Next base: position 616,150 of record JAIUSX010000192.1, on the reverse strand, counting down.
ACACTGATTATTATGCATACAGGTACCTTCATGTATTCTAGACATGGACTGTTGATGTGATACTGGTTATTCTGCATACAGGTACCTTCGTGTAGCCTAGACATGGACTGTTAATGTGATACTGGTTATTCTGCATACAGGTACCTTCTTGTAGCCTAGACATGGACTGTTGATGTGATACTGGTTATTCTGCATACAGGTACCTTCGTGTATCCTCGACATGGACAGTTGATGAAATACTGATTATTATGCATACAGGTACCTTCGTGTATCCTAGACATGGACTGTTGATGTAACACTGATTATTCTGCATACAGGTACCTTCATGTATTCTAGACATGGACTGTTGATGTGATACTGGTTATTCTGCATACAGGTACCTTCGTGTAGCCTAGACATGGACTGTTGATGTAATACTGATTATTCTGCATACAGGTACCTTCGTGTATCCTCGACATGGACAGTTGATGTAATACTGATTATTATGCATACAGGTACCTTCGTGTATCCTAGACATGTAATGATGTATTACATGATGTAATACATCAAAAGTCCATGCCAATATATTTTTTGTGAATACTGAACAAGAGTCCTAACTGCCCTCTGCTAACCGGATCCAGTGATACTATGGCATCTACAATCGGGGTATGTTGTGAGTCTAAAAGGTATGGGAATGGGAAGGAGGTGGGAAGAGTAAGGTTGGGAAATACCTAAAAATATTGAGATTTGTTCACCAAACACGGCTAAATCCATATCAAGCAAAGCACTTTTCAAAATATACGAAATCAAGTACTTAGGTGTTATTATAGATGATCAACTGCGCTGGGAGGCACATATCAATTATACGACAAAAAGACTACGCAAATTACCCTACATTTTCAGATATCTCCTTAACCTAAAAACATTAAAATGTAATATTAATTTTTCTGCATACAGGTACCTTCGTGTATCCTAGACATGGACTGTTGATGTAATACTGATTATTCTTCATACAGGTACCTTCATGTTGTTATGATGCAGGGCTAGACTCCTTTTGTTTTAATATTTTATTCATTAATTTATTCTGCATCATCACATTTATCCTCGCCGATTCTCTAACCTAGTTAGGAACTGGGCGATTGTCGCTGGTATTGGTTTTGGTAAAATTTCGAATCAGAATTTAAAATTTAAAATCTGTACCGGGCGGAAACAGAAAAAAACAAAACACTAGCTTGCCTGCAGAGAAACCAGAGAGTGGGCCTGATCTCTCGGCAGACGACAGTCACAGTTTTCCGGAGTGAAATTGTTTGGGAATGGTTTCCCTTTAATTCGGAGAGGCGAAGTCTAATCTTATATGCGGAGATTGCATAATAAAATCGTATAAATGGTGTAAATACGAAGTTCCATAATTGAATTAGTTCCGTGGCTCGTTCGTTTATTGTAACCACGCGGGATCATGAATCGCAAAGGGAGTCAGACGTGTGATCTGCTTGAATCTGACCCATCTTTTATGGGATGAAGAAGCCAGTGGCTTAAAATATTGTGCCCGGTTCCCGGAAACCTAAAAATAGTATTCTTTCTCGCGGTTTGGCACTACGTCGACCGCATTTTCACCAGGGCCGTATTGAGGCCTATTTTTCCATACATAAAGGGAATCCTCGCCAGGATACACGGATGCGACCGCGGGCACCAGATACCTCTTCCTCAGTCGCCAGATTACACATTTTCCTGCCACGGACAGTCGCCAGGAGGCGGAACTGAATCTTCCTCTTGCTCCGGCTGGAGTCCCTAGGAGCTCAGCCTGAGGAGGTGCTGCTCCAGCTCGAGTAGGATGTTACTTAATTAGCTAGATAGTTAAAGCGTGGTCGGAACCTTGGGGGTAAGCTTATATCTAACTTTTATTATATTGTTTTCGTTATAACTCACACGGTAGAGTGTATAGACTTATATTGTATTCGAAATAATATACATTCCTGTTACATCAAAATCTTCTTTCCTTGACTCTAAAGTACACATTGTAACTTGACACATTTCTGGTTTCGTACCCAACCCCCTGAGAACCCTGGGATCACAAACATTCTTGTGGATATCTAATCCTCAAGAATTGGCGCTTCCAGTACTGGATAAAGTTTGTGATTCCACATTCATTATTATAACCTAAAATGTCTGGTGAGTATTGTAGGCTGCACGTAGCAAGTAACCATAGCAACTACTCAACGTAGCAATTGGCGACCCACTTAAAACACGGCTATAAATGTGTCAGATTATAATTGTATAGGGTACATAATTCATTTGTTCACATTGAGGCTTATAAATCTGTATTGTTAAAATAACCTAAAATATTGCTTTGTTTTGAATTGGTATCATTCCGTCATGTTGGTAACAACATTTAAAATAACCTCTTGTGTCAAATTGACAGCGGCAAATCATAAATATAACCTGCAATTATTGCATTGTTTTGGTAATCGACAGTAATTATTATAATACTACGAACAAGTATTTCACAAAAGTGTGGGATATTATGATCCCTTGAAAAATATAAATTATTATGTTAGATACTCGACAGCATATTCCAAGTTTTAATAAATAACATGTACTTGTTAATTGATTGTTTACGCTTCGTTGGAAGAACGTTAATATTTAGCGCGAAATAAATAAACGGTAAATAAGTAGTCATGCCTTAACCTCATATATAATGTTGTATTTCCGTCATTCTGACGTTTCGAAATACTATAGATGACAAATGTTTTGTTTACACTGGTATGTCAATCTGTCATCACAACAGATAATAATCTGTCATCACAACAGATATATAACAAGTGGGTAGTGTTGTTTATTATTGGAATTAAATAGACTTTCTTCGACATTAATCTTGTATCTGTATATCAGATTCATGTAATAACAATGTTTATTAATGGTGAATATTATATTGTTATTATGCTGTTCACGAGTAAATTGCATCGCCATTGTTTCTTCGCAAACGGTTCCATAGAAGTTTTAGCATAGATGCATAATTTGTTGTACACAAAAAAAAAATTCCATAGATACTCCAGCGTAGATGTGAATTTGTCAACATTTTAGTCGAAAAATTAATTTATGAACTTCAATAGGTACTTACTATACTTGGAACAACCGATTAAGATGACATACTTAACTAAATTTCATCGATTATTTTTATTGATTTAAAAATTGTATTTTTCAAAAGTTTCTAATATATTTTTTTTAAATAACGATTCAAATCAAATATAGGTTTCAAATTTAACCTCGAGTATATAGACGATTATCTCGAATTTGGATTTTATTACCACTTTTATAAAAATAATTTATATTAACATTATTTTGGTTTCAATTCAAAACTATAAATATTTCATGAATGTTTTTTTTTACATTTATGTTTTTCAATGCTAAAAACATTCATCGAACGTCAATACGCTTTCGATTATTTTCGAGATAATTCGAGTTTTTCATATTAGAACTTCGCGTACAATTTGATAAAAATGTCGACTCCAATTGCAAATATTAACAATGCCTCTAAAGAAGACCTTACTAAGGAACTTACAACACGATCTATCGAACCAGCGTCCACCTTTCACGCGCTGCGTTCACAGGCGAACGAGTACAATAAAACGTTAAAATTAACAGCAATTACAGAAATGGATTCGTCAGATTCAGATTCAGAGGAACTAAATACTGTTAAAAACCCAAAAATTATTAAACATACAAAAATTATTTATAAAGAATCATCATCCACAAATGTTACTAATTGGAACATTAAATACGACGGGAAATCGAGCGTGAGAGAATTTCTCCTACTTATTGAGGAAAAATGTAGAACCAGGAATTTTCCTCAAAATAAACTGGTGCGCGTTTTCCCTGATCTTCTGGATGGCCTGGCGTTGTTGTGGTTCAGATCCATTTACCACCCAGAATTGAAGTGGGACGAGCTATCAAAACTTTTAATTAGCCAATTTGAAGCAAGCGACCTTCAAACCGATTTAAAAATAAAACTTTTTAACATGTCTCAACAAAAAGGAATGTCAGTACTAGAATTCACGCTAAAAATGAAAGCACTAAACAATATGCTCGAAACAAAACTTCCCGAGCAGGAACTGCTGCGGCTAGCAATGAAGGCCTTGCTACCGATGTATTCAAATCTATTAGTGTCTAGAGACATATTTACTTTTGAGCAATTAACAACTTATGCAGGTAAATTAGAGTCATACGCATCACCGCCTGAAGAATTTGCGACATCGTCTACATTTTCAAAAGAATCCAATGTGCACAATAGCTCGAATGAAACGGAGAAATTTGTGCATATTAGTGAAAATTTTAATAATAATAATAACTTTAGACGCACTGGTTATACCCAGAACACTTTTAAGCAGTCGTACAACAATAAGAATAATGATAAAAGGCGTAATTTCGGTCCATCAAATACAGGATACAACTCAAATAAACCATCTTCGTCTTCTTTTAATAACGGTAATCTTAATAATCAGGGAACTTCTAAAACTTTTTATAAGACGCCTATTTGTCTTTATTGTAAGACACCGGGACATGTCGTGGCCGACTGTAGGAAAAAAACCCGCAGTCGCAGGAAATCCTAAAGTGGGAGCTATCAATGACAAAGCTCATAATAAGTCAAAAAACTAGGTCGGAGTCTCTCTTGCTACAAGCCGTCCTTGGCGCAGAGGAAAAGCGAGTGGGAGAGTTGGCTCCGAATAGTTGATAAATTTCTTTCATCACCATCAACCGGAACAGTGGGCCCGCTGCCACGGGAGATGGCTATTGAAAATGATAACCGTCCTTATACTTATGTACATATTATAAATAATTTTTACAGTGGAATGCTAGACAGCGGCGCTTCATTGTCATGTCTAGGAGGCAATAGTTATAAAATTTTTAAGGAATTAGGTATTAAGTTAGTTAAAGTTAAGTTTAGTGTTTATACAGCGGACGGTTCAAACCAACCAGTCTTAGGGACAATGTCATTGCCGGTCACGTATAAATCATCCACAAAGGAAATTCTTTTCTACGTCATCCCGACATTGTCGCCTTCAATTATTCTAGGAGTTAACTTTTGGAAGGAGTTCCACATCGCACCGGAACTGTTTTCGAAAGTTACTCTTCCTGTTTCGGAAGGAAATATTAGTGGGTTGCGGGCTATTCAGCCAGCCTCATCCCTAACTATTGAAGAGAACAGGGAACTCTCTAAAATAGTTAAAAAATTCGAGTCGATTTCTTTTGAAAAGAAGGGGTTAGGTCTAACACACTTAGTTAAACACAAAATAATTACAACAGGATCACCCATCAAACAGCGGTATTACCCTCTTTCACCCGCACGGCAGAAACAATTAGAAAAAGAAGTTGATGAAATGCTAAAATTAGGGGTTATTCAACCTTCTCGTTCACCATGGTCCAGTCCTGTAATAATTGTAACAAAAAAAGACGGAACAGCTAGATTTTGCCTTGATTCTCGAAAAGTTAATAACGTCACGGTACGTGATAGTTATCCTCTTCCCTATATTGCGCGTATCCTAGATAAACTTGGCGGTGCCAGATATGTTTCCTCGATTGACCTCTCCAAGGCATTTTGGCAAATAGCCTTAGACAAAAAATCATGTGAAAAGACAGCATTTGTTGTTCCTGGGCGGGGCCTCTTTGAGTTCACTCGCATGCCGTTTGGTTTGAAAAATGCTCCTAGCGAATTACAAAGACTAGCGGATGCATTGTTTGGACCTGATTTCGATGATAATGTTTTTTGCTATTTAGATGACCTTATATTAGTATCGGAAGACTTGAAATTACATTTAAACTTGTTAAATCGGGTGTACGAACGTATAAGAGACGCGGGTCTCACCATTAACTTAAAAAAGTCAGAATTTTGTAAAGCCGAGCTTAAATACTTGGGCTATATGGTAGATTCCCAGGGACTTCGCACTGATCCAAGTAAGATTGATAGTATTAAAGATTTTCCTATACCGAAAAATGCTAAACAAATTCGGGCATTTGTTGGCCTGTGCGGTTACTTTAGACGGTTTATCAAGGGATTTTCAAGCATTGCAGCTCCTTTAACAAGTATTACTGGTTCAAAAAACGGAATTAGTAATTTTAAATGGTCACCGGAAGCTGAATCCGCATTTATTGCACTAAAGCAAGCACTTACTTCTGCCCCAGTTTTAAGTTGTCCAGATTTTTCGAAACCCTTCGCTATACACTGTGACGCAAGCTCCGTAGGCATTGGGGGGGTATTAATTCAAACTATAGATGGACAGGAGCACCCTATTGCTTATTTTTCAAGATGCTTAAACGTTCACGAACGTAATTATGGAATAACTGAGCGTGAACTTTTAGCCGTACTAGACTCCGTTACACACTTTAGACCATACATTGAAGGAACTTATTTTACAGTTGTAACCGACCACTCAAGTCTAAAATGGTTAGGTTCTCTGTCCAACCCCAGCGGTCGTCTCGCGCGTTGGAGTTCACGCCTATCCCAATTTTCGTTTGATGTAATTCATCGTAAAGGTACTCAACATATAGTCCCAGATGTCCTTTCGCGAATGGATCTTGCCGAAATCTCGATTATAGATTCAGAAAATATTCAAGATGAGTGGTATCAAAATATTTGGAAGGGTTGTCAAGAATTTCCCCAACGTTTTCAGAACTTCCAAATTCGGGAAAACGAACTATTTCGTCACACGAAGGCTAGTTTAGCACTGTGTGAGGACACTGCGTGGAAAAAAGTAATTCCTAAAGAAAAAAGATTAGACATTTTAAGTAGTGTGCACGAGTCTATTCGATCTTGTCACCCCGGCGTTTTTAAAACTTATAAAAAAGCACAATTACGGTATTTTTGGCCAAATATGTACAGAGACATTAAACAATTTGTAAATCGCTGTACGGTCTGTAAGGCGCATAAAATCAGTACGGCCTCACCTAACGGTATTTCATCACATCCTAAAAAAGTTACACGTCCAATGCAGATGTTATCGTTGGATTTGGTAGGCCCATTACCGAGAAGTTACTCTGGTTTTACCGTCATTCTATCCTGTGTCGATGTTTTTTCAAAGTTTACCTGGCTGTTTCCGCTGCGCAAAGGTACCGCGCAAAGCATTGTGAAGAATTTAGAAGAAAGTATCTTTCTTGTACATGGCGTACCGCGCACCATTGTTTGTGATAACTGCCGTCAGTTTGTATCCAAAGAATTTAAGGACTTATTAAATAATTATAATATACAACCTCCGTTTTATAACTCTTATTATACCCCTCAAAACAATGTGGTAGAGAGATATAACCAAACTTTGGGCACCGCATTATCGATATTAGTTGAAACAGACCACCGTAATTGGTCAAAATTCTTACCACAAATACAATCAGCTATGAACAATTCCGTAAATTGCGCTACGGGTTTTACACCTTATTTTCTAATGCATGGTCGGGAGCAAATATTAGACGGTGATTTGCATCGTAACCCTATAGCTGACAAGGAATCTAATTCACAAAATTGTACTAGTCAGAGAATTTACGCACAAAAATTAGAAGAACTGTCATCAGTTTATGAGCAAGTCTCAGATGCTTTACTAAAAGCTTACCAAAAAGGAGCAAACCATTATAACATGCGGAGAAAACATGTTAGTTTTCAAGTCGGAGACAGAGTTTGGCGTAGAAATTTCGTCCAATCAAACGCTTTAAATTACTTTGCACAGAAACTAGCTCCACGCTTTGTGCAAAATATAGTCGTGAAAAAAAAATCGGACTTAGTGTATACCTTAGCGGACATGAAAGGAAAAGTATCTGGCGATTTCCATATAAAAGATATCGTCAAGTCGGACAATGTTCCGGTATAAATTATTTCGCACATCAGTACCTCAGAAGGTCTGGCCATCTTTCATGAGGACTGATATTAATACTAATAAAGAACTTCGGTTCTTTTGTTTTATTTTCTACGCACAGGAAACTTCACCGGCCTGATCAACCGAGTTGAAGAATTCCCAGCGTTCTGACAGTCTTAATCCTGTCCTAGGTTCATTTCAGAAGAAATGTTTTAACTACTTCGCGTGGGCGTATTTATAATTTTAATATTGTTATTCTTAAGTTACTCCCTTACGCCCATAACAATTGATTCCGGTATTAATGCTCGAATTGAATGGATTAGAAATAAACCTTATTAGCAATTGTATTTTCTAACTAAAAATAAGTATACAATAGGCTCAGGTGAACAAGTGAATAGTCATGTAATTTGTTATAAATCTTGCATTTTGAGTTACACGTGCATAACAGCATTGTTCGTGTACCTCAAAGTAATTGTGGTAAAATATTATTGGATAATATATCCTAATAAGTATTATTTATTTGTCTATATCTTGAAATGCAAGGATCTATAATCCCACTGTTCCTTTCGTTTCAAGATAGTCAAAATAAGGAAGCATTGTTTTTACTATATATGCATAAATACTGCTGGTTCTTGTTTCATCATTTATATTTGAAGAGATATTATGACATTGCCAAATGTCTCGACGGGTACTAGTAATTAATTAAAGACTGCACCAAGCGGTGCACATAAACTTTAACCTCTTCATAACGAAAAGAGCTGTTCGCTATCTTGCTGATGAAACAAGATATATCTTCCTTATTTTTTCTTAAGTCAAGTGAAAAATTATAATGTGGAACGATGTCCCACCACCGATCCTTTCACATTTTAAGCCACTTCTTTCATATTATGATTCTTGAATCTGATTTTTCTGTATTTTGTCAAGATCAGAACATACGAAGATGTATTGAAACCTTCCGTAGGTTCTGACCTAGGATTAATCTATAAATGTTAATTTTATTTGTTGCTGATTCTTTGACTTCTCAACAGTCATTTCTGTATACACACTTGTTGTACTTGTTACAAATATATTTTTTTTTAATTTTAAAATTGCATTGCATTAAATCTTGCTACCATGTAAGTAACCTGGGATGTTCCTTTCCTATTGTTTTAGAATTTTTATTATAAACTCTAAGTTTATTATACATAATTGTTGTTACAGTCCTGCGAGACTTATTATTAACAATTTTTTTTTTTTTTTTGAACAACAGTTTACAGAGAAAACCATAAGTTGTTTCATAAAAATATCGATTACGCCTTCGTTACTGTTGGACGTATACCTAGATCACTGCACTAATAATAGTTGCATATCACTTAACCCGATTGCACCTTCTATATTGATGGCTGTATACTCTATTACTTTGGCTCCATTCTTATGCGATGGTTGTTGACTGCTTAACACTCTTGTTGAATTAAGATTGTGTATTTTGATTAACTGCTCTGTTCTCTTATGGACACCCCCATACGACCTAGTTAGATAGATTAGGTAGAAACATCGACAAAGTGTTTTCTTATCTCCTATGGAGAAGTAGAGTCAGTGATAAGTGAGGGTTGCTATGCTCCCTAAAAAGTGTTGCCTGACGGGCTTATAACCCTATTTTGGGTCAGTGATGCATTATCGCATTTGGTTGTATAAAATGAATGTGATAGACAGTCAGATATTTGGTTAGTTATAAATGTGGCGTTTGTATTATTTAAGTCTTACTTTTATTAATTATGTACTAATTATTTTTATAAATGTAACGTCAACGGTTGTCCATGACGCTAAGTCAATTAGTCTTCACCCAGCATATTCAAGCTGTGGGTGTTGGCGGATCCCGTTCACGTAACATTAGTTGTTATGTTTAGATTAAGTTTTTTAAGTTTAGTTCCTACAATATTATAGTTATTTAAGTAAGAATGGCTGCACCGCAATCCTGTTCATCCTGCCTTACGTTCGATGAAGTGCGACCGGATTTGCGGCACGCCCATTCGCTATTCTCACTTTGGTTTAATTTTGTTATACGAATACTTCCTATTGATGGTTATTATTATCTACTGGTATTTTATTAATCACTTTGTTTTTTTTTTCTGTTGTAGTAGACCCTTGGACCGACCTAGAAAGAATAGGGTTAGGTTATTTCGACAATTTTATATGTTTGAGGGCAAACATTTGGTGGCGAGGGGGGTAATGTTATGATGCAGGGCTAGACTCCTTTTGTTTTAATATTTTATTCATTAATTTATTCTGCATCGTCACATTTATCCTCGCCGATTCTCTAACCTAGTTAGGAACTGGGCGATTGTCGCTGGTATTGGTTTTGGTAAAATTTCGAATCAGAATTTAAAATTTAAAATCTGTACCGGGCGGAAACAGAAAAAAACAAAACACTAGCTTGCCTGCAGAGAAACCAGAGAGTGGGCCTGATCTCTCGGCAGACGACAGTCACAGTTTTCCGGAGTGAAATTGTTTGGGAATGGTTTCCCTTTAATTCGGAGAGGCGAAGTCTAATCTTATATGCGGAGATTGCATAATAAAATCGTATAAATGGTGTAAATACGAAGTTCCATAGTTGAATTAGTTCCGTGGCTCGTTCGTTTATTGTAACCACGCGGGATCATGAATCGCAAAGGGAGTCAGACGTGTGATCTGCTTGAATCTGACCCATCTTTTATGGGATGAAGAAGCCAGTGGCTTAAAATATTGTGCTCGGTTCCCGGAAACCTAAAAATAGTATTCTTTCTCGCGGTTTGGCACTACGTCGACCGCATTTTCACCAGGGCCGTATTGAGGCCTATTTTTCCATACATAAAGGGAATCCTCGCCAGGATACACGGATGCGACCGCGGGCACCAGATACCTCTTCCTCAGTCGTCAGATTACACATTTTCCTGCCACGGACAGTCGCCAGGAGGCGGAACTGAATCTTCCTCTTGCTCCGGCTGGAGTCCCTAGGAGCTCAGCCTGAGGAGGTGCTGCTCCAGCTCGAGTAGGATGTTACTTAATTAGCTAGATAGTTAAAGCGTGGTCGGAACCTTGGGGGTAAGCTTATATCTAACTTTTATTATATTGTTTTCGTTATAACTCACACGGTAGAGTGTATAGACTTATATTGTATTCGAAATAATATACATTAATGTTTCTTTAAATCTTCTTTCCTTGACTCTAAAGTACACATTGTAACCTGACACATTTCTGGTTTCGAACCCAACCCCCTGAGTACCCTGGGATCACAAACATTCTTGTGGGTATCCAACCCTCAAGAATTGGCGCTTCCAGTACTGGATAAAGTTTGTGATTCCACATTCATTATTATAACCTAAAATGTCTGGTGAGTATTGTAGGCTGCACGTAGCAAGTAACCATAGCAACTACTCTACGTACCAATGTATTCTAGACATGGACTGTTGATGTGATACTAGTTATTCTGCATACAGGTACCTTCGTGTAGCCTAGACATGGACTGTTAATTTGATACTGGTTATTCTGCATACAGGTACCTTCTTGTAGCCTAGACATGGACTATTGATGTGATACTAGTTATTCTGCATACAGGTACCTTCGTGTAGCCTAGACATGGACTGTTAATGTGATACTGGTTATTCTGCATACAGGTACCTTCTTGTAGCCTACACATGGACTGTTGATGTGATACTGGTTATTCTGCATACAGGTACCTTCGTGTAGCCTAGACATGGACTGTTGATGTAATACTGATTAATCTGCATACAGGTACCTTCGTGTATCCTCGACATGGACAGTTGATGAAATACTGATTATTATGCATACAGGTACCTTCGTGTATCCCAGACATGGACTGTTGATGTAACACTGATTATTCTGCATACAGGTACCTTCATGTATTCTAGACATGGACTGTTGATGTGATACTGGTTATTCTGCATACAGGTACCTTCGTGTAGCCTAGACATGGACTGTTAATGTGATACTGGTTATTCTGCATACAGGTACCTTCTTGTAGCCTAGACATGGACTGTTGATGTGATACTGGTTATTCTGCATACAGGTACCTTCGTGTATCCTCGACATGGACAGTTGATGAAATAATGATTATTATGCATACAGGTACCTTCGTGTATCCTAGACATGGACTGTTGATGTAACACTGATTATTCTGCATACAGGTACCTTCATGTATTCTAGACATGGACTGTTGATGTGATACTGGTTATTCTGCATACAGGTACCTTCGTGTAGCCTAGACATGGACTGTTGATGTAATACTGATTATTCTGCATACAGGTACCTTCGTGTATCCTCGACATGGACAGTTGATGTAATACTGATTATTATGCATACAGGTACCTTCGTGTATCCTAGACATGTAATGATGTATTACATGATGTAATACATCAAAAGTCCATGCCAATATATTTTTTGTGAATACTGAACAAGAGTCCTAACTGCCCTCTGCTAACCGGATCCAGTGATACTATGGCATCTACAATCAGGGTATGTTGTGAGTCTAAAGGGTATGGGAATGGGAAGGAGGTGGGAAGAGTAAGGTTGGGAAATACCTAAAAATATTCAGATTTGTTCACCAAACACGGCTAAAGCCATATCAAGCAAAGCACTTTTCAAAATATACGAAATCAAGTACTTAGGTGTTATTATAGATGATCAACTGCGCTGGGAGGCACATATCAATTATACGACAAAAAGACTACGCAAATTACCCTACATTTTCAGATATCTCCTTAACCTAAAAACATTAAAATGTGTCTACTTTGCACTCTTTCAAGCAATTGCTACATATGGGATTGTGGGATGGGGATTTTGTGCATCATCTATTCTCCATCCCATGATTTTAATTAAATAAACTATTGCTAAGGATAATATTCAAATGTCACCCGTCACACCACTCAGAGCCACTTTTGAAAAAATTAAAAATCCTAGATTTTCGTCAATTATACAGACTATTCTTATAAAACACTACAAAATATTCACACCCGTTATTCCTCATACCTAAAATGTGTAATTCTTCCAACAAAAACAGCATTCGCCCAGCGATTCTATTATATTGCTCCTAAGATATTTAATTCACTCAATATAGATAGGTACCAGAAATTATTATTAAGATATTCGACGGCCGGCATGGTCTAGTGGTATACGCTTTTGACTACAGATCCGAAGGTCGCGGGTTCGAACCCGGCGTGCGCAAATAAATTTTATTTGATTAATTTGTGTTATTTCACAATTAATTAATTAAAAATAATATATAGTATATTTGCGGCACGTTCCAGAGTGGAAGATACTCTCAGTATCGCCCTGGTGTAAGACCACCATTCAGAATTGAAACGTTGCTTGAAATGGCTTTAGCCGTGTTTGGTGACCAGATCTGAATAGCCAGGTACTTCCCCACCTTCCTCTTCCCCATCTCCCTCCCCTCCCCAATATACCCTCAGCCTCACAACATACCCCAATTGGGGATGCCATAGTCTCACTGGCTCCAGACGGGAGCAGTTGGGAGTCTTGTGCGGTATTACTGTAAAAAAAAAAAAAAAAGAAAATCGGAAACTGATCATCTTTCTATAAAAAATATTCGGAATTGGCTATTGGTAAAGTGAAGGAACTATTTCAAAGAATGTCTCGGGTCATTAAAATAAATTAACTGCTCTTTTATTCCATTCTATTATATTTTGTGAAAATTGTGAAAAAAACCTTATATAATGAATAAAGAAAAACAAACTATTCCTATTCATTACAAAAAAATATTTGACAGCACTGATATGTGTCTTGTACTTAAAAGAGTCGCTCTAGAATTTGTTGAGAAAATATTGTGACTATAATTTCTTTTTTATACTTTTTAAGTTGTCGCGTCGTACCCTTAAATTAAATATACCATTCCTGAGAGAAAGTCCAGTTATATTCAATTATGTCCTAAATCCTGTATTTTAATTTCGCTAATAAACAATTATATAATGTTAATTAAGTGTTAATCTTGTGATGAAAGGTTTAAATCACAGTGAAAGACAGATAAACAATAGCTGCTAAAAATATACAAATTATTTATGAAAACCGTCATTCTAGCGACATCTGTTGAGGTTAAAATTGATTCAGTTTGGTTTCAGTAGGCACCTGTAATAGTTGGAATTATATCGAGATTCTATAGCATAAACACAGAGGTCATTAAAATCGTCTAGGAACGACTGGGACTTCCCCTGTCTAGGCCTAAAAACAAATATTGAAGGTTGTCGACCAATTAGATCTGGACGAGAGCTATAAAAATTTTGAATAACCAATCGGTGAACGGAGAGGCGTGCATCAACTACAGACAAAGGATTGAACTTTGGACCGGGCGATAAAGTGGATAATTAGCGACATTTCGATTCCCACAGAAATTGGAGTTGAACGCACTATGGTATAGACACTGACGTTCAAGGCGACAAACTCTAGGAAATGTTTACAATAACTGAGACATTTAGGTGATGGCGAGCCATTGACATCGAGGGCTTTTGGCCTTTCATGTTGGAAAAACGCACACACGAGAATGCAATGAAAAAAACTATAAACGTGATAGTATAAGGAAGGACGGGTAAAACGAAGGAAAGTTGCTGGCGGAGTTTTCAACTGTAGTGCAATTGTTTATGATAGAGATAGGGGGTCAAGTTCGATAAGAGTCGTACTAAAGGAAAACGAAAGTGTTAGGAACATTAGAAACTAATCGTTATCAATTTAAGATGAAGCGGACATATTGGAAAGTCAATTTGGGAATGAAAATCTCGCATTAGAATAGACATTTTAGAAATAGTGGAGCGACTGAACGGAGTGATAATACAGAGATTTTGAGCTGCCACAGAGGTCCTAGGAATATGATAATGGGGTACCATAGGAAGGCAATAAAACTAAACATTTAGCGATAGATTGGATTCAGGAAAGGTGGGCATTTTACATAATTATCAGGGTAGATAGATATTGGAGTTGCACAAGATTACAGAGGGATCGAAACAAGATAAAAGGTTGACGGTCTCATGTGTAGTTTAAGGGATAAGCAATCGAAATTCGAACATGATTTTTGTTTACGTTAAGATAATAACCCATTAAAAAGGCGATTGAGTTTAACGTGGAGCTTATGGAATATTTATTTAAAGCAAAGGATATTAAAATTAATAGGTTTGAAATTGAATTAAATTTACGAGTCTAGTACCGGGATTTTGAACGTAAACAGATGTCAAAGCGGATATTTTATGTGATATTTTGTATGACAAGGATGGGAGATAGGGCGGAGATCGAGTAAGGCAATAAAAGTGACAGATATCCCAGAGTCAAATAAGGTATGTCTCCCATGGAAGTGTGGAGAAATATATATTAATTAATGATAAATGAAGTATGAAATTTTCCTGGAGACCACACACATCGGGAAAAGTGAGAAAAGGATAGAAGGAAGGGTAAAGAACGGTGATAGGGAATGACCCAAGTGGAGAAAAGCGATACAGTTCTAATTTATCCGTGAAATAGATAAATACGACTTGGAGAATAAGTAGTTATAGAGTTGTGAGAAGTAGCACAGGAATAAGGAAGGAATTTGTGGAGAGAAACATCTGAATAAAGAAAATTCAAGAGGAAAAAGGTAAAACTCAAATCTGCGACATAAAGAGAGAGGGTACGGGTGAAAATGGAAAGGCTCATATAGGTGACGATAAAATTAAGTAGATTTTAGACAAATCGAAATTCAAAAATGCATAGTAAAGATTTCGCCATGGATTTAATCATGTTTCGCACGAGATGCATAAAATTGAGATCTATATATATGTTGCTGAGGACGGACCTATCGCGAATTGAGAAAAAAAAGGAACGCAAAATCATGAGATTTTAACTACATTTTGTATGAACAGAGGACAAAGGGAGCTTGGGCGATTGACGCAGATTTACCCGATTCGGACCCTATCAAGTTGGCGACGTGAGATGAAAATTAACCGCCACCCAAAGCCGGACAACAGAAGATCGTATGTAGGAGCGATCGAAATTGGGGGAAGGGGTGTTCGGATTTGCGAGTTGGTAAAGGATGGAATCGATTATCAAAGGAAATTCAGATACGTCTTTTGGAACCTGAGAGGGGTATAAAAGAGGGTACACATCAGTCGGGAGACAGTCGCGCCGAGGATTCGAAAAGTTGTTGCGTGGCGGTACTACGTTTTTGGTAGGATTAACAGTGAAAAATCTTTAAGTGTTAAATTTTGAATGGGTCCCTGGGACTTAGGAAAATTTTGTGAAAAGTGCGAGTGCTAGAGTCAGTGGAATTTAATAGGTCAGTTAAATTGAATCAAACAGTGAAAATAAATACAGTTTAAACTCAG